>JAPDES010000044.1:0-323970 GCA_027569235.1 Aspergillus sparsus
CCTCAATCGGGTGTCTATACCATATTTTTTTATGTCAATTTTACTTTCCTGTTGCCCACTTTTTCCCCTCTGGGCACCCCCGGGGTTCCTGGAATATACCCCGCCGGGGGCCCCTTATCATTGTCGCAGCCCCCCCCTTTCCCGACGTTATTTTTTTATTTTTTTTTTCCCTTTCTTTCTTTTTTTTTTTTTTTTTTTTTTTTTTTTTTTTTTTTTTATTCTTTGGTGAGAAATATGGCTTACATTGAACTTCTTTTCCAGTTCGTCGACTCCTTGATCCTTATGCGCGTGATGCGCTCCGAAGCGCATCGTCGAATTTCCTGGCTTATTGCGGACAAATCCTTCAAACGCAAGTTTATCGGTTTGCTTGCCCGTGGCATAGGGACGGTTCCCGTGGCCAGAGCAATGGATAATATGAAAACTGGTCAAGGGACTATCTATCTTCCCGATCCTGTTAATCAGCCGACTTTGTTGCGGGGCATCGGCACAAATTTCGAAGGACCAGGGTTTGAGAAGGACGGTACAATCGCGCTTCCGACCGTCAATGGCACTTCCCATAATGCAAATATTGCTGAAATCCGCGGCCCCGAGGAATTAATCTTAAAGAAGCCGTTTAAGGGAAAGGACCCTCTTTTCCAGTTGACCGGACGAACGGACATAACGGATGATGGCAAGTTCACCGGAGACGCGTCTGATACCAATGGGTTCAAAGGCTCTAAGTTTAAATTTTCACCTCATGTGGACCAAACCGCAGTTTACAAGGCTGTGTTCGCGAGACTGAATGCTGGCGGCTGCGTAGGCATTTTCCCGGAAGGGGGTAGCCACGATCGCCCTGACTTGCTTCCCTTAAAAGGTATGTTTTCGCTCATGTGGGTATTTTTGTTCTCTAGGAATAGAATTAACTTGACTCTCATTTAGCTGGTGTGGCTCTCATGGCCCTTGGAACATTGGCAGATAACCCGGACTGTGGGTTGAAGATTGTGCCCTGTGGAATGAACTATTTCCATGCACACAAGTTTCGATCTCGGGCAGTTATCGAATTTGGAACTCCTCTAGAAGTACCTAGGGAGCTAGTCGACCAGTTTAAGAGTGGAGAGAGAAGAGAATCTGTTGGCGCACTGCTTGAAATGATATATCAGAGCCTCGTTGCTGTTACCGTTACCAGTCCTGATTACGAGACATTGATGGTTCGTCCCTGGCTTCCTAAATGATAATCTGAGAAATGCAACTAATGAGATGCCATAGGTAATCCAAGCTGCACGTCGCCTGTATAATCATAAAGGGAAGAAATTACCACTTCCAATGGTTGTTGAGCTTAACCGACGTCTGGTCAAGGGATATACGCATTTTAAGGATGACCCGCGAATTGTAAGCTTGAGGAATTCGATTGCCGACTATAACAAACAACTTCGTATCTTGGGCATCCGAGACCACCAGGTGGAGTACTCGAAATTCTCGTTCGTTCGAGTAATTGCGACTTTGATCTATCGTTTGGGCAAATTAGCGCTTCTGAGTATTGGGACACTACCTGGGTTGCTTCTCTTCGCTCCTGTCTTCATTGCTACAAAACTTATCTCGATAAAGAAATCACAAGAAGCTTTGGCCGCTTCCACAGTCAAATTACAAGGACGGGATGTGATGGCTACTTGGAAACTTCTTGTCGCTCTTGCATTCGCGCCTGCACTATATGCATTCTACACTGCGGTATTTACCTTCTGGGCATATCGTAACCGGATCAATGGCTATGTGCCTGATTGGGTTCCGTTATGGTCGCTTGTACCAGTGGGTGTTATCTTGTTCCCAACTATTACGTTTGCTGCTCTTCGAATTGGCGAGGTTGGTATGGATATAGTAAAATCCTTACGTCCACTCCTCCTAGCCCTCAACCCATCTGCAGCCAACACATTTGTGAAACTTCGTTCTAGGCGAGCCCAGCTTGCGAAGCAGGTCACTGACACAATTAACACACTGGGACCGGAGTTATTCCCTGACTTCGACGCCAGCAGGGTCGTGACAGATCCTTTCCAGGAAATCAACCGACACACCCCGAGGATGGAAACCGAGCCAACTCCGACTTTTGAAATTAGGAGAGCCAGCACCGATGGTACTGAGGGCTTTGTGTCTCAAGAACCACTTCCACGAAATGAATCGTTTCACAATCTTGCCAACATTGGCTTCTTCTCGACACGGCCACCCAGCCGCAGCCGCAGCCACAGCCGCAGCAGCTCATTTGGTGGTCTTCCTGGTTCATCCGGACAACAACTAAAGCCTCTTAGCCAACTCAATTCTAAAGACGGATTTGAGGAAGTAAGCTCGAGGATTCGAGATGCTATGCGTGAGCGAGGTGAACGTCGACGCCGACGTAGCGAAGACAACAGTAGCTGGGACATGGCAAGTTCGGGTCCCGGCACGCCATACAGCGAAGAGAACCGCAAAGACATATGACGGGGAACGAACCTACCATGATGAGCCCATTGCATCGATTGAATTGGAATGCCCGTAACTAAAATAGTAGCGGCGGTGTCTGGCGTTGTAATTGACCTGTATTATTTACATCCGCATTGAATTAGATGATGGCAAGTGGACGGCCAGTCAATACCGTCAACAAAGAGCCACATAAGGTGAACCTCGTTCACTTACAAACCCACTAATGATATTGCGATTATTGTACTAGTTAGAGATAGTAATGAATTTAGCGAATCATAAAACATACTACCGTCTAGATCAAAGAATACAGCAATATAAGAGATATTTAATAAATTATAGATATTCATTTTCTAAAAGTGAAGGGCTAAGAAATTACATTCGCAAACTAGGAGAGCCAACCACACAGACACGACAACTTGAAGACACCAAGATACCTTAGGTACCTAGGTATACTATAGGTGTGATACACCCAATAGCAGGGGAACAACCACACAGACGAAGAGCTAGGTAGTAATGAATTTCAATACACCATATGAAGATTCCAGCTATTATTAATCTAGTATTAAAGATCGTGGGTGGCTGAAGCCTTTATCGCCTTATATTGTATTAAAAATAATAATCAATCAAGTACCTGATTAGTTACTTTGGTGCCTTGATCTGACCACCTAGTAAGGCGCCAACTCAGGCATAAAATCAAGTATCCAGTCATGAAAGCACATAGCTGGTATCTACCGAAGGTAGTTATATTGGTTAATATAAATATTTCTTGTCTGTGTAAAGAGAAATATTGCAGCACAGGTTCGTCACAGGGCTTAGACACAGGTGCATCATGTGCAAAAGCATCTAAAGGACTGATAGAACAGTTGTGTCTAGTAGGATCATCAGTGATGCTTCAAGTATATACCCAAACCCATTTGGAGCGGCAGTTATTCTTAATACTAGTAAAAGTCCAGCAAAAGCTTCAATTTTATCCATATTGGGGGATGCTCAGATTTTGATCACAGAATTAGCTCCCTAGCATATAAAAAAGATACGAGAAAGGGTATTCTGAGAAATGTTTGAGTGGCTATTATTGATCATGATTCCTGGGGTCAACGAGATTATTGGATGAATGAGGAATTAGGGAAAATCAGGAAATAGGAGGATAAAACTTGAATTGGGATTGGGTAGATGTCTGAACATACATACATCATTCTTTTATAAGCAGCACCACCCAATTAGGGTGCTGGAAATGTAGCACACTAAGGACTATAAGCATATTTACGGAACAAAACATAGTATTTTTATTTTTTTACTTATGGAAAGCATCCAGAAATCACGCTTCTACAATATTTTCGGTCAAATATGGATTTAATCTAAAGATATAAAAGTCTTTACAACGTACGGATTGGCCTTAGTCTTCAAACGCTGCTCCCCCACCCTCTCCGCATGTCGCTAGCGGTTCTCACCCTGTCTTCCCCATGACTTCCTAGGATCGCCAGGCCTTTCATATAGGCAAATCGTCCAGGCGTTGAATAGTATTTACCTACCTAGGTATGTAAACGAAGGCACGGAGACGGAGACGGCAACTAGCATAGAGGAGTAAAGGGGTCTGTTCGCAACAACACCTCCGCAAATCCGGGGATTTCTTCCACTTCACTTGCATGTTTAATAGTAAAAGTAGTAAAATGTCAACCTCGGACCGCGATTTAAATCTCACGGCCCAGAGAAAGCGCGTACACGTGGGCCGAACTATGTAATAATGATTTATATTGGCAGGTAAGTTATACCTCTTCCGTACCGTATTGGCCGATGTACTCCGCTTCCGACCCACTACCTCAGGTTAGAGGATACGTTTTGGTTGCCATTGATATCATCCAGCGAGCGACGCAACAATAACTCCTCAACTAGACTAGGGGTGTACATCTGTTAAATCGGTTGGGGGCAGACAGTTTTCTTTCACTTTTTGCCTCCTGCTGGTCGCATGCAGACGGACTCCACCTAGCTCCTTTGTTCCGTGCGTCTCACACCCATCAAATCAGGATTGAAAAACACAGTAGCCTGATGGTTTCTGGGCTTGTCTTGGATTCTCCTATGCTTGTGCCCTCTGTTGAGGATTGCTAATATACAAATATATATACTTGCGGCTAGAGTCTGTCCTTGACTTTTCATCCTAGATTTTCCTTTTTTTTTTGTGCCCCTTGGTTTGCCATTTCTCCTTTCCTCCTCGAACCACACCTCCTCTCCGGCTTCCTGTCGACACTCCCTTGCGATCCACAGTACGCCGTGGATCATTTCTTACTATTTCACCACGTTCGTTTCTTTTTAAACACTCACCATGGCGACGTCAATGCATCTTTCGAGGCTCCGGAATTGGTTCCTTGCATCTCCGCCGATCGAGTTTGCGATCGCACGATTCCGAGAGTTGCTGGTTGGTGCTCTCCGACAGGGGCCAGTTCCACAGCATATTGCCTTTGTGATGGACGGGAATCGGAGATTCGCCCGCTCACATGGAATCGAGACTGTTGAAGGACATAATTTGGGATTTGAGGCGTTGGCAAGGGTGAGTATTCCTTGGAACAGCTTTCCTCTCGATGATGGCAACAATATGCTGGCACTTTCTTCTTCTTTGCCTCAACCAAAAGACTTAATATTCACTGCCCTTTCTATTATCTCACTCTACTTGATATAACTAACCCACACTCCTTGTGAGTATAGATTCTAGAAGTATGTTACCGAAGCGGTGTGAAAGTAGTGACGATATATGCTTTCAGCATCGAAAATTTTAAGCGATCAAAATTCGAGGTAGATGCTTTGATGGAAATGGCTAGGGTAAAATTATCTCAGATGGCCCAACATGGTGAAATTTTGGATCGTTACGGTGCAAAAGTTCGGGTTCTGGGTCGATTGGACTTGCTTCGCCCTGACGTGCTTGCTGCCGTTAACCGGGCGATGGACATGACCAAGGACAACGGCGATCGTATATTGAACATTTGTTTCCCATATACATCACGCGATGAGATAACCGGGGCTGTCCGAAAAACTGTCACCGAATACAGCGAGCCTCTCAGGTCAACTCGTTCTTCCTCTTCATCCTTGCGGACCCCTTTTTCCGAAACCCACATCACCCAAAACATCCGGGCGCAGACACAAAACGAGAAGCTGGATGATATGAACACAGAGTTTGATTCGGTTTCAGAATCATCAACATTAGGTGACGATGACGGCCCCAAACCCGGCCAACCGGATGGAGTGTATGAGACAGGCTTAGCTTTCTCTTCCTCCGTAACCTTGCAAGACGGAAAGTCACAGAAGGTACCAGTGGCAACGTCCTCACCTGGGCTTGGGACCCCAGTTTTCAAATCGCCGGAAACTATCACTCGTCAAACGTTAAACGACCATCTACTCACATATGATAACCCTCCCCTCGATCTCCTTATCCGCACCTCGGGGGTGGAGCGCCTAAGTGACTTCATGCTTTGGCAATGCCACGAGAACACAGAAATTGTTTTCTTGGATGTTCTATGGCCCCAGTTCGATCTGTGGCACTTCTTACCTGTACTGCTCGCCTGGCAGAGAAGGATTTCGAAGTCTAGAAAGAACCCAGACGCTGAAGGAAATTTCGATGGTGACATCTTAGACTCTGTTGAAGAAGACAGAGAGGAGTTATTAATCAGTGCTGGAAGGAAGGCAAAGAGTCTATAGTATTCAACTTGTTTTCATTTTTCATCGCCGTCTCAATTTCGATACACAAATTATGGCCTAGAAATAGGACATAGCATTGAAACACCAGGAGTTTATGGGGCGTGTCTATTATTCTCTCATTGGATCTCTTTTTCTTACTTTCTCGTTCCTTTTTCTTTCTTACAGTCCATTTCAAAGAGTGGATTTTTAGAGTGATATCCTTGCAGTTAAGTGTACTGTACTCATAATAAAATGATGGAGAACCTCCGATTGGATGCATATAGAGGGCGTATAGATAGGCCACAATTTAGATCATGACCAAAACAATGGCTACTCCCAAGTAGTTACCTTCTTGTAATATCAGTCTCTAGTTCCTGGTAAGCTTCTATCTCTGTCTATACAGCTGTGATAGAACTATTATTAAAGCTCCGATACCGCATTGGAGACTATCACGTGATCACCCACATCGTTTGGCGGGGGCAGTTTTGAAGTCATTCCCCATGAGTCAATCCCACAAGCTTTCTCCCAGACTTCCAAACATCAATCATCACAATGGCTAAGCAAGTTGCTGGTTCTAAGGTTCTCCTGCTGGGCTCAGGCTTCGGTGCGTCTTACTTTTCCCCATCTCAAATAACAGAGGGAATTTAGCTATAGAACCCCGCATTGACCGTATTGGGCGTGATTTTTTCTTGTTAACTAGAGGCTAACTAAATTGATTCTTGGTTATAGTCACCAAGCCTACCGTTGAGGTTCTCAGCAAGGCTGGAGTTGAAGTTACTGTCGGTATGTAGCAATATCTATATTGTCAATTGAAGTGACGATGATTATTTTCATCCGCAATCACCGTTACCCCGCGGTCCCCGGAAGGAGGGGGAAACAAAGAGACAAGACATAAGAATAAATGAATTCTGATTTTTGAAATTGATGCACAGCTTGCCGTACCCTTGAAAGTGCACAGAAGCTCTGCGGAGGATTCGAGCACACCAAGGCTATCGCCCTCGACGTCAACGATGCCGCTGCCCTAGACAAGGCCATGGAGCAGGTCGACCTCGCCATCTCCCTGATCCCTTATACTTTCCACGCCCTGGTTATCAAGGCTGCCATCCGCACTAAGAAGCATGTTGTTACTACATCATATGTTTCCCCCGCTATGATGGAATTGGATGAGGAGTGCAAGAAGGCCGGCATTACCGTCATGAATGAGATTGGTCTAGATCCTGTATGATTTCTTCTATTCCCCCCCTGACTCCTCAACATAATTGTTAAACCCCTCTAAATGCTTTTGCCATTTCTGACTTCATATCTTAGGGTATTGATCACCTGTACGCTGTTAAGACCATCTCCGAGGTAAGCTATTCAATTCCTAATGGTTCCTCTTTTTCCATGAGTTACACTAATCCTGATGAATACCCATAGGTCCATGCTGAAGGCGGAAAAATCACCTCTTTTCTCTCTTACTGCGGTGGTCTCCCTGCCCCCGAATGCTCAGACAACCCGCTAGGTTACAAGTTCTCCTGGTCTAGCCGTGGTGTCCTCCTGGCTCTTCGCAATGCCGCCAAATTCTACAAGGACGGTCAAGAATTCTCAATCGCGGGTCCTGAGCTTATGGCCGCCGCTAAGCCCTACTACATCTACCCCGGATTCGCCTTTGTTGCCTACCCCAACCGTGACTCCTGCCCCTTCCGTGAGCGCTACAGCATCCCCGAAGCCCAGACTGTCGTCCGTGGTACCCTCCGCTACCAGGGCTTCCCTGAGATGATCAAGGTCCTCGTCGACATTGGTTTCCTCAGTGATGAAAGCCAGGAATATCTCAACTCTCCCATCTCCTGGAAGGAAGCCACCCAGAAGATCCTCGGTGCCACTTCCTCCTCCACTCAGGACCTCGAGTGGGCCATCTCTTCCAAGACCGCCTTCGTTAACAACGATGAGCGTAACCGCATCATCTCTGGTCTGCGCTGGATCGGCCTCTTCTCCGATGAGAAGATCACCCCCCGCGGTAATCCCCTTGATACCCTTTGCGCCACCCTCGAGCAGAAGATGCAATATGCCCCCGACGAGAGGGATCTCGTCATGCTCCAGCACAAGTTCGGCATTGAGCACAAGGATGGCTCCACTGAGGTCCGCACTAGCACCCTCTGCGAATACGGTGTCCCTGGTGGTTACTCCGCAATGGCTAAGACTGTTGGTGTCCCTTGCGGTGTTGCTGTGAAGCTAGTGCTTGATGGAACTATTAGCCAGAAGGGCGTTATTGCCCCCATGACTATGGATATCTGCGCTCCTCTTCTCAAGACTCTTAAGGAGGAATATGGTATTGAGATGATTGAAAAGACTCTCTGAGTGAAAGAGATTCCTTTTCTTAGGTGATGAGGTGGAATCTTCCCGCCAAAAAGGGCCATATATATAAAAGGTAGAATTAAAAAATACTATGGGAATTAAGATACATCATTTAACATGCCTCTTCCTCTTCTCGAGTTTCTAATAAAGATGTAAATTTTTTTAATCATTTTTTATATTATTTTATTTATTTCATTTTTTATTTTATTTTATTTTTTTTTTCCATTATTCATGTTCATCTTTACATTGTTCTAATCGTAGAGCTTTCTATCATGTAGTCGTCGGAAGGCGTGCCCTCGGGAATGCGTGGAGAGGAAGGGATGGGGAAAACTGAAAAAACACTAGGGCCCAGGCAAGGTATTCAAGACTGAAGGTGCGCAGAAAATAGTTTTTCCAAAGAATTAATCGAGAGCATCCCAAAATATACAAATGTCATCATGGCGTTCTTCTACAGGACGCATTTGTGTAGGGGACTATCCTTCAGCCCCCGTGGTTCGAATTGACTGATATTTCACGAACTTGCCTGAAATGTGCTCACTATACGATCAGAGAATAGTGCCAAACCTATAGCGATGACGATGACAAAGAGTGTGATCAGCAGTTGTCTCCAAGCAAATTGGCGGGATCTGGGAGAACACGAAGATGGTAAGGAGGCAATTGAATACGATACAATACGAGGAATGACATACCCAAAAGTCTGCTTGATGCTTCGGACATAGTAAATTTCCCAATTCTGTTTGGTGGTCTCTTCCTGGCCGACAGGAACTCCGGTCCAGGAGACACGCATTTGTGTGACACCATCAACATCATTCTGGTCGAAGTTGATTTCAAGTGTGCTGTAGTGGCCCTCGGGCCACTGAGCCAACCGCCACTTCTGGACAATTTGCTTGAATGGCTGTAGTTTAATATATTCACCGGTTACGTTACCATCGAAAATAGAGAACTTTCCGCCAACATGAGCTCCGTCAAACTGGCGAGGGGCCCCGCGAGTAAATGCGGATATAAGTTGAGGGTCTGTGAAAGTGTTGTACAGTTGCTCACTTGTGGTGCGGAATTCATCTGAAGCAGTAACTGTGACAGTGTTGACAGCAGCCTTGCTAGTTGTGACGGATGGCTGGGGAGCAGGAGAGGGGTCCTTGGAGGTTTGGGGATGATAGGTTGGTGCAGCGAATCCCTTGGAAGGATTCACGCCGGGGGCATGTTGAATGTCTTTCCCATGTTCAGCAATAAGAGCGGGGGCAAGTTGAGCAAGCGCTTTCCTCAACTGGGGAACAAGTTGGGTTCGAACAAGGTCCTTCACGGGTTGCTTGGCCGGGGAATCCGAGTAGTTCTCAACCTCAAACTATCGACAGGAAGTGATCGGTTAGAGCCGGTCAACTCAACCGAGACAGTGGTAAGGATCAACTAGGGAACATACGACGTACTCATCTTCCTCGGTGTCATGGGCTACCTCGGGAATAGTGATTGTACCACTAACGGACTCCTCATCCTTAGTCTTACCTGGACGAAAGATTTAGTCGTGTGGCAGAGAATAAATATAACTACAAATTCTGATTTACGAACCTTCATACTCCAGCTGAACTTTAACATCAAATAGGGTGATGACCTTTCCCTTTCTCTGGCTGACGTCTACATCGCCATCCATGGTCAGTAGATTGGAAATTTTTGCAGAAGCTCCATTTTCTTCTGCGGCAAGAACACAAAGATTGTCCTTCAGATATTCTTTGGCCCAAGGAGAGACATCCTTGTTCACCCAGTGCCAGTTGTTTGGGTTGTGGAGAACCATGGTTGTTCCTTGTGTAAAAATAGAGAGAAAGGGAAAAAAAAAAAATTCTAAAGACTTTGCAAGAAATATGCTATATAGCGGGGCTAAGGATGTCACCCAATGCTAGGTTCTGCTAGTGTAAATCTGAATTAGCCGCAAGTTCATTGAATAATATGATGCAAGCGAGGATGGACAGAGTTTTCTCAAAATTTTCAGGATCTTGGGTAGCGTTCCCAGATCAGGAAGCTAATCAGCAGTGAATATGCATTTAAAAAAAAAATACAAGTTCCTCTGACTGGTGCCAGCTAGTAATCTCATCATTTTGAGAATGATTTTAGGGGAAAGGGGGGGAGGAGGCAATTGAAAGTACCTACTTCGTAGGTGTGGAGGGTAGGGTTGGGGTTGGGGGAGGGGGAAAGAAAAATTGGAATCGACTTACAGTTGCACGAACAAGATGTCTCAAGAGACGACGCTGTAGTTGAGATAGATCAATTCACAGTCCAGTGTGGCAGAGCTAAAGAAAAAGCAGGAGGGAAGTACAGTGGAAGGATGGAGATAGGGGTGGAATAAATAGGTAAGCCTGCTTTTTCCTTAGAGTGAGTGAAGCTGAAGCGAAAGATTCGGAAGGAAAGCTCTAGAAGACGTAAAATCACGTGGATTATGCCCTAACTTAGTCATCTACGCTTCTAGTTTAGCGCAAACTTCAATCTTTATTGATGCCTGAGGTTTAAAATCCACATAGACTAGGTGTGTAACAAACTGAACCCCAGGAATAGTGAACGCATATCGTGTCTTAGCCCTTGCCCAACTACCTCACAGTTTATTAGTTACAATTTTTTTCTACACGAGGCATACAGCTGATGTATATTTTGATGAAAACTGCAAGTACACATAGTTTTATTTTTATTTTTTTTTTTTTTTCATTTTTCTCGTCTAAATTAACTTTTTCTCCCTATTTCCTTCCTCTTTCTTTCTTCTCTAGAGGGAAATCATACTAAAAACTCTTTTAATAAATGTTAGTAAACTCCATTTACATAGAGGTTGAGTGATGAAGTAGCAGAAAAAAGATTTCAGATAATATGCCATGTCAAAGGCAGTGGTCATCAATGTTAAAGTTATGTTGACCGTCGTGATAAAAAATAAATAAATCATCATTGAAAGAAAGGTGATGGTGATGGGTGGTGGGAAATGAGAAACTCACATATATCTTATATAGGTAATGGAATCACTTAAGATAGATTAATGTCCTCTAATAAATAGAGCCCACCTATAAGTCACTAATCAGTATCAATGATTGGCAAAACCATGTAATTTGTATAGAAAATCACAACTAATCAGTCATGACCAATTGTCTTCTTAGTTAGCAGAGCCAACTTAGACATATGCTTGTCTTTTGTATGATGTCAAATCATCATTAATCAGGGGAACGGCACAGAACGGGCATTTGACCTACAAACTATCTGATTTCTTGAACAGAGCAAGCTGTTCTACAAAAAGTTATGTTTCTCACCAGTCGTCCTAGTAACTAATAAGAAATTAGCGATGTTGACGCCAAAATATATGAAACTGGTATAAAGGAGATTATTGGATTCAGAAATGCATGAATGGTAAAAATAAAAATGTTGTCTGCATCGAAAACTCGAATAAGACTCGTCATCTGGGAATCATCACAATACAAGAAGGGAAAGAGCTAGAAAATTGAGAATTTACCTTGATTCATACTATATAATGATTCATACAAGACTTCATTCACTGATCATGACCAAAGATTAGCCTCAATTTCACCTGGCAGTAATCTAAACACATGAATGGAGTCGAGATCTCAGTGGGCGAGGTTTTCTAGGCCTGCCACAAAATGGCTTATCCATCAAGACCGAACGTTTGTTTACGTCGTCGGAGCCCAGTGCCGCTTCATCTTCGAAAGGATGTAGGGAAAACAGCAATCGAAAATTATAAGAAATCTTACCTTATCATAGAACGAGAATCTAGAAAGGTCTGTATTTCAATATCCTATTTGAAGCTTGTAATTGTTAGCCAGGTTACGTGACTAGCAATGATTGTGCTCAGCAAGATAAATGTGTGGTAGGTCAGAAATAGCCATTGTTTATCGTCAGAAACCCGAAGGTCTCGGTCGGTAATTTCCAGCGTATATATATTGAAAAGAAGCATCATTCCAAGGGAAGGGGTAGGTTGTTAGGATATATTACGTACTCATTGCCATGTTCAGCTCTCTTCTTGAGGCTAGAATGAATAGATTAGTTTCTCAGTCCTAATCGGCAAGTTAGCACACGGCTGACAAAACATGATTTGTGATAGAAGATTCCAATTTTTCTTCGCAAGTTATCAGACTGACGTGCAAAGAAGTGAGTTTTCATACCCTTTCGGGGTCAAAGACTCTAGTTTGAAATGGTTCTAGTTATCATCATGATGAGGGGGAAGGGATAATGATGTGCTCCTTGAAGGAAAGAAAAAAAATTTTTTCCCGAAACTTACCCAAGGTGCCTAGCCTGGAATCTAATTTTGGCAAATAAGTATTCCAGGCAGAAGGAGCTTCCGAAGAAGTCTTGTCTACGATTCACATTGTCCTTTTGTGGTAGGATGGCATATTCCCGAAGACTGGGATTGTGTCTTGGATGAAGTTTGTGACAAGAAAGCAGAAATAAATAGTCGTCGAAGTTTTTTTAGCTCCTCGCAACCGGAGCTAATTTACCGAGCCGCTAGTCCATAAACAACTAGCGCAGTTATTCCCAAATTGGTAGGCAGGGAGACTGCTTATGTAACTCTAGGGTCATCACCAGGCCTAGAAATCACACGGCCAGGGTCTGGATGCTAATTTTTACCTAATGACCTGAGCTTTGTATATCCCTAAACTTAGCTACATACCTCTAACTCAGTAGCTTGTTCTAGGAATAATAATAGGCAGGTAATATTGTAAGGTCATTAGCTTACGGTATTCTAATTCCTCTATCCCTCCAAGCTCTGGTCAAAAGAGGGACTGTGTTCTGCCTCCAGCCCCTGTACCGCTTTCGCTACCGCCTGGCGGGTTTATCCATTTGCGCGCCAGTACTTAATCAAAGCAGGGAGATCTAAATCACACATAACTTTTGTTTTCAATGCCTAATACTTGTTCAAAAGTCAAGGAATTCTATTATGCCATACATATATAGTTACAATGCTCTAAGCATTCAATTCGATAGTGGTCTAGCCCATGAGGTGGCGCTGGGAGACTCTATCATTTACTGTTTATGGAAGAGTCGGTTAATTGTTTTTTCGAGGTGGAACTGGCATGAAAATTCGCACGTCTGGTGACCTCTCCCAAAATTGACTCACCTTACTCTTGTAATTATTAATATTATTATTGCGATTTTGATGTGAACCGATGATAATGAGAGAAGTAACGCTTCGGAGATGTATGCTCCTAGAGGGATGATTAGGAGGACCCGGTCCGAACTCGCTCTCTATTAGCCCGGACTAGGAGGAGAGAATAATTCCACCAGTTCCCATTCACGATTGTTATAGCACTATTAGGTACCTAGAACAATTTACCGACTCTCTAGGGTCCCCTCCCCGCGTACACTCTCTCCTTCCAGTGGGAAGATAGGCATTAGTAGGGAGACATCATCCGGGGAAAGTCGGGGCCAATCGGGCCAGCAAAGAGGAAAAGCCGGAAGAACGCTAGAACCGGCGGCATAGGACAGGCAGTGAAGACGGTTGGCCACGGAGAATGACGAAAACCGCGGGCAGTGACAATTCATTGCGTCAAGCGCTCTCCACCATCGATGGGTCACGTTTGGTCGTTCTGGCTAGGCATTCTACCGGCAAAAGATTGCTCCTTGGGGCTTGCGAGCCCTCCTTAAATACAATGGGGATCCTCCGCGGGGTCGTGTGGAAGGGTCCTCTTGTATTGATCTTTCCCTGTACATCCTAGACCTTCATCCGGCTACACTTCTTGCCCCTTGAGCGACGTCTCACCTATACTTATACCCCTCTCTCCATCCTGTTGATAACCTTCCTGATTTCCCCGCTGAACCGAGGTCGGGTCTTACCTTAAACTGACGCCCGGAACCATATTATCTCTCCTTCTGCTCCCCCCTCACGTTTAATTTCTTAAGCAGCTCATCAATTCCTCTACTCAACTTCCCCGTTTCGTCGCTCGATAACCATGGCAGCAAATGGCAATGGCACCCACGGTGTGGGTCAGGAGAACATCAACACTGATATCATCACTCTTACACGATTCCTCACTGAGGAGCAGGTGAAAGTGCCCGAGGCCACTGGTGACTTCACGTATGTTATGCCCTCTCATGATAAATGTTGTAGAATACATTCCCATGACTAACAGTTGATGCCTCCCTAGACTTCTTTGCCATGCTCTTCAATTCTCTTTCAAGTCTATTGCCTACTACATTCGTCGTGCCACATTGATCAACCTGACCGGTCTAGCTGGGTCCTCGAACACAACTGGAGATGATCAAAAGAAGCTTGATGTGATCGGAAACGATGTTTTCATTGCCGCCATGAAGGGATCTGGCAAGTGCCGTATCCTCGTTTCTGAGGAAGAGGAAGAAGCCATTGTCTTCGACGAACACCCCGAGGCTCGTTATGCCGTTGTTTGCGATCCAATTGACGGTTCTTCCAACCTCGATGCTGGCGTCTCGGTTGGAACTATCTTCGGCATCTTCAAGCTCCCTGATGAGGTCCTCGGACCCCAAAAGACAGTCACAGCCCAAGACATCCTTCGTCCCGGTACCGAGATGGTTGCCTCTGGCTTCACCATGTATGGTGCCTCCGCACAGCTAGTTATCACTATGAAGAATGGTAGTGTCAATGGCTTCACTCTTGAAAACTCCCTGGGCGAGTTCATCCTTACCCACCCCAACATGCGACTCCCCGCCAAACGCGCCATCTACTCCGTTAATGAGGGTAACAGCATGTACTGGGACGAGTGGGTCCACGCCTATCTCGACTCCATCAAACGCCCTGGAGAGGGCAAGAAACCTTACAGCGCACGCTATATCGGTAGCATGGTAGCTGATGCCTACCGAACTCTCCTCTACGGAGGTGTTTTCGCCTACCCGGCTGATTCTAAGAGCCCCAAGGGCAAACTCCGTATCCTCTACGAGTGTGCGCCCATGGCTATGATCTTTGAAAATGCTGGAGGTCTCGCTGTGAACTCTCGTATGGAGCGTCTCCTTTCCGTCCAGCCCGAGCATATCCATGACCGAAGTGGTGTCTTCCTGGGTTCCAAGGACGAGGTTCAGAAGGTTATCGACACCTACAACCAATTCCAGAAATGAATATGAATGAATGATTCCAAACTCAAAACGTTTGTTCGCTAGTGGCCATTGCTCGGTGTCTGGTCGGAGTTTTTTTTCCTTTTTTTTTTATTTTGATTTCCTTTTTTTGTCTGGTATATCTTAGGGTAAATGATCATTCTAATCCAATATTTACATTCAGTACTTAGGTACCAATAATGTATCTAAAATATACATATTATGAAACTTAGTGCAAATTCAAATTCTGAGATCATACTCGTAAAAGACACCTTTGCAGGTGGAGGCTTAGTTAGATATGGTATACCCTTCCCTTCTTATTCAACTAAAAGATGGGCAAAAAGAGGAGGTTAAGTAAGCACTTAGGTATTGAGGCATTTAATAGTTATCTAACAATTACATTCTTACATAACTCAAAGAGTAGGTACCTAGCTAGTATTTGCTTATAAATATATATATTTCTGATGGTCTGGAAGAACAGCCATAGCAAGATCAAAGAATACCAAGCAATTGTAGTGTCCAAATCCAACTAATTCATTCGCTCTCACCCCCCTTATGAAATATATAATACATCAATCAGTATGCATTAGAGTATGAGTATGGGTGTGGGTGAAAGAGAGAGAAGTAAATATGGAAAGGAACAGTAAAAAGAAAAGGAAAGTACAAACCCCCAGAAGAGAAGAGGGGAAGAAGAATGAAAAAAAGGAAAGAACCAAAAAAAAAAAAGACAATCTAGTCAACTGGCTCTTCCTCGAGAAGAGTCTTAAAGCTAAATGGCGAAAAGGGTATGCCATCACCCATGAAATGCTTACTCATGGCTTCGACCCAGTGTAAACGAAGGGAGTGGAGCATGGCACTAGTTCCTTCCATGACGCAAAGAATAGCTATCGTCAAGGTGAACCACAAATAGAATGTGACAACAATCATAATCACACGAATAGTAGGGGACTCTTGTTCAAAGGCGCCACCGAGGGTCATTTCCCACAGAACGATAGAGAGCTGTTGATGAGCAAGTGAGAGGGCCCACAGACGTAAATAGGAAGCTGTATGCGAGATACAGTTCAAACAGAATTCAATGGTGTGGATAACTTGGTGGATCATGAGTTCAGCAAAGTCAAACTCCTCATGTTCTTCTTCGCCAAGATCCTGAGAAATCATAGCAACTCCATCGCCATCACTAGCCATGCTCTCGCGGGTTCTGCCATCCAGGTCACCATCATCATCCAACGCACTAACCCTGGAGTTCTCGCCTAGGCCGCGGTAACCAAGGGCATGGGCACGGTTGTGCTCCCAGCGGAGATAAAAGGGCTTGAAGAAGAGCATAATAGGTACTTGAATCACAGCGAGGAGCAGTAGAACAACTTGGACGCCAGCTTGGCCGGGATAAAGCTGCTCCCCCTCGTTAATGTTTCCGGGGGAGAGGAACATGAAGATAAGCATGTTGAGGAGACCCGGAGGAGATTTGCCAATCGCATTCCAATCCACGGACCATTTATAGATGATGGTGACGACCAGATAGCCGAAAATGGATTGGAAAAATATCATTCCGGGAATGAAGTTACCGATGATATCAACCTTCGATTTGAAATGACGAGCATTGACATACTGCAGACAAAGGGCGTATGTCATGTGCGCCCATCCCAGGCAGATACTCATTTTCATCTTCAAACTGTTCGTGAATAGTAGACCGTTCTCGGCTTCGTGCCAATTCCAGTCAAGACCAAACGGAAAGCGATAGCCACCCCTCAATGAGGCTTCGACTGACTGCTTGGGCTGGATGTCTTCAGGCCACTCCCAAGAGCTTTGGAAGACAGTGAACGATTTGGAGAAAATATCGTTATACATCAAACCGGTATACATGGAGAATAGACCCATCATAAGCATGATATAACGTCCATAGAATGCCATGTACGTTAGCTCATCAAGCTTAGTTTTGAGAAGTTTCCTCTCCCAGAAGATCATAGCGGAGGCAGCCATAGTCATAAGAGCACCGTGTCCAAAATCGCCAAACATGACAGCAAACAAAAATGGGAAAGTAACAACGGTATATAAGCCAGGGTTAGCTTCCGAGTATTTCGGGATACCATAGGCATTGACGATCGTCTGGAAGGCCTCTGTGAATTTGTTTGTTCGTACATAAGTAGGAGGAGTCTTGTTGGTGCGAATTTGGTTGACAATGGTAGGCACACTGAGACCGGCACGGTCATTAACATCCTGCAAGGTTGACTTGATCAATGGGAGAGAGTTTGTTGGACACCACGCCTCTGCAATGAGTGTCTTCCTCGCCTGATCGTACGAAAATCTATTAAGCGTATCATAGACTGCCTTCTCCTTCTTGACGATAATCATCCAGGCTGCGAGGGAGCGGGCAATCTGTGAAAGCTCTGCATCCAAAGTATTCTTTGTGTTTCGCAAAACATTACCAACATCACCCAATCGCGTGTTCACCTCGTGAATCTGGTCCCGTCTCAGTTCGCTATTTTCGTCAACATTATACAGGGAAGCGCCCAGAGACTCCGAGATCTTTCTAATCTTCGCAATTATATTTTTGCCATGGGCAAAAATCACGAAAACATTCTTGCTAGACTCCTCGTTGGTGGTCGGGTCGATGATGGGCTCGGGAATTTCCGACTGATTCATGTAGAGGTTACCACGCAGCGTCCGCCAGAGGATACGCTCAAAAGCTCCAATCCGATCCCGAGGAATAACACCCGCCACAAATCCGATATTCATTTCGAGGAACGATTGTTGGCCCTGTGCATCACCATTTTGGCCCTGATGATGCTGCTGTTCAACGTCGCGGAGCAGAGGGGCTTCATCATTGTCGAACGACTGGCGTATATCCTCGGTCTGGGTGTGAGCACGATCGAAAAAGCCTCCTGCCTCCCTCAAAACCCAACGCCATTCGGTCAACTCCACCTCACGCTTCTTCAAGGTTTCATAACTGTCGTTCAGCGAGGCGATTCTTTGCTCGAGGCTCTCGCTGCGTTCGGCGAGCTCATCGATCTCAGATGCCAGAGGAGCAGCTAGCGTATCGGAAAACTCGGAAGACGATCTCATCAAAATGCTAGCCTTGTTCATCTGAGAGTGGAAATAGCCTGTCGAAGAAGTATATACATGTTTAGCAACCATTGAACCCTCATCTCAAACTAGGGAAAGCATACGTAGCTGTCTCTCTACATTGTCCAACCGGCGAATCTCCTTGGTAAATGTTCGCTGGAAAGCGTTCGTGTCGGGATTAAGCTGTTTCGAAGAAACCAAAATGTCAGCCTGGCTCGTCGGTCGTGGAAGGGATGGGACATCAACTTACATCCCTAAATTGAACCTGCCCTAGCTCTCCCAGAGCACTGACAACCTCTCGACCGATTTCATTGGCGATATAGAGCTGGGTTAAGCTCATATCCGACGAGCGGAAGAAGGTGTCTTTTGGAGCCATGGTGAAAGACAAGTCTGCGTGAAGCAGGTTCTTTCCACCACAACGTCAATAAATGAGCCGGAACTCCAAATCAGATGGGTGAGTAAGAGGATAAATAATAAAGATAGACAAAAGTCCCAACTAACGGGACATGGAAGGGCGTGAGGCTGAAGAAAGTTCCTGAACTAAACCAAAGCCCCTGGAACTGGTGATGTTACTTGACGATTGGAGCACCGCGTGGCTGTTTCCGGGCACGTGATAAATGAGATTGTGTACATAGATGACTAATAAGGCATATAGTTACATTCCTAGGCTAGATAGTTGCCACCTAAATCGGGTCTACAGGTCAGCTATGTACCAAGGATGGATACTTTTATTACAAAACTGTATTTGTGATTATTTTTGAATACAGGCACTTCAATATATCTGCTGCCTACCTCGCCTGCATCCCAGCTTAGTAGAATCAGAAGGACACCCAAGCGCAATATGAGAAAGGCCCCTTCCAAACCGACTATTAAGTCTCTTTATGAAGATCATACGCCCTGGTGGGCGTGGGCAAATGTCGATTTATTGTACAGGAATTATCCAAGTATTTATGGGCAAAAATTTCGTAAACCACACGTATGTAGGAGAATTAAAGTCAAAGGTTCCTTCCGCACCCAACCATAGTCATTTTTCAAGGTAAGCAGACTTAAGCAAAATAACTCTTCCATAGCACACCCGAGAGGTCTTCTAGTTGATCTGGTGTAAATGCCTATTAATGAAGTGTTAGCAAAAGTATTCGAAGACGTCGTATATGTTCACCATCTCACCTTTGCATCTATATGCCAAGTGTCCTGTCTTGTTTTCTTAAATTCACTAATAATAGATTTGACACTCGAGCCAACAATTCCTGGATCACTTGCAGCACGGACACTCAGAGTAGTCAAAGCTTCGGGCATCCAGGTGGGCGGTGGACTGCTGTATGGGAATGCTTGAATTAGGGCACCGAGACCCAAAACAGCACCATGTCGGAGGATTATGAGTCGGGTGTGTTCAGGCGTCGGAGTACCAGCACCAGAGGAAGCTGGGGAAGACAAACCAGAACGGAGCATCTTTGGCCTCTTGGGTAGCGGGTTTTCGACCAGTATCTTTGTGAATCGCTCCTTGAGACGATAAATAATGTCCTTTCGCAGAGATACGGGCGAGCAACGAACCATTCCTGAGAGAGTAGCCGATGCTCCAGCTCTTACTTCATGCTGAGGATCTTCTAGCATGCTCGCTACACATTCGAACAGCTTATCGCGATCAGCCACCGAGAGTAGGAACAAGCGGCGGAAGTAAATAATCTGAATATTGATCATGATTCGCAGCCTCTGATGCCAAGAGGGCGATGTCTGTCCAATGTGGATGAGGAACTTAATAAACCCAGAGTTCTGTTCGGCGGGATATGGAATGTTGGGCAAGTGACGGAAAACATGGTATGCTAAAGACTGGAGTTCTGGGTCTTCCTTGACATCCATCATGTGCAAAAGTTGTCCTGTAAAAACATCTGGGAAGAAGGGGACGAGTTGCGTGCACTCATGAGACGATAGTGTTGAATCAAGCCAAAGCAGGACTGTCTTGCTCCCCGAAGTGTACGATGATGGTGTTTGCTGACCGGGCGTTCTCTCATGTCGCCATTTCTCAATTCGGTTAAAAACATCATGTATCATCTCGGTGAATTCCTTACTCGGGAGGTAAGGATAGGTACCAACTGATGATGACGACTTTTGTGTTGTGAGCAAACTCTGGAGGTCTGCATATGATTCATGGTATCTTGTGCGGAATATTGTCGCGATCGTTTGCCCCATTGCCTCTCTCACACCCTTGTAAGGATGATCAAGATGGGCAAGAAAATCCTGGACAATCGGCTTCTCCAGTTGGAAATGCCATCCAGCATCTATAATACACTGGTGCAGTAGATTTATCTTGGAACTTTCTTTGAAGGCTGCATTCGTTGTCATATCCAACCGAAAGCTTGCTAGCCAATCAACCAGTGGCCAGGCTCGGCGTGGGTCCCGACATTGGAATATCATATGAAGGAAGGTTGTCCAATAACCGGAATTTTCCGGGGTCAGTCCATCAGTGAAAATCTTTTGCACAATGGGGAATATATATCCCCACACTAAAGTTCGTTTCTCAACGCTTGTATCCGCAACGGAGCTTACTAGAGCACCGAGAATCTCTGCTGTAGCCCGATGTTGGTGCTTGTCGCTCCCATCCTCGAAGACAGCTTCAACTTCTTCCTGGATGTCCTTGAAACTAGCAGCAGTAAGGCCATCCCGCAACATTAACTCAAAGGCATAGAGAAGCAACATCGCACAGGGCATGCGGAATTTATCTGCAGAGGGGTCACGGGGCTCTTGTTTCAAGTATATAAAAAACTTCGAGAACCACTCCCGGGTAAAGAGTTTGCCCATATGTGAACGCACTTTCCATTCTACCTCATCATACTCAATGTCACGCTCAACGTTAGGTTTGTACCCAGGCATACTATCTGCCCAAAGAAGCCATCCGGGGAAATCATGATCAATGTAATATTCCGCTTCGGGGTTGGCAAAGCTGGAAAGGAATTGCTCAGTCCAGCCCTTCTCGTATCGTTTGGTTGCCACTTTTATTTTTGATGGGAAGTTCTGATTACCCAGGATATAACTCTTGTAGTCGTGGCCACAAATCGCTCGGACGTCTATCATGGTGAACAACGCCGTAAGCCCTTGAGAGTACATACCACGCAAACCAGGGTGATCGTCAATTGAACCTTGAGTTACTAGCTCTACGAGAGTCTCACTCGCGATATAATCAAACCTGAGACCCATTGAGATCACGACGGTGGCTGCTCGACTAGCTACCTTCCAGTGAGATACTCTAGCTAGATTTACCAGCTCCTCTGCCAAAGCGGCCTTCTTTTTCTCAATAAGGACACGTTTGTTGTTGATGCCCTTCCGCTTTTGCGTAATCTGGTCTTTAACATTTTGGGTGGGTGCGATCGATTCAACAATCTCCTGGTCAAGAATAGCCATTCTTTCCATGGGACGGCCATAGTCCATAATTTGATACACCACACTCGAGCATATTCTTTGCACGGAAGGCTTATCGACTGCGCTTGCGTCAATAAAAGTCCTAATTAATGTCGGGGCGTACTTCCAGTGGCGACCAACTGTGCGCGCAACACTGCTGAGTAACAGGGAGAATAAGGCGCCCTTAATGCGGCCGTAGTCATTTTCTCTAATGCCGTTCTGGAGGGCTTTGAGCAAAGGTGGAATTACTAGCAGTCGAGAACCCCAGACAGCTTTGAGAGCTGATTCACCCGCACTTTGGGCGTTACGGCGGGTCTCCGTGTAAGCAGAAACACATGATTCAGCAATGTCTAAAAGTAAGATTTCATCAAGTCGAGATCGGCATCGGGGGGCAGCATTGTGTCTCAATCGCTGCAAATGGTACATATTGGCGCGCCTGACAAGAAGAGGACGGGGATAGTCCTTGCGAATTCCGCTCATTTTGTATGGGTGGATGTCAGCAATGAGGAGGCGTGTTACCCTATCAAGGACATGAGCGGATCTCTCGATGCCAACATCAACAAACCAGGACCGGTATGCAGAGTACAATGCACCGAAACATGGAACGTCATCCTCTTGGTTGTCGGTTAAAAACTTATGAACCTTATGCAGCACCCAACCCGCTCGTTCCCGAATTTCGTGAATGGTAATATAAATCGGGTCAGATTCCTCAAGGGGATAGCCAGTAGGATAAGAGAAGGCTTCCCTAACGGTATCCTCATCGGAGCTATCTAGAAATGAGTCAAGATCTCCACCTTCGGGTCCTGGCGCATCTGACATATCTATATCGGGTGAACCATTCGCGTCCTGCTCCTTTGTTTTAGAGGCAGCCTTTGAATCAAACAACACAGAAATCCCAGAGAGGATCAGCCGCAGCAAAACCAGGTTTCTGATCGCTTCGTCCGACCAGTTTTTACCACTTCCATCCCGTTTGACGGTAGATGTTTCATTAGTCAACGCAGTAAGTTGCTTGAGCGCAGACTCGGCCTGGTTTTGAAAGAGCTCAACAGCAAACTCAAGTTCCTCACGTTTTGGGACATGCCATTTGATAGTCAAATTACGCGGATCTGGGCGATAGCTCCAGAGTTCAGGCTGTATACCCTTGGCGACAATGTCGGGCTCATATAGTGAGTAGTCAGAAGTGTATGTCCCCGTGAGATTTAGAAGGAGGTGGTGAATGAAATTCGAGATATGGACCGTCGGGATACCCTTGCACTTCTGCTGCATGTAAATAGCAATATCGAGTAGCTCTTTTTTGTGTGCCACTACAGCGTCCCCCACATGGACAACACACATACTAAGCATGCTAACATTCCACACCAAGCCTCGGTCACGAGGTAGCACATCTGTGCCGGTGGTTCTAGTTGAGCCCGCACCATTATCGTCAATCTCTGTACGAATAGCTTGAGTCAATACTGGAATGAAGCGTTTCAAGGCCTTTTCGGGGTTGACCTTGCAAATAGAATTGCAAATAAAGGCCATTGCGTCCCGAGCCTGGTGGATGACATGATTTGATACAAAATCCAGGACCTTGGATAGGGCAATATCGTAATATTCGGGGGACAGGGAAGACAACAAGGGCATGAATGTGGCAGGAAGTGTGTTCACAATGTTCTCTTCGGGAGATCCGTTTCGTACTCGGGTGACATCCGGCAAGTTCTCCAGAAGCGTGAAAACTCGGCCCAAGAAAGATATAATGAAGTCTCCAAACCCACACGTGGAAGAGCGTAGAATCATTTCCTCAGTTTCATCATCGAGCTCCGTATCATAATTCAATTGAACTTGAACACCTTCTTCCTCCATTCGCTCCATCTCGCCAGGGATCCACTGCATAGCTAACATATTAGAGTTTATCTCTTCCCTTCCCTTGGTCAAGTCCGCCATGGGTATGTTATAACATGCAGACTGTATGAATGAGAGGGCATGCAGTGATTTTTCGAGATCGTTGGCATCAATACCTGGCAAGGCTAGACCAAGCAATGTTGTCAAATGACACCGATATCCTTTAGTCCTTGAAATGATCCGCGAAAGAACCTGAAGAGCCCGGAGAGAGGACGTTGTACGATGAACCTCGACTAGGCCTTGCAAAGCCGGGTAGATCCTTTGTAGGGCCCCAGGGAGGATAAGATGTGGCTCCAGGAATGCTAGCCCCTGCAGTGTGGACAAGGAAAAACTCATGGCAGTACCACTTTTAGAGTAAATACCCATGAATATCACGTCACGGATACAGAGTACAAAGCGGCGTTTCAAGGGTTCATTGAGCTTCCGCTCTTCTGGGACTTCCATCTCCCCGCTCTGTTCCCTGTTCCAACGCATTACGAAAAAGTCGGTTAGGTAATACACCAACTGGGCTAGGGTCTTTGTCCAACTCCCAGAGTTCGAAGGATGGAAGAAAGTTTCAACTGCCTGTATAAGGCCCTCGAGCTGCGTCAGGATCGACTCCTCGGCCTCAAGACATGCCGGAGAAAGTGACATAACAATCCACCGAGCAATGTGATGCGCTACAGGGTGCTTCCGGGTATCCCGATCGAGCATAATGCCCAATCCGGAGGATATATCCACAAGGGCACTGTAAGGCGAAGTTGACTGTCCAACTGGGATTTCCAGAAGTCTTAGGATTGCCGTGAAGATTAGAGATGACTGCTCTTTAGTAAAGAGGCCATATTCCGAAAATGATATATGGCTAGCAGGTAATGAATCCCGAGCTAACCGAGAGAGGTAGTCAAGGAAGGTCACATCAAACGTCTTTGACCGACTAACCAATGACCAAAGATGAAAGTACGTCGGCATATAATTCTGTGGAAGCAAGTCCTTTCTGGATTCGGGGGGTGGCAAGGTGGGAAGGAGGAGGTTAATCAATCCAACGACTACGAACGCACCCTCTGAAAAAGATGTTGTATAATGTGGGAGAAATTCCTCTAGCATTGCTGGCAGCTCACAAGGATCAATGTAAAGCTGGACAAATGCGCATAATTTTGTCAATGTCTTGACGTTACGCTTGAGATTTGACGAATGCACCAGGCCCGATTCGGTGGGTAGAACAAAGGCTTTTAGTTCTCTATAAAGAGGCTTCCAATCTAATGTAAGGTCTTTGACCGGCTTCAGGTAGTGCTTGCGTCTGCAGCTAAGATTAGCACTAGGAGGAATTTAACCTAAAATCGCGAACGTCACATCCCACTTACTTGGTGAGGAGCATAAACATGCTGGAAAACCGCTCGGCAACATTAGGATCAATACCAGGAGCGAGAGACAGCTCATAGTATAGTTTGACCAGGTTAATTCGCTCACTACGAGTGGGGTCAAACTTGAGCGACAGCCATCCCCTAAGTTCTCTAGTCCAGTGTACTGCTCCAGGACTAAAATCTCCTGCTTCCACAGCGATATAAAGTTGGTTTAGTATCTCTCGTAGATTGCGCTCTCTTTGGGCTTCATCTTCAAGAGGATATGGCATGTATTTGAAGTATGGGTAGGTGCGAGGCCGAACACGTGCCTTGGGCTCGCCGTCTCCATTCGGGGCTGCAGGCTCACCTCCCGGAGAGGTGGCCCGAGAAATCATATGCACATTGTGGAAATTATCTGGCGTAAGAATTGTTTTGGGGCCCGAGGTATCCATGGTTGTTTACTTCGTCCCAGCGATTTTTCGCGGCGATGAGGGTGGGATATGTGGATGGTTTGGAGGAGCTCTAAAACAATGCAGTTAGCTACACTGATTTCAGATGATAGGTTCTAATCGAGAGAAATAAGTGTACATTACACATGAAGCATGTATCCAGATAGTATGCTATTAAAATCGATGCCCAACAGGAACCTGCTGTCAGCCTTCTTCGCATAGGCAGTTTAGACCAGCCCAGCACAGCACAAGACCGGAAACAGGAGCTCGGAATGATGAATCTAGTCTTTTTGTATAACTTTAGAATTCATCCCTAGTAAAAAGGGAGTCAACCAACATGAGTTTCCTCTGATTACAAAGGTCTTGAGCTCTGGGGTTGGAGGGTCTCTTGAACTCACGCGTAGTAGCTAGGAAGGAAATGCTTAGTATTAAGTCAGGTAGGTTGCTTGGTTGTCAGAGTGAGGATGACATAATGCAAGTTGGTACGTAACAGCCGTAGCCTAGACCCACAACGAGGCAAGATGTTAGGTAGATACCTAGTGTTTGACTTTGGGTAGAAAGTTCACCTGATGCTTAAAAAATAACCCACCTAGAAGACCCCAGAAGCTGATTAATTTCTTTTGAGTAGAATCTCATTCATATTTAGCTCCCTACTTAAGTATTATGTTCTTAAGGCTTGCCTCCTTTGAACATATCTGGTGAGTTTGTTCTGCTTGTAAAATGATTCCGCCTTTACTGCCGCCCTTGTGCTGAGGCTCCAAAGCAAAACACACATTGAGCATTGTAATCTCAAATCATATATTACCTTAAGGTATGGATGAAAGTGAAAAAATATATATATAAATGCCATAAGTTGGAGACTTCAAACCTTTTCTCCTACAGGTGAAAGGGGCTATGTATCTACTAATCGTAATGGTTTTTTTTTTTTTTTCTTTTTTCTTTTTTAAAGATGAAGAGACAAAATATATAACACTATTAACTCGTTCTTCTCTATTCTAGTAGTGCTAAAAAGAAGGCACGGATGGTGTAAGAATAGTTTATATGCAGAACAAAGGATATTTATACTAGTAATTATTGATAAAAAATCCAAGAAGACCTAAGCTGGAGGAAGAAAAGAACCAAACAATGTAGCTTGGACAAGTGCGTAGACAACCATCGCCTGTAAAGCCGCGGAGAAATATTGACTACGCTTGGCCTTTTCCTGGGTGCCTCCTCGGCTTTCTAAGGCCTGCCACGCAATATACCAATACCATAATGGATACCCTGAAGCTATCCGGTTAATAATTTGCACATGGTAACTAACAAGAGCCATTATAGCAAGTAGAAGCTGGGATATAGCCAGGTGTGGCAGTAGCAACGATGCTGAATGCGGTAACTGAGGTGAGTCAACCTGGTTCAGGTATTTATGTGGTATGCGGAGGCAAGTAGATTTGAGTGCCCAGAGGCAAGATCGAAAGAGTATGATGAGCATTGGCGACGCTAGTAAAAACAGAGGAAAATTTGACACCTTCCAATATCGAAGAAACCCCACACCCCTTCGCACAAATTAGAAACTTGAAATGATGTTACACACGTTGCGGTTACGTACCAATAGTGAGACTGAACCCAGCCATAAATACTGGGAATGAGAAACTGGCACCATGGTCTAGTTATTTCCTTGTGTGTACAGTATGTTGTATAGGCGAGGAACTGGGGAATAACAAGTCCCAAGGCTACGATGCTACCACCAGCAATAAGAAAGCAAAGCCGAACACCATCTTCCCCGAGGGAACGCTGAGAGATGATGCGATAAAGCACTAAAAAGGCATCGTATGCAAATAGACACCCACTTAGAATACCATTACTGCGAATAGTTATGGCGGCGGCGAAAAAGAGGGCCGCGAGGAGTGACTTGAGATAGCTGGATACCTTCTTTCCAAATTCATGGTCAAGCTGTGACGAAGAGTAGATATAGAATCCGGAGATATTGAGAAAAGAGAATAAAGACTCGCCATACGGTGCTGAGAGGAAAGCCCCCGCGGGTGACAAAATATGTAGAGCGGCCGCAAAAAGACAAAAAAGCCTCTTTTTGGCTGTCTCATCGCCAAACACGTTGACCGAGAGTCGATATAGTGCTAAGACTGAGAGATAGTGGGTTATGTGAGAGAGTGCCACGGCCGCTACAGCAGCTAGGCTAATTGCTCCACTCAGGCTCTGTGATCGAGGGAAAGCTACTACGTCATATGTTAGTTAATCTTGTCGTGGAATAAGACAAGGTGAAAATACCAGAAGCGAGCAGATTTATGAGTTTACCATAGCAATAACTGAATGCCCATTCTTGCTCAAAGACATAGCCGCTCCCCGCTATGTGCAAGAAATAGATGGAATCCCATCTGACAAACTTTAGCGGACGTGGGAGGGATGCATGTGTAATACTCCCTGAAATGACATTAAACGCGGAACTTCCATCCTGATAGGGGAGATGACTTGTGGATGTATCATAGCCAAGGCCAGGACAGCCAAGTATGATGACAAATAAGAGAGTCTTCCAGAGCAAAAAAGCGATTGATAAGCTTTTAACGGGTTGGCTGGTATTGAAGGTTGACTGAGAAGGGGAAGGGGAGCCCATGGCTCCTTGTTTTGATGCTGAGATATTTTTATATTTATTTTTATTTTTGCTTTAATTGGCTGAATCGATTTATCCTCGTGATATTGGGTGCTTAGATGCAATATAATTAAAATAAAGGGAATTCGATTCCCACCCCCCCAATAATGATGGTGATGACGATGGTGATGATGATGATACCTAACCACTAAAGTCGACCGAGGCACAGTAGTAGGTACTAGGTAGGTCGTGCCTCCTAGCTGATCGGCCGGATTCTCCGGAACGCACAAGCGCCACTTCTAGAGCAGTCATGTGTTTCGTGGCCTGCATAAAATCGGCCACGGCATAACAAAAAAAAGATATTCACAGAGGTGGCGGGTCTGAGCTAGTAGGTAATAATAAAAATCAATAATTTAATATCATTTATGATTTTTGACTATTGGAAGAATTTTGGAAATATGGGAACTGGAGTTATCAAGTAGAGATGAGAAATTGACATTTTACACAAAATTAACTATTCCTAATAATGAAAAACATTATTTTCATCCGTTGTCCACAGAGTGGATGTTCCCCATGACTGACCTTGGATCTATTCAGCCCTATGGAAACAGATGATGATAATTAACTTATTATTATTAATTTATCATAAGACTCTACATAAGTTGGAAATCATTGATTATCTAGTTAGGTTAGAGATAATACATAGGTAGTGTGACACTAATAATAAGGATAATAAGAATAAGAAAAATAATAGGAAGTGCAATCTATACATTGGCGTTTGTGAAGTTTGGACCTTAAAAGCATCATGTAGGGGCCAAGAGTAAAAAGATTTTGGCTTAATAATTTACATTTAATTCTTCATACACCCTACCAGGATTTTATGTACCAGGTAGGTGTATAGGAAGCTGTAACTTCCACCATCCTTGGTGGGTAGTGACGGTATTTTAATTTAGCGCCTTTCTTGATAGGCATTACCAGCACTACTAGACTACTCTGTAGTAGTTATGTGTATGCATTTGCCACTATTCACATCTCAAGGATCGATACAATAATGTGGAGATTGGTTTTAGTAGATGGGTGGGGCAGCCCATGAATCAGCGGTAGAATTTTTTTTCCCCCCTTCGGACTCCTACCTAATTACTTACTCTACCTAGCATTCTTCGTTTCTTTTCTATGACTATCATTTCCCCTCTTTTGACTGTGACATTTTCCCTTAAAGCTCCACTAGGTACGTAGTAACAAGACCGAGGCTAGGTTTACTCAACCGGGCTTGAAGAGGAAATTTATTGCGCCGCCACTTTGCTTGATTATTGGACGGCATACACGGCATACGACTGTCTAGTTGTAAGCATGGGAGCTAACTTAGGTCATGGTTACCTACCACTGCAGGCTATCAAGGTATTATGAAGTAAGCTCTCAGGAACCTAAGTTGCTCTTGTTTCTCTAGGATTGAATTTGAGTTTTCACCTGACAAGGTTGGAATACTTCTTCTCAAAGTTTCCATCATATCATGGACTTGGGAACGGACTTTGTGAGCGGAATTTATCTTTCTTTCTTTTCTTTTTTTTCTTTCTTTTTTCTTTTTTCTTTTTTCTTTTCTTCGTTGCCTGGCAGAAGCCAACTGGGAGCCATGGAACCAGCTGTGGATCTGACCGGGAAGTCGGTGGTTCCGAGGTCCGTTCCTTACTTGCTCGCGATTTCCATCGTCCGTCTTCAGAGTCAGCTTAGGTGGTAGTACTAGGTGCCAGGTAGGTTCCAGGTACCTCCCTACGGTAGGTACTCCTAACGCAGTACAAATTATTGCTACTACCAACAATAATGTCCTGCCCGAGTTTTCGCTCACGAGCGCTTGTTTTTGCTGGATTCAGTGACTACTTTGACTATCACCTAGCTGTGGCTGCCCCCATCATATGGTTGTTGTCGTATATACGAGGTGGTACTCCCTCCTCCAACTTATTACGGATAATGAAAGCCTCGACGGACGGTGGACGTGATACGGAGACCGAAACTTTAAATTGCTTCTGGCGCACGACTTAGATCAAGGTAAATTGGTTAGCGTAAAGTTTTTGGCTTGCAAGAACACAGAGGAGCTCGTGTCAGACGACAGCAAATCGATAGATTTGCTTTTTCTTTCCAATCTTTTCTCGTGTTTATCCTTTCGTTCCAATGAAGAAGACTCCGTAAAGACCCTAGGCTGAGTAGCCTCTACAATTGTACCATACTCCGTGTCCATAGCCAGGATGATGAGCTGAAGGTAGTAGCGCCGGGCCTCTTCGCAGCCCGAGGATCAGCGGCTAGCTCCTGTGGGCTTTTATCAAGTGGCCAATCCATGGATCGCCTCCCCAAAGTTGGTTCATGCAATCCATTTGATTCCATTTTGATTATTATTATTCTTCTTCGTCTGATGGTGATAATTTTTTTTTTCTTTTTTTTAGTTCCATTTTTATGATTAGTACCTAGTCTCGTCTTGTCTCTACCTAGGTAGATCCAGATCAAATTGGAAGAGGCAACGGGTCCAGATGCAACAAGATTGAGACTACTACCTTTTTGGCCCTCTTTTTTTTTTTTTACTTCTCTTTCTCTCTTCTCTCCACTCTGATTCAAGGGCGAACATTACCTGATAATCAAGTTGAATTAAAGATTATTCTTCATCTTCTTCTCTGTTCTATCTAGGAGGGGCCTTTTTTTTTTTTTTCACTCCCTTTGTTCAAGTCTGTCCCACCCCATTCCTTCATTAAACTCTTCTTATTTCCTTCCTATCATTCCTCATCCTTCCTTTTAATCTCCGTGTGGAGAAGGCATCTGCATCACCACCCACCCGTCCATATTATGATTCTTACAGTATCATATCGGGACTAAGTCAGGCCGGTGGATGATTTTTTGACCGCCTATTTGACAATAGTGTCTGGACTTTGCATGCCACCAGTCTGATGATTTCTGGAACTATTACTCTCACTACAATCTACTGCTATAACTGGATATTAAGGCGCATAATTGTCATTCTTTTCTTTCCTTTCTCTCCCTTACATATTTCCCGCCTTTGCATTGTTCCTGTATACATAAAATCTGACGTGACACAACGGCACCATCCTCCTTGCTCTTCTGTCTCTTTTTTATTTGCTTTCCCGATCTTGAAATCCCTCCTTTCACCACAAACCCCCTCATCGGCTGATTCTGCCACTACTTAAGTACCTGACGTATCTCAACCCTCAGCCTTGTTCGGTGGAGCCTGAAAACCTGTCGTGCAGGCCACGCTGACATTCAGCCTTCTTAACCCCCCTCCCATCTCCCATCCAGCCTGACTAGGAACTGTCATCCTCTCTTCTTATACCGCTTTCACTTGTTCTTTCATCTTGATCTGCCTTGCTTCACGCCTCCTGGTATCATATAGGCCATCGTGAGCGCCTACCTAGTACCGGCTGGCTAGCGCTGACACACGAGAGCTATATCCGGATCGCCAATTTCATTCGTCGCAGTCGATGTTGTCTTTGAGAACTTTTCAGAGATCTGATCTCTGGAAATAATGCTCCTCAACCTTGGTATGACTGCAGACGTAGCAGCAGCTCACAGCAGCAACGACACCACGAGCTCCCAGTCCGAGACTCAACACTCTACTCACACACATCATTCCAATTCTTTACCATTTTCGTTTGCCGCCTTGCCCTCTTGGGGATTAGGGAATCTCGCCAACAAGGGCAAGGGCCCCGACACAACCAAGTCAGCCTACCTGCAGCGGCGTTCAATGCCAGTAAGTAGGCCTGTGGAACCATCGTCTTCCAGCGATGAAGACAAGTACCCAACGCCTGGACCTTCCCCGGTCCGATCTCGAATTGCACAGCAACAGTCAGTAAAACAATCGTCAAGACCCAGGACGTCTTATCAACTGGCCCACCCTGCAACCAATGCACGTCATAAACGCCTGAAACTTAGACCTAAACTTCTCTTGCAGCTACAGCAAGTATCATCCACACCCCGCCCAGTTCCTATCTTGGATGTCCTGCCTTCGACGCTGTTTATGCCGCGGCTAGCCCGCAAATTCCCGACTATTATGCGTGGCAAGAAAGGCCTGGGCCCAAACGATTTGATTGTCACCACTAGTGATTTATATGAGCGATCGGTGGGGGACACCACGGACAAGAGTATAAGCTCAGATGACGAAAATGGGGAGCACCGCGAGGTTGTAGCTACGATATGTCAAATATTCAAGGAGGATGCTATGGCGAAAGGGAAAGCAGAGATTTGTCTAGACTGTGGGCCCGTATGGGAAGCAACGCCTTTGCCAAATGGATCATATGAATTTGCGGCAAACACAGATTCGGAGGTCATGATTTTACGATGGGTACGACGCGGGACAAAGAAACGCCGCGCGTCTGCTCCTCCAGGCACTATTCAGCAGGAAGATAGCCGGCGCTTTACATTCAGCGTTATTGGCCCTAACACTCGTCGACACCCTGTAATCGCATCTATGACTCGCAATCAACTCGAAGTATTTGACAGATATTCCATTCCAAGTGCATCTGGTCTTCCTGGCTCGCCTACCTCTGCCATGTCAGTGATCAGCGACGCATCGGATATGGATGCCCCACTGGATCGACCATCAATTCAAACGGATGATAATCTTCGCATGTTGATTATAGTTACTGCTATATGGGTTGCATTCCGTGAGGGGTGGTCTCCTAACTTTCGTTATAATGACTCTGCTTTGACCTCAAAGGCTATGCGCTCCCCCACATCCAAGGCAGGCAGAGCTGAACATGACCGTGCACTTGACGAGGCAGTAAGTAAAGTAAATGAGCAGTCAGAGGTTGAACCAAAGCGCCGTGTAGCTACGTGGGGTACACTCTCCTCTCAACACATCTCGACCTCGGAGCAGTCGATGAAATATGGGAGTCTATCCAAGCGGTCAAATTCAACGGGTGCCGCCTTCATCGAACGCTCTAACCGGCGTGCTTCAGCTGTTGGTAGTCGACCTAATCGACATAGTATGTTAACCAGCCCACGTGAAGAGGAGCACGCAACAACCACTGCATCGAGTTCGAGTGACCAGAGTCCTGGCTGTTGCCGGACTTGGCCTCAGCACAGGAAGTCTCATGCGGGGCGCCCCGCAAAGAGTACCTCGTCGCCTGATAATCAAGTACCTCCCAGTCAGCCCCAAGAAGCACCGATCCGCCCAAAACGACAGCTAAAATCTTCTCACCAATCGGTTAACACCCAATCTGAGAATTTGGGGCCATCAAAAGGAAAACGTCGACACCGATTTAGCAGCCTTTTTGATTTCATCGTTAGGAGGAATGGGAATCATCATGAATAACGCCAAAGATTCATATTTAAATTAGCAAGCCAAGAGCAACCATGCTTTCAATCCCTTGCATTAAATTTCATTTCTAGGCTAGGTCCCTCTAGAAGAGGGGTCAAAACAAAGCCTCCGTGACATATTTGTTGAATATTATGTTTGTGGCGAACTAGCCAGGCGCTAGTGTCACCCAGTACATCATCCAACGGCGAGACGCCCGAAATAAATGGAGTTAAATTTCGACCATGTCTTTGTTTTTCCTTTTTATCACCTATTATAGGTTGCATGGGGTTTGAGCGTCGGTATTTTCTTCTCTTTTTTTTTTTTTCCCCCTTCATCATCCCCCTCCTCTCTCTCTCTCTCTCTCTCTCTCCCTCTACCTTTCTTTCCTTGGATTGCATCCGAGACTTGTATATTTCTAAATATAGCTCCTTAAAGCCGTCATATTGAAAATACGGACGATTATATTTGATTGGGAGGGCAAATAAAGAGAAGTATGGTAAATTTGTAAAGTTGGTTGCTTTCTTTAGGCACTTTTATTATTGATCAGTGAATCGGTAGGTTGTCTCCCACGACGCTTGAGGCTAAAGAAAGAAAGAAAGAAGAAAGAAAGCAAAATAAAGAGCAAGTATTTCAAAATCTATTTTCATTCCATCATTGAGTTTATTGAACATGAGATATTGGCTCGCGTACACTTTATATTCATTGTATAAGAGACATGTTAAATCATGATTACCGTTCCAGGGGTGACAAGGTTTTCGGTACATAAGGCGCCTCCAGATACTCGATCTCCTCCTTGGAGAGCTGAATATGGATACTAGCCACAGCCTCATCGATGCGTTCCTTACTATTCAGACCTAGGATAGGGTTCTCGTGCGGGTGGCTCAGGACCCAAGCGATAGCGACCTGGGCCATGCTAATGCCCTTCTTCCGGGCGACTTGCTCGACACGGGTGACGATTTCCTTGTCGGCCTCGGTTTCGCGATTACGGAGGAGGACGTTGAGGGCGCCATCGGTGTTCTCACGGAGGGTCTTGGAGGAACCCCAGGGACGGGTGAGGAGACCTCGGGCCATGGGGGACCAGGGGATGAGGCCAATACCGGCGTCAAGGCAGTAGGGGATCATTTCGCGCTCCTCTTCACGGGAAATGAGGTTGTGGTAGTTTTGCATGGAGATAAATTGATGCCAGCCGTTACGGGCGGCGACATTGTTGAGGGCTTGGAATTCCCAGGCAGCCATCTAATTTTTTTTCCGGGTTAGTGGGCGTTTTTATTTTCAAGAGGGGAAAATCTTTTTTTTTGGGGGGGGGAGGGGAAGAGGGAGGGTGGATTGTACAGTGCTGGCGCCGATGTATCGGACTTTGCCACTCTCGATTACGTCGTTAAGAGCCTTCATGATTTCCTCGCGGGGGGTTTCACGATCTAGACGGTGGATCTGAAGGACATCGATGTAGGTTCCGAGTCTCTCAACGCTGGCGTTGACTGCATCGAAGATGTGTTTGCGGGAGAGACCGACGCGGTTGACGAAGCTGCCGTCGTTGCGAGCAGAGGCCGCGATTGGGGGTAGTTCACCCATGTCATCGACGCCGTAGAAACACTTGGTCATGATCACGACGCGGTGACGGGGGATGTTGTATTTCTTGATCGCCTTGCCACAGATTTCCTCCGAGACACCATGAGCGTAGATATCGGCCTAGGGACCATCAATTGGGTTCAGCATGGGTAGATGTTTGGTTATGAGAACTTAGGGTTAACGAACCGTGTCCCAGGTGTTAATTCCACACTTGTAGGCGTGCTCAATCAAAGGGAGAGCCTTGTCTTCATCAAGAACCCAGTCCTGCCACTTGCTGGTGCCATAGGACATGGTGCCTAGGATGATCTTGGAGATCTTCAGGCCTGACTTGCCGAGACTGGAGGAGAGATAGGATGCGTTAACGAGGACAGCATTTAGGACCATATGAGAGTGAGAACATACGTAACATATTCCATTTGATTATTGGCTGCCATGGTGTGTGAGATTGTCTGTGAATGTGTACAATTTTTTTTGTTAGCAATCTGGACCTCAGGATTTTATGCGGGGAAGGCAATTGATGAGGGGCTGAAGTAGATAGCAAAATATGTCAGGAATGACTAACAGTACTTGTGAAAATACTTGGTAGATGAGGCTATGTTGAAGGATGAAGTAGAGGGTCTAGTTCATCCAGCATTGAATGCTTCAAGGGTCTACATGATGATGGCGAGCCAGCCCCAGTCGATATTATTCAGCTCTCCGGATCTGCCGAAAGTTTGAAGCGATGATGGGCAGAGCCGATGAGTTACCGACCATTCAGTGGTTCTCGGAAGGATTTGGTTGGATGCGATCCGGGGCCGGAGACAAAAGTCGGGAGCTCAGTTGGGGGGCACTCCAGTTTTAGTGACTTTCCAGCTAAGTTATTACGGTAAAGCTCCATATTATTGTCCTTTCTCTCCCTCGCCCTCCACCCCTATCTTACGAAGAAGAATACTAGAGTAGATTTAGGTAAAATGCAAAGGGAAAACAAATAAATTAAATCTGAACGAAGTAAATGAGGGGCAGTCAGTTCGTCACGTTCATGATGCATGACTAAGCATAATATCTTCCATCACGTGATGCGAATGGATCAACAAGCACAGCTTCATCTCCAAGACTCATTCATACCTAGGAATTCTCCCTTCTCACCGACCCATATGAAATTATATAGTTATTTTCATGTTACTTTCTGCAATTCAGCCCCCACACTACCCCATTGCCAGACCCCGCCAAACGAAAAGGAAAAGGAAAAGGAACTCGATGGCCAAGCAATGGCATGCTGTAGATCATGCCATAGGCGATTGGTTCTAGAGGGCTCCTGGGATCAATTAGCGTTACTATCCAGCTTCGATGGTTCATCTCATTCCTGTGACTAGTACCCGGACGCCACGGAGGGACAAATAAGAGACTCTCTCCAAAGACAGCTGCTGACTTCTGACTCGTCTACCCCAAATTGTTTGCAAACAACGCGCGAGTATATTATCCTTAGCATAGAGGCTAGCTCGACGATCTGAATCTCCCTTTTTGCCAGCTCATCAATATCTACCATATCCAGTTCTAAGCTCCTTCGCCAATTTTAGCCGTGTTCAAATAGAATAATGTCTTTGCAATAACCTAACTACTCATAGATTTGATGCACTTTTTTTTTTTTTTTTACATGAATGTTGGACCTGCTAAGTTCTACTGTGCGTAGTGAGGTGATGGTTGTCCGTCTCAGCCCCAAAATCAGGGACGGTCGGCTTTGGTGAAAAGAAATCTCTAACTCAATCTGTTACTGAGTAAATTTGACAAGGATGCATTTAACCTTTCAATTCAACCGGATGAAGAAGGAAATCAACCTTCATTACCGCCACATCTGCACACTTTGCTTGTTTATGAAGCTGGGGTTGGCTGACCGGGCCGCTAAACCGCCATCCTGGCTTCGATATTCAGGCGGCAATTATCATTGCCCTTGTTGGAAAAATCACTCTGGCAGACCCCTTTCTCTCCAGACAATTGCTGCAGAAGCGGGGAAATTAGATTAAGCTTCCTGATTAACTTTTGTCGACACTCCGCTCCCGTTTGGGGATGAATGCACTCCGGACGCCGCATTTTAATTTAAACGGGGGCTTGGGGCTTGGCCTAAAGCCTTTAGCTTGTTTGACGATGCATCACCATGGGGGAATCGACCACTAATGGGATCCAAAACCAGGAACAACCATGGGGGCGGACCCAGAATGAGGGGCTTCAACGAATTTTTTGAGTGCATCAAATGACGATATGGTTTCACTTCCCTTTTAATTTCGGGCTTAGTTGACCTATTTTGGTGTCGGCCTGCAATTGATCCACGCATTTAGCATCAATAGCTATGGGGTAATTGTACATGATTCCATTCAATTTCTATTCACGACAAGGAGGCGAAATACATCGGACCTTGACAGTCTCGGCGTTGACGAATAACTAGAGTGACATCAAACTCCGTGTACACGGTGTAGATCTCCGTCTTGGTGATGGAAGATATTATGTATATAAACTGGCCTTGGAGCCACGGGAATTATTTAGATTTTCTTTTTCTCTCTAGCAACCATATCACGACAGCTCTTCTCTGGCAGAAGCGGCCCTTTTAGTTTTTTGACCATCAGGATGCGTTACATCGCCTCATCTATCGCTCTATCTCTTGTGCTGCCAGCCGTCCAGGCGCAGCAGTCCGTCTATGGACAATGTACGCAACATCCCTCCCACAGATATCTCCTTCTGTTCCGAGTAGTGCTAATATAGAAATTTTAGGCGGTGGAAGTGGATGGACGGGTGCAACTAGCTGCACAGCTGGTGCCTACTGCACCACCCTGAACCCATGTATGCCAGACACTCGTTGAAAATTACCTGGTCATAATACACACGACTAATGCACATGGATAGGGTATGCTCAGTGCTTGCCCGGCTCGGCCACCTCAACCACCTTGGCGACAACCACATCAAAGGCTACCACCACCACTACCACTACCACCACCACTACCACCAATGGTGGAGTCTCTAGCACTACCGGAGCCTCTTCAACCACCTCTGCCCCTGGAACAACCACCACAGCGGCAGCTTCTACAGGCAACCCGTTCAGTGGATACCAGCTCTATGCGAACCCCTATTACTCGTCTGAGGTTCACTCCCTCGCGATCCCATCGCTGACCAACACTGCCCTGGCTGCAGCAGCAACTAAGGCTGCTGATGTGCCTTCATTTGTCTGGCTGTAAGTTTACCGGTCCAAATACACAAGGAATTCGATGAATTAACATTTATAAAGTGATACTCAAGCCAAGGTGCCAACAATGGGCACTTATTTGGCAGATATTAGGGCTAAGAATGCTGCGGGTGCGAGCCCCCCAATTGCAGGTATCTTCGTTGTCTATGACCTGCCAGACCGTGACTGTGCTGCCTTGGCTAGTAACGGCGAGTTTGCCATTGCCAACAATGGTGTTGCGAACTACAAGGCCTACATTGACTCTATCCGAGAGTTCCTTGTCCAGTATAGTGATGTCCATGTTATCCTGGTTATTGGTAAGTTTTAGTGGATTATTTTTTGAAAATACCTCTCATTCTAACGACCAAATAGAACCCGATAGCTTGGCCAACCTTGTCACCAACATGGCTGTTTCCAAGTGCGCGAATGCCGAGAGCGCCTACCTAGAATGCACCAACTATGCTCTTGTCCAGCTCAACCTCCCCAACGTTGCCATGTATCTTGATGCTGGTAAGGCTAGACCATCCTCTTATCTTGATATATCTATAGTTCAAAGCTAAATCAACGCCACTCTAGGACACGCTGGATGGCTCGGATGGAGCGCCAACGTTGGCCCCGCCGCCAACCTTTATGCTTCGGTGTACGCAAATGCTGGCAAACCTGCTGCTCTTCGTGGCTTGGCCACCAACGTTGCCAATTACAACGCCTGGGACATCGATACTTGCCCATCGTATACTCAGGGCAATACCGTCTGCGACGAGAAGGGCTATATCAACGAAATTGCTCCATTGTTGAAGTCTGCAGGATTTGATGCCCACTTCATCATCGATACTGGTAAGCAGTATCTGTCTGTACCTTAATCGCGCCACATGTATGAACTAACTTTTTCTCCCAAAGGCCGTAATGGTGTTCAGCCCACCCAGCAGAATGCATGGGGTGACTGGTGCAATGTTATTGGCACTGGTTTCGGTGTTCGCCCTACCACCAACACCGGTGATTCGCTTGCAGATGCCTTCGTCTGGGTTAAGCCCGGTGGTGAGAGCGATGGAACCTCTGACAGCTCTGCCACCCGCTATGATGCCCATTGCGGATACGCTGATTCTCTTAAGCCTGCTCCTGAGGCTGGTACCTGGTTCCAGGTAAATAAAGCCCCCAATACCCCAAACTTTATAGAAAATGGTCTCTAACCATGAAATAATAGGCCTACTTCGAACAGCTTGTTACTAACGCCAACCCTGCTTTGTAAGCGACGGAGCTGGTGGAGAGGTTTGACCCCTATGAGCCGGATTTGTGGTCTTGGACTAGGGAGACAAAGGAAGAAATGAAGAAAGACAAAATTAGGATCAAAATTATTCTGTTCATATGTATATCTTTCTCTTGAAGCTGTATAGTGAGACTCAGTTTGAAACATATAGCTGCTCATATATTTGGATTCATTCCTCTATTTTTTATTTTTTTTTTTTATTTCCGGTGTCAAGCTAAACGTGAACAAACACTCAAAGCTGATTGATAAGATCTAACCTCCTCGTAATGCCTCATCCGGGGCTTTATATCTTATCTCCTTGTATTCACTGAGGTACCTTTGTCTACCTAGGTACGACAACACGTCAAGGACACGTCCTCATTGGCTGCTCTTGCCCAAGTGGATTTTGGCGATTCTTTCGACATCCAGGGTCGATTTGGCTCTAGAATGAAGGCCGAGTCTGGGGAACCATTTCCATCACCATTCTAGAACTCTCACATCTCAAATTCGCTCATCTTTCCACGTCGACACACGTCCAGGACACGTCCTTATTGGTCACCTATCTTCAAGTGGATTTTCGCGATTCTTTCGACATCCAAGGTCGATTTCGATCTAGAATGAGGGCCGAGTCTGGGGAACCATTTCTATCACCATTCTAGAACTCTTAAATCTCAAATTCACTCGTCTTTCCACGTCAACACACGTCTAGGACACGTCCTTATTGGTCACCTATCTTCAAGTGGATTTTCGCGATTCTTTCGACATCCAAGGTCGATTTAGATCTAGAATTAGAGCTGAGTCTTTAGGTGACCCTTCCACCACTATTCTAGAACTCTCAATTCAATCATCTACCTAGATACTTTTCAATATCAATACAACAAGGACACGTCTCTGTTCGTTACCTACACCCTATCTATTCTGAAGTGGATTTCGGGCGATTCTTCTGACATTGAAGGTAGATGGGAGATCACCTGATATGCTCGGCCAATACAACAGTGTTCATCAGATTAGAGAGTGGTGGATGTGATTCACTACGTTATCTTTTTTTTTTATTTATTTTTAGCCTGAGAATGCAATTAGTCATTTGTATAGGTAGGTACCTATAGGTACTAACTTGTCCACTCTAAGGAAAATTGCAAGAAAATATTTGATTAATTATACCTATATTAAACATATCCTGGCTGGGGGTTATATTCTATATGTGTAGTTAAAGCAAACTATTTCGTAGAGTTTCTATGTTTTCATTCTTATCTCGACCATCCGTAAATAGATTTAGAGCATTTAAGAATGGATTCAACATTTCTTTTCTATATTAGTAGGGCAATTGGCAGTACTTGGGAACCGAGTCGTTACGTAGAAGTTACTAGGTAGAGTACTGGCACGGGAATTTTCAAGTGTGAGGAGGTAGGTACTTGATACCTAAGGCTCAATTGAAGAGTGGGAATGTCCATAGCTCACTACCTAGGTATAGAGAGCTCAACCATGTTTGGATGGCTTTGTTTTTGACCCTTCTTCTCTTCTCTATTGTTCACCCATTTACGATAGAAAGCCAAGTGCAGCTGGGAAGCAGTGAGTCATTTACTTACTCATCCCTGAAAGAAGGATCAAATAAAAGGATTATTTCGCTCAAAATATGACTGCTGCTCCACCTTTCAAAAGGGGTTTATTTCTAGTCATGTCATTACATGTAACTTTCAGCACCCTAGACGATCCTACTCCTTATACTTTGTTGTTGTATTCATGAGGTGGACTAGACAATACTATACAGTTGTAGTACTGTACATCGTACTGATCAAAAGCCTCAGTTCAGTAAATACAGGCCTATCCTAATTTGGATAGTAATGCCGATTACTAGGAGGTATTTTACTATTTTACTATGTATGTACGTAGTACGTAGTGATGATGATGATAGTAGCAAAACTAGTAATTTTGAAAAGACTGCCCTGTGGGTCCAGCATAACCGATGAAATGCCGTGTCGGCCGGAACTAAACTATTTGCGGATGTCTTCGGTCGCGGGGTTTCCTTTTTGGGCGACAAGACAGGGAGGATGAGATTATTAAGATGGGTCTGTCTTCAGTCCACAGAGAGTACCTGGGGGGTAGGGTCTCTTTTTTCCCCCCATCACTTCTTCTTCTTCTTCTTCATCTTCTTTTTGTTAGGGTTCTCTCCCTTTATTGTGGGTTTGTTGGTAACTTCTGTCTATTGAACTGCAGCTGTGGATGTATCAATTTGGAAGAGATGAGACAGCGGGTGTCTATTATACCCCTTGGCTTTTCCATTCCAGATATGTCAGCGTCATTGATTATTCAACTTCCATTCTCTTGACTCCCTTTAATGCTGGCTCAAACCTTCCTTGGCTGCTACTTTTATTCAGCCACCTCTCTCTCTCTCTCTCTCAAACCTTCCTTGGCTGCTGCCTCTATTCAGCCACTCTCTCTTCTCTCCTTTCTTATTCGAACATGTTACATATGAGTACAAACTGTGAAAGGCACTGACTCATTGGCATTCGTGGGAGAACAGAGCCAAAAAAGAAATTTTCAAAAAGAAAAAGAAAATAATACCGCTGATGATATTGCAGTTGCTCATAAATATATACATATAGGGACAATGCCTAAGCCTCCGTCTTGAACGAGGCAACTCTTGCCTGAGCAACAACTTCCGGCTCCTGAGTGTCTAATTCCCTCAACACACCGCTTGCAATATCATAAACCAATCCATGTACCTTCAGACCCCTCTCCTCAATCGCTTCTAGGATCACACTCTTCTGCTTCAACACCTTTACACCCTCATGCACGTTCAACTCCACCATCTTTAGCGCGGCCTCATCAGCAGAGAGACCCTTTAGAACACCAAGATTCTCTTGTCGGATTTGTCGGAGTGGCAGCAGCCATGGGTCGAGAATGCCCAGCTGCTTGTTACCCATGGCGGCAGCAACACCCCCGCAGCCTGTGTGGCCGCAGAGGACTACGTGGTTTACACGCAGATGACGGACCGCATACTCAATTACAGCCGAGGAACTCAGATCGGCCGGGTGAAGAACGTTGGCGATGTTGCGGTGCACAAACACATCACCGGGTTGCAAGTTAAGGAGGGTGGTCTCGGGACAACGCGAGTCCGAGCAGCCGATCCAGAGGATTTCGGGTTGTTGGCCTACCGCGAGGCGGGCGAAGAGCTCGGGGTACTCGCGAGCCATTTTAGCAGCCCAGTCCTTGTTTTGGCTCAGGGCCGTGGCAAGTCGGTCTGCATCTGTGAGTGTTTGGTTATTATGGTTATGATTATGGTGACTACAGGGCTGCGAGGGTGTCCCAGAGAGCCATCGGTAGGTTATTGTGGGTGTAGGGGCAGGTGTTGCTGCAAAGGTGGTGACAGGTCGAGGCGAAGAAAATTGTGTGACTCGAAGTGGGGCGGAGAAGAGTCGTGAGAGAAGCCTTGAGGTCTTCATCGTTACGACTGGGGTTTGGCAAGGATAGTGGAAAAAAGGGGTTTCCTCTTTTTGTCTTTTCGCCTCTTGAGGGTAAAAGCAAGAGGAGTGAACAAAGATTAAAAGATGTGGCGGAAGGGGAAGCGGGGGCTTGAAGGAAAAAGAAAAAAAAAAAAAGGGGAAAATGAGTCAAGGAAAGGGAAATCGAACGACTACCACGGTGACCCCGAGAAGACCGTTCTTTTTGTCTCCTTGCTCTATTATATTATGAAGGTGTTCCCACGATAAAGCGATGGTAAGATCACAAGATTTCATAAAGCGCCCTCCACTCTGTTCAAAGAGTGCAGACGAACGAAATAACGAGAGAAGGGTAGAGATTGCGGCCCGGACAATAACCTCGAAATGCCAAGAAAAGTGAAGGCCAACGTACCTGAAGCTGTCATGATGGATGGATTACGAATTCTTGAGGAGTGATGGCGGAGAGAAGGAGAGAATGATAGTCACTTGGGAGTACAAGAGTCGATTGGGAGATGAAAATCCTAGAAGATGATCAAGTTGAGGCAAAGAGGAGGAAAGGGGATGGATGATAACTTCGATTGAGCTTACAGGTTTCTTGGCGGGGCATCCCACGCCGGTGAACCGAGTCTCTCCGGCCATTCACTCATCACCCTCATCATCGCATGATTCCTCATCTTTGAGTGATTAATTTAGATTATCGCTCACCCAACTCAGGTCGTTGTCAGGTTGCTTTGCATACTACGGTAGGTTATTTTTTTATTTTTTTTATTTATTTATTTTTTTTTTTGAGAGAAAAAAAAATAAAAGTCGTAATCTACATCTCGCCATACTCTCGCCATATACACAACGGCTATCTCTTTTGGCCCCAAATTTTTACTTTATTTCCTTTTATTTCACCATAGGTCTAGCCTTTGAGACTTTTTTTTATGTACTCATAAGAAATACAATATTGAAAAATCATGTCATATCCAAAATATGATGCGTTTTAAAAACGAAACCCCCAAAATAATCATAGATAACAAATAAATCAAAAATCAAAAATTAAGAAACGCTATACATATCATGAAGTACCTCCACGGCCGCCAACGTTGGCCAGCGCCCTCTTCTGGTCATCTGTAATTGGAGCCACTGGTAAGGGACGGGCTCCCGCGATTGATGGCGGTGGTAAGAATCCAACCGCTACCAGGTAGGAGACGTAAAGCCCCACGAGATCCTCTGTCACGCCGGCTCCCGCGGAGACGTCAACACCGGACCATGCAGCATCGGCCCGGACTGAAGCAGCAGCGTTCTTGTCGTCCAATTCAGGAGCCTTGGTATTGGATGGAAGATCAGCGGTGACAAAGTGGTAGAGAGGCATGCTAAAAGTTTTCATCAGTACTCTGTTAATATGCGCAACGATTGGATGGAGGAAGGAAAAGAAATTGTTGAGGTAGAGCAATAACTTACAGTGCATGCTGCGACTCGGGATCATCGTGCTCTCCACTATTAACGTATTGTTCAAGCTTCTTGGACCAGGGAACGTAGTCAATTTGCTGCACGTCATATCCATAAGGCTGGAGGGCACCTAGGAATTCGTTGAATCTCAGGCGCGGATGTCCGGTGACCTGAGAAACTCCAATTGGGGTGCATGGAGGCTGGAAAGCACCAGCAATGACAACGCGTGCGACATGGTCAACAGGGACCATATTGACCGTGTTATTAATGTTAGGACGGGCAGAAAGTTGAATACATCCCTTGATCATTCGGATAAGGAAATCATCCGTATTGGTAGCTGGGGAGCAAAAAGCCATCATTGTTAGTTTCTTTTTCATCCTTTGGACACCTGGTAACATTTGTGAAAGGGAGGGGTTAATAAAGAGAGGTAACATACTTCCAGTAATGGAATCTCCTAGAACGTATCCAGGACGGATAACTGTTCCCTTCAATCCCCTTCTACCGGCCTCCTTGACGAGGTATTCTCCGGCCCACTTGCTTTGACCGTAGCCTGTTCCAAGGCCGACACTGCTTCCCTCAAGGTCATCTTCTTCAGGGATACCAGCTCCGCCGGCCGCAATGATCCGCTCAGATTCCTCAACATAATGATCGCTGTCGAGAACACTGGTAGAGCTGACAAAAGAGAACTGCTTAGCTTTACCGCTTGCACACAGCTTGAGAGCATCAATTGTGCCTAGAACATTGGCAGGCTTGAGAGTTGAATAAGGGTATACCCAATGGACCAAAGCGCCATTGTGAATGACTGCATCGACCTGGTTGGTCAAGTCATCCCAAGAAGCCTCAGACACTCCAAAGCGCGGCTCCCCGAGACTTCCACACAAGCACTGGAGTCGACTGGTCCAGGCCTCATCCCAGAACCCGTAGGCACGGCAAGTGGAACGCACACGATCGAGAGCTTGCTCTTCGCTCTTGCCACGAACAAGGGCAATAACCTTGACCGATGGGGATTTGCGAAGAAGGAGGTCTCGAAGAATGTGTGCGCCAAGGAAACCAGTAGCACCTGTAAGGAAAATGGTTGGCTCGCCAGAAAGGATGTCCTCGGATCGGGTTGGGAACGTGGCTGGCAGAGTCTCTACTAATGCCCGTGCATCTCGGGAGTATTCATCGTCAGGTTCATTGGAAGTACCTGCGGCCCCAGCAGCAGCTCCCTGGTCATCATTACTAGTGAATGACTCGAGGCTTAACAAACGGTCAATCTCGGCAGAAAAACCCTTAAGGGTAGGACTGCGGAAAATGGTATTCATGCTGATGTCGATTCCACGCCACTTGCGACGTAGGTCGAAGAACATCTGCTGTGCTAGGATACTGTGGCCGCCAAGGTCGAAGAAAGAGTCATCTGGACCGATCATGCGGGCTGTGATATTGGGGATGCGTTGGGCCCAGATTTGAGCCAAAGCTTGTTCTGTCTCGGAGAGCGCCTGCAACACAGACGACTTGCGTCGAGGAGCTGCCGCGCTAAGCTCTGCAGTATCCGGGAAGGGTAGTGCAGGCTTATCAATCTTTCCGTTGGGATTAAGGGGCATACGCTTAAGAGGGATAAATACTGTCGGCACTGCGTACGCAGGGAGCTTGGTACGGAGGAGATCTCGAGCATCGTCACGGAGAGGGCGGAACCGGCGGAGCATGCCCACCATTCCCTCAGCAGAGTCATCATCTTTGAGATCCTTACTCTCCAGCCACGAGGACCACTTGCTCATATCGGGCACAAAGTAGCTGACAAGAGTTGGCTCCTCGAACTTGTCTCGTCGCACAAGGGTGACGTTCTCTCGGACTAGAGGGTGGCGGGAAAGATGTGTATCGATTTCGCCTAGCTCAATACGGAATCCACGAATTTTCACTTGATCATCAGCACGACCCGAGCATTCAACATCTCCGGAAGGTGTATATCGACCAAGATCTCCGCTGCGGTAGAGACGATCTCTCGGGCCGAAATAAAGCTCTCTCCAGGGCTCATTCGCACCCTCGGATTCAGCTTTGTCTTTGTCCACCCAGGTTTGCGGATCTACGAACCAATTGGTGAGGAACTTCTTCTCGTTTAGCTCAGCATTTGCAAGGTATCCTTCAGCTAGACCGGCTGCCCGAACGTAAATTTCACCGACTTCACCCACCGCACAGATGCGACTAGGCTCGAAGCGATTGACCACCAGCATCTGCACATCAACCATACCTCGACCAGCTGGAATCACGTCCTTCATGGTGTCCAGATATCCACCGTCGCTGGAGAAGCTTGGGATTTCATAGTAGCTGACAGCACGTTGGGTCTCAGTCGTTCCGTACATGTTGACGATGTTGACGTTCGGGGCCAGCCCCTGTAGAGAGCGGCAGTCTCTCTTGATCAAGATATCACCGACGAAGAATGCATGGTGAAGAGCAGGGAATTGTGCGGAAGCACCTCCAACCAAGATTTGACCCATGGCAGGTGTTAAGTGGGTCACAGTAGCTCCGTATTCGCGCATCCATTCGGCAAGTTTCTCATTTTGAATGTCCTCACGCGCAGGGACTAGGAGTTGAGCACCCAAGAAAAGAGGGGTGAAGATATCTCTTTGAATTGGATCGTGGGCAATTCCACTGAGCATGGTAAACCTATCATTGGGGGTAAGCTTGAATGTCTCGGACATCCATGGGAAGTAGTAAGCCAGGGAGAAATGACGCCCTCTGACGCCTTTGGGTCTGCCCTCGGAACCGGAGGTAAATGACAAGGTAGGGGTTGAGTCCGGGCCGACAAGAACGCCAACTGGCTTGGACTTCAAAGAGATTTGGCTGGCTAGAACATCCTGACCATTGGTCAAGCCTCCTACGAGCGAGCCGTCATCACGCAGCGCGAGGGCGGGAATTTCCGTACGTAGTTGGAGGTTTTCGTTGATGAAGGTACGGACCAGGTCTGATAGTTCTCCTGCATCCTTTGTAGCCTTTTCAATATTGATAAGGGCTCGTGGCCGAGCGACATCAAGGTAGATACACTGTCTCTCCGGTGGATATGCGGGATCGATAACCGAGAAGGTAGCGCCAGCTTTGAGAATACCCATGACTGCTACGACAAGATCAACACCACGATAGGCGTAGACCATGACAACTTCGCCCCTCTCAACGCCGGACTGGACCAAGTGGTGAGCGAGAATGTTGGATGCTTCATTAATTTGTTGGTAAGTGAACTCGCGATGCGGGGACCGGTCCGATTTGGTCTCTACAACACAAAGCTTGTTGGGGTGCTTCTCGGCATTTGAAGCAAAGATATCGTGGATAGCGCCGCGGAATTTGGACCACTTGAGGTCGGAAGTGGGGTCGGGAAGAAGCGCAAGTTGCTCGGGAGTCATGAAGTCAATGCGACCAATCGCCTCTTCGGGGTTGGTGGTGGCATTCTTGACCAACTGGGCAATCTGGCTAAGAATTGTGGCAATCCTTGAGCTCGAGAAGAGACGCTGATTATAATATGCTCCCAGCTCTGCCGATCCTGTTCTTGCAGGGGCAATATTGACCACTAGATCGGTAGTTTCGAAAGTATTGGCGGGATAGTCCTGAGAAGCAGCGGGGGCATCATATGCAGCAAAGCGGAAAAGGACAGGGGTTCTTTCGGAGTTGGACTTGGCTTGGATATAGGTCCGTAGGCTACCTAGGGGGACGATTTCAGATGATCCTTCATCGAATGCCTAGAATATAGTCAACAGATTGAGTTGAGGAAGATGTTCCTTCTGCTCATTAGATTCGTACCTTCTGAACCTTAGCATGCAACTGAAGGAAGGACTCTGAAGAATCAATTGGCACCCTGAGGACGAAAGGACGGCCATCCTCTCCAACACTAGTGCCAATAGCAATATCCTCATCGCCAGTCAATCGAGCAACTAGCACCACAAAAGCAGTCAAGAAGACGGTGAAACCCGACGACGATCCCGAGAGCTTCTGTAAGGCCGAAACTGTGTCATTGGGGAGTGTGAGGGACTCGAAAGCTTCAATTGCCCGCTTGGGGAGCTCCTGGTGCTGGTTATCGGGATAATCGCGGGTCAGAGGGGAGACAGTGAGGTTTTGCAGCCTCTGAGCCCATCGCTCAAGGCGTTCTTGTAAATCAGCACCCATAATGGCAGTGACCAAGCCCTATGATACTGGGGCGTCAATCTGCGCTTGGGAAGGGGATTGAACGATGGATTAATGGGGATGTGGGATGACGGAGAACAATAAGGGTAGGTAGGTAGTTATTAATGATAAATGACTCAATGAGTCAGGATCTCGTTATTATTATTACCAGAGTTACCGAGGGGCACGAGAGAAAATCCCGCCGATTTCGCTGCGTAATAAAAAAAAAAAATCCCCACATTGCTAGTTAGTCTTTTTTCTTTTTTCTGCCCATCAGGCTTGGTGGGGGTTATGCACCGCCTTCCATATCGAGAACAAAACTGAATTCAGGTTAGCGTCGATGGCCATTAATGTCTCAGGCAGCACGCATTAGTTTTGTTTCTACCCAAATAATCTCTTAGTAATCAGCCACATACATCAGCCAGACTGTTAGATGCCTAAATTTTCAGGTGTTTAAGGCATGTAACGGACGGTATGAAACTACGGAATAACCTTAATAAATTACCTCCCTTTGAAGTTGACGACAGGGATAACCGATAGAGAAGATACCTACTACTGAGGTAAAGAAAGGATGAGAGATACAGCTCCTTCCAGTTGTGCTACATGGGGATAGATTTCACTCCTTTTTTGCAGTGGGTTGACCTCCCTGCGATCTTCGATCCCCTATGCCAATCCTTTCCCCTTTTTAAGCCTTTTTCCTTTCTTGTTTACCTTCCACGATTGTCCACCTGGTCCAGCTCCCACCCTTTGTCTCTCCTTTTTATTCTCCTGTGGTTAGCCATTGCTTGTCGTCCGTGTGTCCCTTGTTCCCGACCTGAAAATGGTCCCCCACCGGAGCACCGCTCTCATCACAATTGTTATATTTATCGCCCTCCTTCTGGTCATCTTCTCTTCTTCTCCCACTGCTGGGACCTTTGGTGAAGGGATCTCCAACGAGATCTCCCACGCGGCCAAGTATGTTCCTAATCTGCCTTCGGTGAATAATTTACATCTGCCATCGTTTCGCCCGCCTGCACATAAACCCCCCGAGCAGCAACCGGATAGTTCGAGTGGGGATTCGAAGTGGTTTAGTAACTGGGCTTGGCTCAACCCTTTCTCGTCCTCCATCACCCTCGATGAAAATCGATCCGTCCTTCCTCCCCTACGAGACCGGCCGTATATCTACACGTATTATGATCATAAGGAGGGTTCTGATAAAGAGGAGGAGAATGCGGATGCACAACTTTTACTTTTGTGGCGTAGGGCTTGGTATGCTCACGGCTTCCGTCCTGTTGTGCTGGGCCGTGGAGAAGCCATGGCCAACCAATTATATGAGGCTGTGAAGCCGTTGAATCTGGATCCAGATTTAGAAAAAGAGATGTTTCGATGGCTTGCGTGGGGGCACATGGGCGATGGCTTACTGGCTGACTGGCGTTGCTTCCCGATGGCAAGGTACGATGATACAACGCTTTCTCTCCTTCGCAAGGGTGGCGGAAGCCCCGAGCTCATTATACGATTCGACCGCGCTGGAAGTAACTTGTTAGTTGGGAAGAAAGCTCAAATCAACGATGCGATTATGGCAGCGACTAGGAATATTGATGACAAGTCTATCACAATGGTGGATCTCATACCGGGTGAGATGTTAAAGACTGAGAAATCAAACGCTTTGGCGTTTTATGACTCAAGTGCTATAAATTCCCACTATCCGGAACTGACCGAGAAGACTCTCTCTTCTCCGTCCGCCGGGCGTCTCGCCCTAGTAGATCTCATCAACTCCCACTTGCACACTACGTTCCAAAACGCATTCTCAGGAGGAATTGCTGTTTTGAAGCCTTTCCCTCTACATACAACGGCTTTGGTGGAGCCGGCTCTACGACTCGCTAAGGCTCTTGGTCAATGCTCGGAATCTATCGCTCCTTCATCCTGCCCACCAAACCTACAGAGGTGCCGTCCTTGCGACCCCGAGAAGCCAATGCAGATCAGTCAGCCCGCTACCTTTAGGAACAACACACAGGTTTTTACCATTGGAACACCGCCGCATCCTCTCACCCTTATCAGCTTACAACAAGGTTCGGCAGAGGTTACTACCAGCTATGTGCGTCGGGAAACCGGTCGGGACATATGGCTCAGAGAAGTGACCAGTGAACATTTAGGGACTGAGATTGGTGGTTCTCCTAGGGCTGTCGTTTTTAAGAGAGCTGTTGCCGATGACTCTGCAGTTGGCACTTCCCTTTGGATGACTGTTGAGTCTTTACCACCCGGGGCAGGGCAATCCCTCTCGTCCGAACTCCTTGATGAGTTTGAATGGCAATTTGGATTCAAGATCCCTCGTGATGTGGATTCCAAGAACGAGGGGGAAGCCAAAGGGTCTATGCAACATTCCAATCCAAGCGAGCAAGGGGTTGAGACGGAGTATGAAATCATAAAACAAGCTCGGGAGGGGCTGAAAAGTAAAGAGAACAACCGGATTAGTATTAAAGACGTAACGGAGGCCTGGAATCTAGCCGACACTGAAGTTTGGCGGTTTGTGAAGGCCTATCGGTTCGTATACCTATGTACCCTGATTATGACGCACGAATGACATGGCGCTAACGGATGGATTTTCTAGCGCACGAAGCGTTGTTGAACGTAAGAAGTGGGAGGAGGAGGAAAAGAACTTCGTCGGTGCACGCTCTCGGTTTTAGCAAGCGAGGTCGGAAGAGGACACCTTTCAAACCCGGAGCTATATATAATGGCGATTTCCCCTGGTTTTTCTTCTTGCTCATTTGCAGCGGTTTGGTTTCACCTGGTGTTCTGTGGGGGGCATCCTGCACGGCGTTTGATTGGGCGGTCTCTAGATAGGAAACATGGCCGACGTGGGTACATTAACTAGTATTGTATATTAGCTATTTATCATTCTAGATCACGATAATACCTAGATATTCCATTAATATTTATCAAGAACAACAATAATTATTCCAATGATTATGGAGGGTTAGTAAGAGCACATTCCATGGAACGAGATTGGTGCGGGCGTAGGTTTCCGCTCCCTGCGAATTAGCGTCATCGTCGGACTGTGGCGATCCCCGCAAGGCGATAAGTTGGAGTCTCCCCCGCAGCACAGGGGCGATAAGAGTCTGGTATAAGAGTGTTTCGGTACTCGTTTCCAGCATCCCCTATCTCTCTTCTTAAACTTCACCCCCCCAAGCTAGTCAAATCTAGGATCAAAAATAATGGCTCCTGGTATCTTAACTGCGCCACAGCCCGAGTCTACACCGACAAAATCTGGTGCTGTTTCTTCCTTGACTCAGCTCACAGAGGACTGGGACGATACAATACGTTTCTACCTCAACGGCACCAAGGTCGTTCTTGATTCCATTGATCCCGAAGTCACCTTACTTGAGTATTTGCGGGGAATCGGTCTTACAGGAACGAAGCTTGGTTGTGCAGAGGGTGGTTGTGGTGCCTGTACAGTGGTATGAAGCTATCCCTTCCCTCCCCCCCCAAACATCATCCTTTTATTTTCCTCTTATTTAGCCCTTTCTTTATATTTTACTGCTCTATTCTAATTTTAGGTTAGGTTCTGTCATATATAAACCCAACAACTAAAAAGCTATATCATGCATCCGTCAACGCCTGCCTTGCACCTTTGATTAGTGTTGACGGAAAGCATGTTGTTACAGTAGAGGGAATTGGAGATGTTAAAAACCCTCATGCCGTCCAACAGCGTTTGGCGGTTGGGAATGGAAGCCAGTGTGGCTTCTGTACCCCTGGAATTGTGATGGTATGAGAGAACTTGACAACCTACGTTGATGAGCACACGTTTGAATGAGACTAATATTTATAAGAGCTTGTATGCCCTCCTGCGAAACGATCCCAAACCAACAGAACATACAGTGGAAGAAGCCTTTGATGGAAACCTATGTCGCTGCACTGGATACAGACCAATTCTAGATGCTGCGCAGAGCTTTAGTGTTCCTTCTGGTTGTGGGAAGGCTCGTGCCAACGGAGGGACGGGTTGCTGTATGGAAAAGCAGAATGACACTAGCAGTTGCTGCGGCGAAACTCAGTCGTCCGAAATCAACGGCAGTTCTTCCAAATTTATTTCACCTGAATTCATTGCCTATAGACCTGACACTGAATTGATATTCCCCCCCCAATTGTGGAAAAACGAACTTCGGCCTTTGGTCCTCGGGAGCAAGAGGAAGAAGTGGTACAGACCAGTAACATTGCAACAACTCTTAGCGATTAAAAGCATTTATCCTGAAGCAAAGATCATCGGTGGGAGCACGGAGACACAGATTGAGGTTAAGTTTAAGGCCATGCGCTACAGTACTTCCGTCTATGTTAGCGATATATCCGAACTGAAACAGTACTCACTAAAAGATGACTACTTGGAGATTGGTGCCAACATATCTTTAACTGATCTTGAGTCGGTCTGTGACCAGGCTCTTGAACGGTATGGACCTCTGCGGGGCCAGCCTTTCACTGCGATCAAGAAACAACTCCGTTATTTTGCTGGAAGACAGATTCGGAATGTCGCATCTCCAGCTGGAAATCTGGCTACTGCATCTCCAATCTCTGATTTGAACCCCGTTTTCGTGGCGACAAACACTGTTTTGATTGCGAAATCTTTAGAACAAGAGACCGAAATTCCTATGGGTCAATTCTTCAAAGGTTACCGCTCTACTGCACTTCCTCAAGATGCGATCATCGCTAGTCTGCGGATCCCGATTGCTTTGGACCAGGGAGAGTACCTGCGTGCATATAAGCAGTCAAAGAGAAAGGACGACGATATCGCCATTGTAAATGCTGCGCTTCGTGTCTCTCTTTCACCGTCAAATGATGTTATTAGCGCCAATCTGGTATTTGGTGGCCTGGCACCCATGACGGTGTCCGCGCGAAACGCTGAAACATTTTTAATTGGGAAGAAATTTACCAGCCCCACCACGCTGGAAGGTACTATGGGCGCCTTAGAGCAGGATTTTGATTTGAAATTTGGCGTTCCTGGTGGAATGGCTACTTACCGCAAGTCTCTTGCGCTTGGCTTTTTTTATCGATTCTATCACGATGTGCTATCTGGACTGGAGGTCAATGAAAGTGACGTCGATGAAGATGTTGTTGCTGAAATTGAGCGAGCGATATCTACAGGACAAAAAGACCAAGAAGCAGCAGTTGCTTACCAGCAGCGAATCCTCGGTAGGGCTGGTCCCCATGTCTCGGCATTGAAACAAGCTACTGGGGAAGCTCAGTACACCGATGATATTCCTGTGCAGAAGAATGAGTTATATGGCTGTATGGTCCTTTCTACCAAGGCACACGCAAAACTTCTCAGCGTCAATCCTGAGCCAGCTTTGGATGTTCCAGGGGTGTTTGACTACGTGGACCACAAAGACCTTCCAACCCCACGAGCCAATTGGTGGGGTGCTCCAAATTGTGACGAAGTATTCTTCGCAGTTGACAAGATTACGACCGCTGGCCAACCCATCGGTATGATTCTTGCTAGTTCGGCTAAGGCGGCGGAAGAGGGTGCAAGGGCTGTTCAGATCGAGTACGAAGAGTTGCCACCAATTCTTTCAATTGAAGAGGCGATTGAGGCGGAATCATTCTTCAAGCATTATCCTTACATCAAGAACGGCGACGTGGATAGTGCGTTTGCTCAAGCTGACCACATTTTTACTGGTGTGTCGAGAATGGGCGGCCAGGAACACTTCTATCTGGAAACCCAGGCCTGCGTTGCTATTCCCAAACCCGAAGATGGCGAGATGGAGGTCTGGAGCAGCACTCAAAACCCTACTGAAACGTAAGTCAATTCATTATTCGTAAATCCTAACTTTCCTTAATGCTCATTCACTCACTTGTGATTTACTAGTCAATCATACGTCGCCCAAGTCACTGGGGTGGCAGCAAACAAGATTGTGTCTCGTGTCAAACGCCTTGGTGGGGGATTCGGTGGCAAGGAAAGTCGATCTGTTCAATTGGCAGGCATTTGCGCCACCGCTGCTGCAAAGGTGAAACGGCCAGTCCGTTGCATGCTTAACCGTGACGAAGACATCGCTACTTCTGGTCAGCGCCATCCATTCCTATGTCGGTGGAAGGTGGGAGTGACTAAGGAGGGCAAATTCCTGGCACTGGATGCCGACGTTTACGCCAATGGTGGACACACACAAGACCTGTCTGGTGCCGTTGTGGAGCGAAGCCTCTCTCATATCGATGGAGTGTACAATATCCCCAACGTCCACGTCCGTGGTCATATCTGCAAGACTAATACCGTTTCCAACACGGCCTTCCGCGGCTTCGGAGGTCCGCAGGGGTTGTTCTTCGCCGAGTCATTCATATCTGAAGTGGCAGACCACCTCAACATCCCTGTGGAGCAGTTGCGATTGGATAACATGTACAAAGCTGGAGAAAAAACACATTTCAACCAGGAACTCAAAGACTGGCATGTCCCGTTGATGTACAATCAAGTTCTCGAAGAAAGCTCCTATTATGAACGCCGCAAAGCCGTGGACGAATACAACCGCACTCACAAATGGTCCAAACGCGGCCTCGCCATTGTCCCCACCAAGTTCGGTATCTCCTTCACGGCCCTATTCCTCAATCAGGCAGGCGCTCTCGTGCACATCTACCATGATGGCAGCGTCCTAGTTGCCCATGGTGGCGTCGAAATGGGCCAAGGCCTACATACTAAGATGACCATGATCGCTGCGGAGGCCCTCGGTGTTCCACAATCTGACGTCTTCATATCGGAAACGGCCACCAACACTGTCGCAAATACCTCCTCCACGGCGGCCTCTGCCTCCTCGGACTTAAACGGCTACGCTATCTTCAACGCCTGCACCCAACTCAACGAACGTCTCGCTCCCTACCGTGAGAAAATGCCCAACGCCACCCTCAAGGAGCTCGCCCATGCTGCTTATTTCGACCGCGTTAACCTTTCCGCACAGGGTTTCTACCGTACCCCCGAAATCGGTTACGTTTGGGGTGAAAACAAAGGCCAAATGTTCTTCTACTTCACGCAGGGTGTCACTGCCGCCGAGGTTGAAATCGACACCCTCACAGGAGACTGGACGCCCCTCCGCGCCGACATCAAAATGGATGTTGGGCGCACGATCAACCCGTCTATCGACTATGGTCAGATTGAGGGAGCGTACGTGCAGGGTCAAGGCCTCTTCACCACAGAGGAATCTCTCTGGCACCGCGCCTCAGGCAACATTGCAACAAAGGGGCCCGGAAACTACAAAATCCCTGGATTCCGGGATATCCCGCAGATCTTTAACGTCAGTCTCCTGAAGGATGTGGAGTGGGAGAATCTACGGACAATCCAGCGTTCGCGTGGTGTAGGTGAACCGCCGCTGTTCATGGGCAGTGCGGCATTCTTTGCCATCCGGGATGCGTTGAAAGCTGCGAGGAAGCAGTGGGGTGTGGATGAGGTGTTGGCTTTGAGGAGTCCTGCAACACCAGAACGAATTAGGGTTTCTTGTAAAGATCCCATTATTGAAAGGGTCAGGGTTTCGCCTCGTGAGGGGGAGAAGAGTTTCTTCGCTGAAATATAAACCAAAAAAATTTTCCTACCCCTCCCTCTTCTTTTGCCTTTTCCCTCTATCTCTACCTTTCTTGCAAATGGCAATGGGAAGAAATGGGTATGATAATGTTGTAATGAATATCTGCATTTTGGTTCTTTATTATTATTGTCTTGCGACTTTGATTTTATACTAACTTGACTATTGTTATATTATTATTACTTTAAATTATTATCTTTTCCCCCTGTTTTAGATGCGAGTTTTATGACAATTTGATGTTATGTTATTGCAATGGTTATAGTGAATGTTAATATATCTATCTTATTTATTTCATGTGTTTAAGTTCTATTTAAGTATTAATAGACCATTAAATTATCCCATATAGTCAAGGCCCCCCAATAGTACGTCAAAAAAAAAAAAAAAAAGAGAGAGAGAGAGAGAGAGAGAGAGAGAGAAGGAGAGATGCTTGGTAAATAAAGATGCAAAGATGCAAAGATGAATAAGAAACAAAACAATATCTAAACACCTTTTCCCATGCTAAAAAGAAATAGGTAACCTCTGGGGATGATATTTTTCTCTTTCTTACAACGCCTTCTATGCTTTCAAATATCAGAATACAAAAAAAAGGAAAATAAACAAAAGGGAAAAGAAAAGAAAAGAGAAGGACTTCCTTTGTCGCCATGGATCAAAAATGCTGTAGGTATTTTTGACTAGCGTTTTTCATTCCCATATTCAACATAGCTACTTCCACGAACATGAGAAACATTGTTCACCTGGAGTGCATTCCTCTGGCCAGCGAATCCCAGTTTCTCATCTTCATAAAACGTATCCCTGGACACTCCTAAACCCAGGCAAGATTCCCCGTTCGTCACCGTAGCCTCGTACCGAGGGACGGGCTGAGAGCGAGGAATTGAATCCGTGTGCTGCGGATGAACGGGGACAGCGGTGAGAGGGACATTAGTGAAACCATTGCTCGCCTCGGGGGGTTCGAAAGCGTTGGGGGCAGGGGCGCTTCCTCCATCACCGCGGTTCTTTTCGCGGCCCCCAAATAAGGTGAGGGCACGAAAAACGCCGATCAAGAGGTTGACGACGTAAACTAGGAGGATAAAACAGGAAATCAGAGCCTCGGTGTAAATTCCCTCTTCGATGGTGGTAGTGACGCGGACGACGACTTCGGTGATCTTGTTGGAGGTTGTGTCGCCTGCGGTGGCGAGGAAACTGCCAGAGGCATCAGTGTTGTTGGAAGCGATACTGGCTGCGGCACCAGCGGAGAAAGTGTTATTAGGGAGGAGAGGAAAGTTAATGTGAGCATTGTCATGGACCCAAGTGAGACCTCTTTGGATTCCTTCAATTTGGAGACCCAATAGGCAGTCGAAGACATCCAAGAGTGGCTTGTAGAGGATTGTACCCCCCCAAGTCTGGTTAAGGACATTGATAGTGCTGTCGACAAAAGCATTTAGGGTGTCGTTTAAGCTAGTTGTGCTAGTATTGACCCAGCCAAAGATGTCGTCGTTGAGGGATTGGCTTATGTTGGAGATGACGCCGTTGGCACCACTGGCCCAGTCAGCGGAGGATGCGTCGAGACTGCCTACAATCTGGTCGGCAAATTCGCCAACTTGAGCAGACAGCTCGGGGACAGATTTTTCCACAGCTTGAATGAGAAGGTACTGGCAGAGACAGGCGAGGAGACCGCAGAGACCAAGGCAGAGGACAAATAGGGCTGGAGGTGACGTTGCGTACGCGATAATCCATCGGACAAGAATCTGTCTGCGGCTGTTGCTGAAGCGGCTGGCAGCTTTAATGCCAACAGTTGCAGATATGGGACGCGAAACAATGTAAACAACATCCATTGGATCGTGAATCTCTTTGCTGATGAGCTGCGAGCGCTCTTTCATGGCACGCCACCGACGAATTTCTTGCCATGCTGTTGGGACGCATATAAGGATGGCAGCAACGATCAGGACAGCAACGAAGATCTTGCGAGCTGTATCAGCTATGCTTGACACGTGGTCAAAGAATGAGTTTATTCCATCATTGTCGTTACAGAAAGTCATTGATTTCTTTTCTGGAACTGGGAAAGCATTACGGTCGAAAGAAAAGCTTCCCATGGACTCGCTCATCAAGGCTCTGACCTCCCGGAATGGGGATCGGATAATATTCTCTGTATAGTTGGAAGCTTCCGCGAAGGATGGGATGGAGCTGTTAATTTTTTGCAGGCTTTCGTCGATACTAGATGGAAGTTGGGCGTTTTCCAGCTCAGTGACGAAGCTTGACAAGTCAATCGTAGGGACACCGTCGCTTCCGAAGACGCTGGCGGCGGGGTTGATAAGATCAATAAAGTCATTCAGCTTATCCTCGAAGCCTGACGCAACCGAAGCGAGGTCTTCTCCAACACTTTGGATTGCCGAATTCAAATAATCGGTTGCCTTCTGGATCACCTCAAGCCCAAGATCGACAGCACCGTGGATGACCAACATGCTGAGGCAGAGGTAGGTTTGATACAAAGCTTTGAGAACAAACACAACAAGCTCCTCTACACCGGTCAGGGCCAGCTCGAGCATCTTTTCTAGGGCACCAACGGCATTCTCTACACTGGAAGCCGTGAGATCGTTCACGCCCTGTGACAGGTAGTACGGCATAGAGGCCATGGCGCTACCCATCGATTCAACGGAGTTACATGCCGACAGCGCCTCCCGCTTCGCTGAATCCATACTGGTGTTGAGACTAGTGACAGCGATCAGTAGTCGTGCCAGCACAAGCAGTAGGAGGATGGTCCAGCGATTTAGCCATATCTGCGATAGACGTGCTCGTAGCCCTAGATAAGGAGTAACGTCGTCAGGGTGAATGGGGATGATTCGACCAGGTCCTCTGTTCGGATCATGGGCGCCATATGGGGGGAGGAGGGGGAAAATCGATCGCCCGGATCTCGAGAAAACCATTGCTCTTGACCAGCAAGATGCAATGTAGATTAATTCGTTTTGTGATTATTTTTCCAACCCAATATAGTCCTGAAGGAGGAATCGAGAGATGGTCCAGCCGTCAATCTGAAGAAGCAGCACAGAGAGGGTGACCAAAGAAAGCCACACAATAATAAGTCGAGAACTAGAAAGTACTGGCCGGCAGCAATTATATTGTTGGGAGTGAAAGACAATCTATTAAGTATGAAAAAGAGAAGAAGAGAAACAATGGAGTGAAAGGAAAGGAGAACAATGTATTGAAGAAATGAACAAAAGAAAAGATGGAATTGAAAGGAAAAAGAAATTCACCACGGGGAAATCCCTATCATTTTATTGTTGTCACCCCCAGAAGAGAGGGAGGGGAAAAAAAAATAAAAAAAAATAAAAAAAAATAAACGAAAATAAATGAAAATAACCCGAAGCCATGACATGACATACTGATCCTCATGATTCCACCACAACGACTAAAAATAAGCCCGTCAACGTTTGTGTCCATCCAGTCGAGCTGTTTCCTTGAGCCAAGACCAGAAACTGAAACCGCATAGAACTAAGTAAAAGCGCATAGTGAAGTGGGCGGCGCGTTTCAGCTCGCGCGAGAGTAAAGTGTTTGTCAAGATTCCTTCCAGTTAGAGGCCGAAAAAGCCCCCCCGGATCAGCGATCGGAGGATAAGATTATGACTGAAGAGCAAAAGGATCCACTGCGCTGCAGAAGAGAAATGTAGGGTCTGGTCATCTGCACAGCGCTTCGTGTTGCAGTTGGCGCCGACCCAAGTATCGACAGGCCTTTCACTGGCTGAGAAGTACTTGAGGGATTTTAGGCAGATGCCAAAGGATGCAGCGTTCTTAAGCGCGGTTGCATTTGTCTGTCTAAACAAAGCAGGTTAGTGAATGATAGCAGATTCTATAATTAGGCTACAAGGCGAGTTTGTGTGTAGAGGATGAAACAGAATAGGGTGGGTGAGGTTTAAAAGAAGTAGGAAAGAAGGGGGAAAAAAAGAAAAAAAGAAGATGAGGCTGGTCTGTCTCGATCAGGCAACCTTGCGATCTGGAGTCGCACGCGCTACCAATTGCGCCACAGCCCCTTCTGATTGGTGGAGGTTATGGCCAAATCTTGTTACTCAAGTAAATAACTACTCTGTTCAAAAAAAGAAAGAAAAAAACTCATCAACTATGAATGAATTTTACCTGCCAGTCACGTATACTGGAGCAGAGGCAAATGAGGTTCTGCGGGATACTGTCTCTAGGTCGATTAGGACTAGGGTAGATCGCATTTCTTCATTCGAGGACATTGCAGTTACTAATAAACAGAGGCAATGACTTCCAGAGGTCTGGAATGGATTCCAGAAGGTTCTGTAGGCTTTTTCACCTCCTTTCAACAAATACGATAGTGATGGAAGATGTGACAAATAAGCTTGGACTTTAGTTTATCTGGTAATGGCACATTTGCCTTCATCATATTGTTTTGCAACATTTTTTGGCTCTAAAATGGGAACCGCATCTAAGAATAATTGCAATATAGTTGGGCAACGCGATGAGCTATCTGTATCCCTTCACAGTTTCTGCTTCTACATTCTGGAAAGCGTGTGCCTGCCTGACTAGGTACTCAGTTAAATGCTAATTGATTTACTCATAACTATTTCAATTCTATGCAGGCATGCAACAAACTAGATAAATGAATAGGTTCCATTTATATAGGTACATTTGTAGAGAAAGCCATGTCAGTAGTAGTTTTCTACCTCTTGGTCAGAGATGGTGGCGTAAAAGTTTGCATCAGCATGGATAGATAAATATACATATTATTTATAATCCCAACGCTGCAAGAATCGCCATGTTTCCTACCATCATCGAAACAACCTATGTTCTCTACTTTTATACAACCTGCGTCCACGACTTACAATGCCTATAACAGTGTCTGCCTACCTAGGTAAGGTACTTGGTATGTACTTCACGCTGCAATTACTCTCAGTATCCATAATTATCAAAGTTATTTGCTGCTTGAGTTGTTCCCTATTTCTTTTCATTTTTCTTATACGTAAAAGGCATTTCTGGAGGAATCGATCTTACTACTTTCTTCCACATACGCTGAACGATACAAGACGAGTATGGAGTGATCAATATCAATACATAGTGCGGTTGTACAAAAAAAAGCTAGAGAAAATCTCCACTTGTCTTTATGAACAAGTCTGGCTTATCAAGATAACACATAAAGAGTATTAAAGAGAAAGAAAAGGACCTAGTTGGCGTGTGTGACTTCAATGGCGCCTCCCACCATGCCTTAGGACCTAATGCTGATTTGCAACAGGATAGAACCTCCCAGCTCCTCTCGTATTGATGAGCTTTAATTTGGAGTATATCCCAGATAAATAAACTAACCCAAGTAGTAAAGGTATCATGTTGATTTAAGTCTTTCTAACAAGATGCATATCGAAAGTAGAGGTAGGTATGAGCCCCTCTTCTCCTGGGCACATCGACATGTCAGTCTGTGGCCCGGAGTTTATGCGTCAGTGTAAGGAACGTCAAATAATTCCAGAGAGTCTTCCGGAATATCATGATTAGTCGCCATGACAGTGAATCCCCCCCACACAGAGTAATAAGAAAAATTTCTCCTTCTCATCAGTGTTCTTCATCTCTTTCCTTCCATCCTGTATGACAACTCGAGGATACTACCTACGATAGCCATCCATCAACAACCCATAACATTTAGCTTAAAGTTGTACATCGACAGCTGTCAACAGAACTCAGCATTAACTATCCAGATATATCAGCTTTGGTGCGGTAAACAACAAGGTAAGGCCTTACTTTCTGATTGAACCTCCCTGTCCTGGATTCAGTCTGACTCAACTAGATCTCTTCACCATTGTTCCTTGCAATGACTCCCCAAGTAAGAGGTGATAATAAACCTGCATCTCCCACCCAACGGAGAAATGACAGAAGGGAGTCATTTTCTTTTGTGCCGAGCGACAAAAGCCCCTCCGAATGGTTACTAGCAGTCCAAGAGCATTACGACGAGTTGAATGCAGGCTGGAGACGTGATTTCTATAGTCACCCAGCAAACCAGCCTCAGCCCATTGAACGCTCTCCCAGCCCTCCTAGCGACGCTTGTAATTACATATTTGGAGAGTCATCGGACGATGAGGATCAGGCTCCCGCCAACAAAGGGAAGAGTACAAGCAAAAATGGTAAGCAGATCCCACGCTCTCCACACGGAAGTTGGTGCAAGAAGAGCACATTTGCTAATGGCCCGTTGTCTAGGTGAGGGGAGCGAGTTGCCAAAAGATGCTGCCCAGCAGCAGGGCAACAGTGAATGCGAAGAAAACAAACCCCACAACCGAGCAAATTTATTGCACCGTACTCGCACTCGCACTCGCACTCTTCCCCGTGTATCTGTGATAGACTTTTTCTCTCCCAAAAATAGCCCTGAGCTATCAACACCGAGCGTTGGGTCAATTCCTCCTCCTACCCCCCTTCTTCTTTCGCCATCTGTCTGTGGGACCGTTGATCCTCATAACGAAAAAACAGACGAAACTCCAGAGACAAAGTCTCCCCAAAATTCTACCGGTAACATGGTCTACGAGACAGCAAACATTCTGGAGTATGTAGCCGCTAGCTCTAAGAAGAAGAAAAAGAACAAAGGAAAGAAAAAGAGGAAGGGTGGTCCGAGTGCCAGTGGAGATCCCACAAAGTCCATCAGCGCAGAGGATAAGCTTGAGTCTTCGATGCTTATAGGACAGGAAGAACCTACGATTCTCAACTCCCTTGAATCAGAGAAACCAGAGAAGCTGCAGGAAAACTCTGCTGTGCCACTAGAGCAGAACCAAGTCTCCCAACCTCTGGATACCTCTGAGGTTGTGGATAACCAACCACATAAATCTTCGGAAACAGAGATCCAGTACCTCATTGAAGAGTCTCAGGTCCTCTCTGAGAAGAAAAAAGGCAAATCTCGGGTCCCAGAAGCACACTCTGTTGAACAAACCGATGCTCCTGTCCAACTTCAGTCACTTCAGGCTCTCCCGATTAGGCTAAAGCCCGAAACCCAGAAAGAGGAGTCTGATGTACATCACACTTCTGAAATGAAGGTGGACGATGGTAAGTGTCTGTTTGAACTAGCTCTTTCCTAGACTCTCAAATTGGCTCCTATATGATGCTAATTGGGGTTTGATATCAGATTCCAAATCCGATATCGGTGCAGGCAATGCCCCCTCGACTCCTTCATGTCAGCGGATTCGTAAAAATACAATCTCTACCAAGGAAAGACTACCGGCAATTTGTGAGCTAGTAGCAGAAGGGCAGGGGTGTAATTCGTGTGATGAACCACCCGTTAGTCCCGCTGGCCAAGGTCATCCATCTAGTGAGACCCAAAGTGTTCCCGCATCCACTCCAAAGTCCACGACTACTGGATCAACGGAAGGGTTCACTTTAACAACAGTTCTTACGCCGCAAACTACCGGGCCTTCTGAGCCTTCGACTAGGGGTACCAGCCATGGAAATGGTCAAAAGTGTAACACAAGTCTCGACACGACGGCAAGTAGTATTGTGAGTGCGAGTGTCTCTTCCTCCTCCCAGGTGACATCTCATTCACATCCCAAAACATCTGCTCCAGGCGTGGCTCGTCGCAGGACTGTTGGACAGAAGCCAGACAACTTTTTCTGGCAACTCGATAGCCATGGGTTCGCTTGCGCGAAGGTTGATTGTGATGCTCGGTGTAATTTATGGGATGGTTCAACTGTCATCTGCCCTGGCTGTGGCCCTTATTCGGAGGTCCGTTACTGTTCAAAGGAGCACCTTTTCAAGGACATCAAGCTTCATTGGATGAACTGTGGGCACATGTGTTTCAAGCATCCCTGCAGAGAATCAACCATACCTCACCAGGTGAGGGAAGGCCCGCCTCTGGTTCCTTGCATACACAACTACGATATGCTTGAGCGCCACCGTCAAGCAGTTTACTTTAATATGAACACGCGCAAGGGCGACTACTTTATATTCTCTGATTGGATCGATATGGTTAACGCTGGTCTTCCCGAAGAAGATTTACATCTTCGCTGTTCGTCTAGAATTATCAAGACGATTGAATTCACTGATTCCAGGGAAAAAGACAGGTTCCGTCGTGTTTTAGCTGCCTGTCTCTTCCGTAGGTTTCTCCTCACCCTTTCGACCTTGGCCTTTAACATTTGATACATGGTAAATATAAACGTATGCTAATCAAGGGGAATCAAATAGTTACTGTTGAAACCCATGAGCTAGTCGACTATTTGTATCGCCTTATCCGCGACAAGCTTCGTGCCCGCAGTCGCAATGATGATCTCGAAAGTGCTCTCAGGCACCAACTCAAGATGGAATTCGGTGTCTTGATCCAACCATACATCACGGGGGAGCGCCATGCTTGTGAAACGGATTGGACTGGTGCTAACAGGCGTAACTGTGAAGACGAGATTTGCCGTAGTGAGATTCAGCGTCTGTTGGGCAAACTTGGAGGGCAAGGTCACTCCCATGTCCTTGACCACTTGGAAGCACAATATTGGATCCTCCGTGCGGCCAGGACCACCCACCCCGAGGTTAAAGACGCAGAGCTTCGCATGCGCGGTGAAGGTTTTCAAGACGTTCCCCCAGAGGATCGTAGAAACTTTCGCCGCGGTGTTGGCTGGGATGGAGCCGGGTCGGGAGATATGGAGATTGAGGGTATTAACGATGCATGACGCTCTTTCTCCGTATTTGCTTCCTGTTCAGATAATTATGCCATCTATCCAGACTCTTTTCCTTATTTTACATTATTTCTTTTGTTCTTTAGCGTTCGAAACAACAGATGCATATTCTTCAATTGTGTCCAAACGCAAATGCGCTGGGGCCTAGTTGACTTGATGGCATCTGGGATATGTTTTCTATTACCTTAACACAACCTGCATCCCCAAATTCCCCATGTACTCTCTCATCTTTTTTTTTTTTTTTAATTGTTTTCTTCCAAGGTCTTTGATCATGTCAAGTGTCTCCGTGCTTTGCCTTGAAACTTCAACGGCCTTTCGGTTAGCTTTGAAGATTTCGAGTCTGCGAAGACAGCTTTGTACATAGTCTAAGAAACTATCTTTGTTCATAATCATATTATAACTGTACCCAGTTGTAACTAGATCATTATTTGAGATAACAGAGTACCTTGAAGGGAAATGAAATCCATACACCAATGTACGGAGTAGGTAACTATCCAGTTCCATACAGATCCCTGTATCGAGATGCCTGCAACCAAAGACATCAGATTCTCGCATTAGCCAATCATCGGTCAAACTAAAAATTACTCAAGTGATTGATCACAAATTCATCTCAATTTTCTTTTTTTAATATATTATATTTATTTCTCTTCCTTTGCCTCCTTTAAAGTAAGATATTTCTTCCCATCATTCTTCTTTACCCCCTAATCCGGATGACTAATCCCTTATCGGGACCACGATACATTAAGTACGCGTTGACGCGTAAAGTGACGACGAGACTTAGGACATTTACCCCCAGGTTTTAAAAGAGCATCAATTATATAATTGCTTAAATATAGCCTTCATTCCTCCTTTATAGCATACTATTGCCACGGCCGCACTATCGTCGATCAGACTCCCATATGCGATAGTCACCATGGTATCCTGTCCCATCTGCGGGAAATCTGTTCCATCTCTCAAGATCAATGACCACATTGATTCGGACTGTCAAAAGTTCATCGAAGAGCCAACATCTAGCCCCGGGGACGACTCTTCCTCTCAACAGAAAATCCAGGTTCCAAGTTTTTTCCAGCCAGCTTCTGCACGCAAAGCTTCAGCTTCGTCTCACTCACAGAGAGATGCTAGTTCTGATGCCTCCCCGCTCCGCAATGTCAATGGCAAGAGAACAATAGCACAAAGTGCTAGCTCATTTTCCGAGGGGGCTCATGTACCAATGAATAATGGTAACATTACAGAGTCGGCTCAGAAGAAGCCCAAAGTTAATGCCTTCCAAAGGGCCGCCCCGTTGGCCGAGCGGATGCGTCCAAGAACGCTTGATGACGTTTGCGGTCAAGAGCTTGTTGGTCCGAACGGCGTCCTTCGAGGTCTCATTGAGGATGACCGTGTACCTAGTATGATTCTCTGGGGTGGACCAGGAACTGGGAAAACGACCATTGCACGGGTGATCGCATCGATGGTGGGAAGTAGATTTGTCGAGATCAATAGCACTAGCAGCGGGGTTGCGGAGTGTAAGAAGATATTCTCCGATGCAAAAAGTGAGCTCGGTTTAACCGGTCGAAAGACGATCATATTTTGCGATGAGATCCACCGGTTTTCCAAATCCCAGCAGGATGTATTCTTGGGACCCGTCGAGAGTGGACATGTTACCCTGATCGGTGCTACAACTGAGAATCCCTCCTTTAAAGTCCAAAATGCCTTGCTTTCCAGGTGTCGGACATTTACGTTGGCAAAGCTTACGGATGAGGATGTCAAGTCGATTCTTTCCCGGGCGTTGGAAGTCGAGGGGCCCAACTATTCTCCTTCCGCGTTGGTGGACGATGAGCTGATTCAATATTTGGCCAAGTTCTCCGATGGTGATGCTAGAACCTCTTTGAACCTGTTGGAACTTGCTATGAACTTGTCAAAACGTCCGGGAATTACAAAGGATGATATTAAACGCGCGTTGACCAAGACACTGGTATATGACCGGGCCGGAGACCAGCATTACGATACCATCTCCGCTTTCCACAAATCCATTCGTGGCAGTGACCCAGATGCGGCGCTGTATTACCTTGCCCGCATGATTCAATCTGGAGAAGATCCGCTTTACATCGCTAGGCGATTAATAGTGGTTGCGTCTGAGGATATTGGATTAGCCGACAATAGCATGTTGACGCTTGCAATATCAACCCACTCTGCAGTGGAAAAAATTGGGCTCCCAGAGGCGCGGATCAATCTCGCCCATGCCACGGTAGCCATGGCATTATCTCCTAAAAGCACTCGCTCCTACCGTGGCCTTAACAACGCTTTTGCTGCGCTCGGGGAAGCAGGCGTTGCGGGGTTGCCTATCCCTATACATCTTCGAAATGCACCGACCCGTTTGATGAAGGAGTTAGGATATGGCAAGGAATACAAGTACAATCCGAGTTATTTGAATGGGGAAGTTGTCCAGGAATATCTCCCAGAAAGCTTACGAGACCGGAAATTCTTGGAAGATCGGGATCTTGGGGAGCAAGTGGACCCAGACCTAGAGTCAGGAAGATAGATATTATTTGGATAAGCTTGGATTTTTCTATCGTGTCTCCTGAACAATGCACCGTGACTATGCTCTCTACATGTACAGACGGCGCCATTACCATCTTGGCTGATTCGACGGGACTTGATCCTGCTCTTGATGGTAATACCAGTGTCCGAGACGAAGTGTCTCCGATCTACTGCCATAACCTCAGCCCCAGCAGCATCCCGCTAGCACCAACACCCATAACTTAAACGGCCAATTCGAGGTCAACGTGATCATTACTCCCGAAGTGACTGGGGGTTCCCTGGGAGATTTTGCTACTTATCTTCACCGCGTGATGGTAACGAAACAGTTTAACCTACCTTTTAAATCCAGTTTGTTAATTGGAGATCGAGCGTTTGGTACGGAATAGTGCGTTATCTTATATGGGCAAAAGGGCATATTTCCAATTATACATATGAGGTCTCAGCTCTCAACTTTATATTTTTACCATTAACCATACCAAACAAGTAGCGTGAATAAGATTTGAGTTATTAATCAGAAACGTTTAAATGTTGTTGTTTGTACCTAATAGACGGGCGAAGGAAACCCGGGTGTTCCTGGTATAGTTGGAAGCGACCAATCAGGAAGGGCGACGCCCACCGCTTCGCGTGCTCAGCGCGTCTCAAGCTGCAAACCCAAAAGAAGTCACAGAAGAAGAATGAAAACATAATCCCCCCTCCATCCCCACCTCGACCCGTTATTCTGTTTCACTATCTGTCGATTACTCCGACTTACGTGTGTCTTGGATCATCTCCAATTCCACCGTTCGCTATCCCTGACCTGTCTTCGCGACTCTCGCCCATAATCGTCATCATCAACATCAACAATATTGTTCATCCATCCAAGCAGCGATGGCCCAGCCATTCGGGTCTCGTTCATACACATCGGGAAAACTACCAGATCGGTCCTTGAATACCAATGCTGTCCCTTTTAGCGCTTCTTCCTTCTCTCGCCAGCGCGGTCTAGGAGCTGGGCCCAACGAATTTGGACCGGACGCCACGAAGTCTACCCAGGCACCACAGCAACAAGTGCATTCGCAGACACAAGGTCCTTCGCAGGACTCGAATCCGTTAAGCCGGTTAACAGAAGAACAGCGTGAGGAAATTAATGAAGCGGTAAGGGGTCCTGCATAACTGATGCATTTGGTTGAAATCCAACAACAAATGCGAGACAAACAAAACAAGCAAAGAAAAAGAAATCTGACATAATCTTGATTATTATTATCTAGTTTACTCTCTTCGACCTAGATCGCGACCGTCACCTAGATTACCACGAGCTTCGTGTCGCCTTCCGTGCACTCGGCTTCACTCTCCCCAAACAAGAACTCATTTCCATTCTCACAACCTACGGTGTCCCGCGTCCTCAGGTACAGCAGCAATCTGCGCAAGGCGCATCGCAACATCAGCAACAGTCCAAAAATGCTCCCGCTTCGAACCCCCAGCACCCGTCAAATTTGCTTATGCCCCTCTCTGCTTTCCAGGCGGTAACAGCCCTCAAGATCCTCGAACGAGATCCTCGCGACGAGATTCTCCGAGCCTTTGAGCTCTTTGATGAAGGTGGCAAGGGCTACATTGATCTCGAGGATTTGCGACGTGTAGCGCGCGAACTAGGAGAGACGGGTCTAGAAGAGGAAGAGTTGCGAGCCATGATTGAAGAGTTTGACCTGGAGGGTGTTGGCGGTGTGACCAGGGAGGCTTTTGTGAGTATATGTTGGCAGTGATGGAATACTTCTTTTTTTTGCAGTTCACTTGTCTTCCTGGTTGTGCCTTTCATTTGGAACCGGTTGGGATTTTATATCCCTATGCTTGGAGGGGGTTTGTATTGACGTGGACAATGTCTTAGAATCAAGTGTTGATTCGTGGGATCAGAAAAGCGAGGCTCTTCACTCTGCCTTGAGGCTCTTCTATGTTTGTTCTCTTTTGGCTTAAAACGAGCTCCTGCATTCTGCCGCCTCTGGCAGCATTCCGACTATTGATGTTAGCTCTTCCTTTTTCTTTGTTTATTTTGGGCATTGGGTTGGCGCTGATTCCCTGGATTATATTTGTTTCTATGCTTCGCTTTATTTTACTTGCTCTATATATCTTTCTTCTTTTATTCTTCCCTCCTCTTATTGCGCTAGATGGTCTGTCGTTGCCTCCATACATAGTCCCCGTTATTGTTTTGGTTCAATATCCTTTTTACCTCGATTCCTCCTACAGCCTGAGGAGTTTTTGGATGTATGTGGATTCATCTTGATAACGGTATAGAGACCTTAAATGCAGACTATCCAAACATTTTCTACTGTCTACTGCGCGTTATATATTACTAGGCGGACTAGTACGAATAATCAAAATGAATAAACGGCCCAAGGGCGGCCAACCAGGGGAGATAACTCTCGATGGAATTGAAAAAGTTCCTTATAATTTCTTCTAGGGCATTAACTTGGGCAAAGTGGAAAATAAATACTTTTATAATTAATATTCTATTATATAAATTTATACTTCGGTCCATCCACATCGCATCACACCCCTGACTTGACTAGCTATATCTCGATTCGCATTACATCGGCTTCGGATTTCTTTAATGGCAACCTGCGCCTGATGCACGATTTCAGTCTCCTTCTCTCTTCCTCCGTTCACCAACACACCGTCGGCGACAAGAATCTCGCCGTCAACCATTGTCATCGTCACATCCCTACCTGTACAAGCGTGGACGGCGGTCGTCGCTGCGGTAACGCCGGTCTCGTCATCCCAGTGCCAGGGCGCAGCGCCTAACCCACCTCGACCATAAGGATCCAGCACCACCAGATCAGCCTTCTTGCCCACCTCAAGACTACCAATCTCGTGCTCTAATCCCAGGGCGCGTGCTCCTTGGATCGTAGCCATCTCCAGAACAGCCTCCGCCGGAACCACCGAAGCATCGTTCAGCGCACCCTTGTGGAGGATACCCGCAAGATGCATCTCCTGCAGCATGTCGTAGTGGTTAGCACACGGTGCGCCATCCGTACCGAGTCCCACCGTGATCGACTCGGGAAACGCTAGCATAGCTGGAATCGGAGCAATTCCGGAAGCCAGCTTGAGATTAGAAGTAGGGTTGTGGGCGATTGCGGTCTTCGTTGACGCAAGCAGTGGCAAGTCAATGTCCACGTCGAGATTGACCATGTGGGCGAGAACCAAATTATGGGATAATTTCGATGGAGATGCTGTCTCCTCTGACAAAGGCTGGCCGCACATCTTCGTATCCCGGATGAATTCCATGGCGCTGCACTGGTAGTTATTGTGGTAGATTTCCTTATCGCGGGGAGCCTCTGCGCAGTGCATGGTGATAGAAATGCCATTGGCGGCGCAGGTTTCGCCTAGCTCACGATATTGCGATGCTGGTGCCCCTCGTGGAGTGCCTGCAGCGGCCCAGACGTGTAGCCGTCCATTTTCCTTGCCATGATACTCACGATGACGGTCTACCAGTGCTGGAATTGACATGGCTAGGAGATCTTTGTCGCGCGGGTCACTTATGGACAACTGGCGATTGGTCTCTGTGAATTTGACTAATTTTCCCTACATATTATATCGTCGTAAGCTTGCGTCCTCTTCTTTTCTTTTCTTTTCTTTTCTTTTGTTTTTTTTTTTTTGAATACTAAAGAAACAAGTAAAAAAAAAAAAAATACATACCAAACAGCCTCGCATTCCCATCTCCCCAACTGCCCGACAGACATTCTCCCAACCCGCACGATGGGTCACCATGGGGTCTAGAAAACAGGTTGTACCTGTCTTGAGCATTTCTGCCATCGTGAGTCGCGCTGCATGGTAACCGTCATTTCCCTCATAAACAGACTCTAGCGGCCAGATGGCATCACATAGCCAATTGTGCAACGGTAGGTCCTCTGCTAAACCTCGCAAAAGCGACTGGACCAGATGTGCATGGGTGTTGATCAACCCGGGGATGATGATTCGGCCAGTACAGTCGATCGTTTCACAATCAGATAGCTGTGTTGGAGCGGGACATTTGCCCACTGCTGTGATGTGGGTGCCCTCAACTAAAATGAAGCCATCACGAATCACCTCACGGGCGGCATTGACGGTGATGATGGTGGCATGCAAAAACAAGGTTTTCCGCTTGTTAGGCACAGTCATCTTTTTTTTTTTTTTTTTAATCTGTGGTGTATGAATTTGTGGTGATACTTCTTATCAATGAACGAGAGATAAATATTTATCGGTAACTAATTAAAACAGGAGGAAGAGCGATAGACGGAGGGATCCGCGGTATTCATACTTTTTGGCGTCGCGATAAAAAGCGATAGTCCTCGGCCGAGGCCCTGCGTTGTCTTATTGGACGGGAACCGCTCGTCTCTATACAGCAGCAGTTTCTCATCCACCACTTATAAAATCATCCATCTCTCTTTCTCTTTTGTTGGGGTATTGTTGTCTTTCTATTTCAATTATTCTCTTTAGGGCTTCTTACTCCAGCCTTTTTTTCCCCTTCACCATGGAGTCCAAAGCAGACACCCTCACATCCAGTGTCGAACAACCACCTTCGTCCACGGGGGAAATGTTCATTCCATCAAGATGGGAGTCCTGGCGTCGATACTTCACCACCAAATCTGGCTGGGTGGGAGACTATGTATGGCTTCACTATTATTTTCTCTCTCTTTCTACCCTTTTAGACACATCTGTCGACTCCCCGTACTAACTTCCCCCCCAGGACTATGTGTATCTCATCACACCCAACATCTGGCCCCTTAACAAGAAATATAAAGACGTAGAACCCCCTTTCTTCGGCCTCAATGATGAGGTCCCCATCTTGCTCACTCTCATCCTGGGCCTACAACATGCCCTTACCATGATCGGTTCCGTCGTTTCTCCCCCGCTAGCCATCGCTGGTGGCGCCTTCTACCTCAATTCTGAACAGACACAGTATCTCGTCTCAGCCGCATTTATCACCACAGGCATTGCAACTGCACTCCAAGTCACCCGTCTTCACATCACCAAAACCCCACTTTATATCGGTACAGGATTACTCTCAGTCGTGGCTCCAACCTTTGACATCCTCGCTGTGGCCTTCAATTACACCGATTTACGCTACTCCAATGGAACTTGTCCGTTAGACGAGCATGGCTCGCGACTCCCCTGCCCTGAAGCCTGGGGTGCAATGCTTGGGACCATCCTCTGTACCGTCTGGATCCAGATTCTCATGTCGATCGTGCCTCCCAAAATTCTCTCCCGTGTTTTCCCCAATATTGTGACCGGCAGTCTTCTCCTGCTGATCGGTGTATATCTCATTGGCAACGGGATGCAGAACTGGGGTGGTAGCTCGAATTGTAACGGTGGTGAGGGATTCTACGCTTTATGCCCTGATATCTCGGCCCCTAATCCACTACCTTGGTAATTTCCCCCTTTCCTACGCTTCAATATTTATGCCATAAAAAAGAAGATAAAAAAAAAACTAACCGAATAAAAACAAGGGGTGACCCAAAACTTATCGGTCTCGGCTTCTCCGTCTTCATCACTATAATCATCATCGAATTTATTGGCTCCCCTCTCATGAAATCTGCCTCTGTCATCATTGGACTCGCAGTTGGCTGCACTATCTCTGGTGCAACAGGCTACTGGACCCGTGATCAGATTGATGCTGCTCCTACCGGCACCTTCCTCTGGGTCCATACATTCCCGTTATCCGTCGACCGTTCCCTAGTCCTCCCCCTAATGATTCTATTCGCCTGCGAAGCCGTCTCCTGCATGCCCGATATCCTTGCAACTGCTGAGATCTCACGAGTTGACATCGACGGACCCGAATTCCACTCTCGCATTCAAGGTGGAATCCTCTGTGACGGAATCGGTAGTTTGATCAGTGCCCTAGGGACCGGATTACCCATGGTCTCTCAGGCAGGAAATAACGGTGTCATTACATTGACAGGTTGTGCTGTATGTGACACCCCTCTTTCCCTTTTTCTTCCTTCTCTCTATCTCTATCTCTATCTCTCTATCAACTCGCCAAACCCTAACAACAAACAAATAAACAGAGCCGAAGAGCAGGCTGGTGCGCCTCAGTCATTCTAATCCTCATGGGAGTCCTCGGTAAATTTGGTGCTGTCTTCGGTTCCATGCCTCCCTCCGTCCTCGGCGGAATGCAAGTATTCCTCTACAGCACCATCGCTGTCGCGGGTGTCCGTGTCCTTGCGTTCGTCGAATTTACCCGCCGTAACCGATTCATTCTCACCGCCGCACTCGGAATTGGTTTCATAGATATCGTTTCCCCTACCTGGTTCTCCTCCGTTCTGGATTATCATGGCGACAATGTTGCCCTTGAGGGATTCCTGCAGGGCGTTAATCTCATCGTTGAGACACCCTTCATTATTGCGGCTGTTGTGGGTGTCATTTTGAATTTGGTTTTGAATGGGGAGCCAAAAAGGACGCCATCTGTTTTGCCAGAGTGAAATTTTGAGTTTGCTTTTTTTTCCCCCATATTATTATTATTATTATATTATTTTATTATAATTACTCTTTTGTCTCTCTATCTATCTGGTCCGGATATAGTTCCCTATCTAGCTATCTTATGTCAAACTTAATATTTGCTTATTATTATTAGTGTTTTTAGAGTGTAATGAGTTTCTTTTGTAGTTTAGTGTTAGTGTAACTGTTTCCGGGTTAGCTTACATTCACTCACTCATTACATCAACCACCAAGTAGTTAAGAGTAAGTAGTAAGTAGTTATTTATTCCCCTTTCAAGATGCATAACACCTCTTTTAATTCTCTCTCTCTATATCGTGTGGCCTCTTTTTATCATCATCATCATCATCATCATCATCATCATCATCATCATCATCATCATCATCATCATCATCATCATCATCATCATCACTATCGTATTTGAAGCTATAGATCGGTAGAAAGCCACCTTCTTTCTAACATAAAAACTAGGCTAACTACCTAACTATCTAGGTAGGTACTTTCATAATGCTTTGAGAAAGATAGTACTAGTACCACTATCTGGACAGACACCTTATTCTTCTAGGCGGCTTATGCATGTACAATACATGCATGAAGAGGAAGAGCGTCTCCGACAGCATCTCAGCCTCATGTAAGAAAACCCAGCCGTCGTTGAAGGAAATATACTGTACTTCCGGTATACAGCGTGATTGATTGATTGATTGGATTGATTGATTGTCTTTGCACGTCGATCATTTCCCGTAAGCGCTAATGGTCAACTACTTTCCTGCCGCTTTCTTCTCCCCGTCCAGTGATTGCGATTGCGATTGCGATTATTAGGATATTTTTTGTTTACTAGAATAGTGTTTTATTTACTTCAGGTCATTCAGGCTTCTAGTTGCCTGGTTTGTCTCCCCCCTTTTCAAGAGGGGGAATTTATAGGTAGCGAGCTGTAGTATTTGGGCATTCGCGGGGCTTAAATACGCGAGCTTATGGTCAAGGTTTGGAAAGTATTTTTTTAGGTGCTGAAGTCTCTTCTTTCCTTCTTCTTCTTCTTATTGGTTGGTTAATGATTGTATTGTCGAGGAAGAGCAAGGGAGGTACGAATTTAGCTCTCTCTGTAAATTGGACTATAGCAAAGACCTTGCTTACTTATAGGCTATTATTACTAGTGAAAACACGTATTCTGTGCTCCCTTGGGTGTATGTCATTTCACTTCCTGTACTGCTCGTCGAGATCTTGGCCCATGAGCAGGATCTCAACTTTCCGGAAAAGGCAATCAAAACACGAGGTTCAAGGGGCGTATTAATAAACATTAAAGAACGTCCGAGGGGTAGTAGGCACTATATTATTCCTGCAAATGAATCTATCCCAACCCAGGAATTGATGGAGGTTGAAAATAGAGCAATGTGCCAATTTATTGGTAGAGGGAATTCAAACCGATATTCAAACGACCCCAGACTTCGGACCGTTCAAAAATATCTCCATGGAATTTCTCTACGAGAATCCATGCCACGAAGACGGAGAGTTCAGCCCACCATCCTGGTGGGACAATACACCTATCACCGGAGTGGAGTTGGTCGCCCTACTGGCGTTTTCAAAGGCTCTTGAGAAGGGGTCAGATGATCTAGATATCAACCCTTTGCTCCTATGCCTTCAGCTCTGGCAGATGGGGAAACTCGATGGTACCAATAATCTACATATCACGCTACCGTCATCCAGTATCTTTGAGACGCAACGAGAGGGCAAACAAATGACCTTATCCTATACATTAGACTTAAGTCTCAGCGGCAGCGAATGTTTCATCGACGGCCTAACAGCCACCCAGGCAGCCTATCCCTAGATCTTCACATTTTGGAGAGCCAATTGGATGACAGGAACACTCTGTGCCTGCATCATGGCTTTCTTCGTGACCATTGCAAGCAATGCAACCCCCACCCTAGCCACCGCGTTAGCCCTCTCCTATGCATCGCCCGCAACCAACGACCGCTCCTGGAGGGACGCTGGCTGTCCACCGTCATGGAATGGAAGAATACGCGTGCGGTGGGACAATGGGTTCTCAGGTGGAATCTTCTCTGGTTCCTATATCGCAACACCAGGCCGAACTGGCACGTCTGTTACCCGATGTTTGATAGTCCTGATAACCTGTTGGGCTACATGGACGAGAAGAGGAAGTCTACAGAGAGCATTGGGCTTTAGAATACGAGGGAATATTGCCATGTGGGTGAAATGGGTGGCTATCGTTGCCCTTGGCAGTTTTACTCTCATCGCATACACCCACGCTGCAGGGTTATGGCGATACGGACAACGTCGACTCGCTCTCTTCCTTGCATTATATGGGGGCTCTTTTGTGCTGATTGCGTTTCTGTTTGCTTGGAGAACCATCCATCACCAGGAGGCATGGTGGATTTCGCTCATCCTGAATGAGGCAGGATGCACGCTGTTTGGATCCTTTTTCCCGGCAATTTCCACGGTGGGGATCAGTCTTCGAAACGGCCCTTTATCTCTCTGGTGTAGATTAGCTTGGTATTTCCTAGTTCTGGTTTCTTGTTTCAATGAGTGATTTTGTAAGGACTTTTAATAAACTGCTGAGAGTGGGGGCCTGAAATATGTGATAGGAGCCGATGAATAGAATATATTTCTCCCCTTCCCCCAAAAGAAAAGACAAAATAGAGATAAAAAATATTACCAAGTAACGCAACAGTACCTTAGGTAATGGATGGACGATGGGGGATAATATTAGACCAGATATTACCTTAATCAGCCTTGTACTTAACTACCCAGTTAATTCTTACACAAGGCAAGGCTGACTTGGTCGGTGTTGGTACCTTTAGACGCCCATTCCCAGCCTCACGAATAACATTACTTTCCTCCAAAACCCCCGACACAACTATTATTGCTCATCACTCATGTCGATGCACGAAAATAGTTAGCACTATTTAGAAGACTAAAAATGGCGGACCCCGTCTCGATCATCGGAACGGCTGGCGCTCTGGCGAATGTTATCCAGATTGTGGGTCAGACGATAGTCGCCATCCGCGAGTTACAAAGCGATTGGAGTGATGCCGACTTGATTTTCCTCAGCTTAGCAAGTCAATTATCCGCCTTGCGTCTTGCATTTGAAAAGATCGAGGAATGGTTACGTATTGATGCCGGGGATGCGCATCATCAGCTAGTCATGGATTTGGATGATTGCATCAAATGCTGCAAAGTCCTGCTCACAAAATTGCAAGATCTAGTCAATAGCCTACAGCAGAATCAGAACAAGACTCTAGACTTCAAAAGCAAAGTCAAACTAGTGTTTGGCAGGAAGAATGTCGACGAGGTCCAGAAGCTATTAGAGCGCCAAACAAACGCTCTGAGCCTGCTTCTAGCCGCGTGCAACTGGTTCGTACTGCCTACCTACTTACCTACCTACTCTCCTTAGTGCATCACCAGAAAAAAAAAAAAAACATTCCTCCTAGGTACTGATATTTGGATATCTCTCAAGTCAAACGGGAGCTGAACAAAAGGCCTTGCTTGTTCGATCAAGCAGCCGAAGAGTCTTTCGTCAAATGAACCTCGATTCTGCTTCTCTACTCGTCCACCGTGATACAGATTCCATCGCAACGCAGATAACCGATCATTTGTCGAAGCTGTCGGTTGTGTTTTCGTTTGACCCGGAAGTATTAACTTCAAGTGTGTACGAGCGGGTTTTCCGTGGGCTCACAAAGAGGGTTCTGAGATGTCCACAAAGCCATGATACTTCAGTAATGGAGCAGCCTCGGGAACCTGGTGGTGACGACGGACGGCAAATACATCGGCAGACATGCTTACTCTTTGGCAATGACTACGGGGGTATAGACAATATTCTTCACAAAATAGTTGACGCCAGAGCAAATAAAACTATTAGTGTTGGTCACATCCTTCGACGAACGGCCATATACAGGTTCGTCGTCCTGAGCACCCAGGCTATCATTGTTGCCCTTAAGGGTGATGCTACTGGTCCGCAGCTGGATAGTAATGCGGCACATTGCGACTTTTTACTGCAGTATATCGATGGTTTGGATCCAGGTAAACCTCTAGATGTGCGCGTGGGAGAGGCAATACGGTCGTTATGGCAAGACCCATGTATGGAGAGAGTCCGCCAATCCCCCCGAGAGTTTGGTATACCAGAATCAGCATTGGCGTGTGTATCTTATAGTCTAACTATTATTGGTCCAGTCTTGTTGATGGCTATAGACTTTTCGACGATATCGACCGCATCGCGTCCCCAAATTATGAGCCAACAAGCCAAGACATAGAGGTAGTGCGAGACCGGACACCAGTGGTGATTGAGTTACGAGCCACGGTTTTCAAAAATCAAGACTGGTGGAAGGATGGAAAGTTAAAAGCCGAACTAGCTCCTTTGCAACTTCTAGATGCCACACTACAGTTTGGATCAAATGTTGCTTACGACTTCAAGGATATAACAACCATCCTCTTACTTCTCGATATTGCTGGCTACAACAAATTTTTACAGAAAGATCCTCTGCAGACTTCTCTACTTCATTGCACATGCAAATTCGGAGAAATACTACGATCGTCCTGGTTCCCAAAAGACAAGAGGGTCGCTTTACTCTGCAGCGAACCCAAGGAATTCGCGTCTACACTCGCCACCTACCCCTTCGCAGATTATATCCCTGGCTACACTCGCGAGAATCAACCAAATGCTATCTATAGCTTTCTTATGAGTTACTTCAGGGATCTACGCCCCTACCAGTATATTTCAGGAGCGCTAATATCTGTAATAGAAAGTAATTCTCGAGATGTTTTTATAGAGGATCTACTTTTGCTCTCTGAACTTTTGGTAAATCTCCAGCGAACCCCCAGCCACTTCACCCTAGTGAAAAGACAGAATGAAAGAGGATCATAGCACTTGCCCAAGCAGATTAAGCGGAGTCAACAAAAATTTCTACACCCAAAACTATTTTGTTTTTTATATCCTCTATCTATAAAATGACCCATCACGTTGCCACGCACACAAATCCAAACAAAACAGCCAAGATACTATTACCCGATAACGTAGGTATCTGCCAGTATATAAACGAGTATCAGTAATGAAAATTTTTGAAACCAATTCGATATATCTTTATACAAAACCCACAGCAGAAGGCTATAAACATACTTACTCCAAACCATGGAAAACCATCTCTAGCTCTGCTTTTCACCCAGTCCAGTTCCGCCAATATGATTGATTTTGATTTTCTCCTCCAGATAAAAATACCTGTCCTTTTCCAGCGTTTTCTTTCTCTCCATCTTTCTATCTTTCCATCTTCCATTCGTGTCGTGACATCTTGCGACCTCGAATCCTTCTCTGAGGAGCAGTTCGGGGCGATCCTGGTTGTTGTTGTTGTTGTTGTTGTTGTTGTTGTTGTTGTTGTTGTTGTTGTTGTTGTTGTTGTTGTTGTTATTTGTTATATTATATTATATTGTATGTACATACCTAGACCGTTCAGTTCGAGAGGGTTCGAGAGGGGACAGACACCTGCGGTCGAGTTTGAGCCTGGAAGTAACCATGAAAAACACCTTGAGGCAAAACTACAACTACAACAGATAATTTACATTTACATAGACATTTTGGGGCAGTGGGAGCGTGAGCGTCTCTGGAAGACAAAGAAAGAATTTCATGTTAAAGATAATGTACCCGAGTGGAGAGGGATAGGTCTACTGCACAGGTACTTTTTTTTTTTTTTTTTTGAAAGATAGAGGTGATTTTGAGACTGAGAATTTTTTTTTTTTTCTTTTAAATGAAATGCTATTAGAAAGTGATATAGTTAATCCCTTGGTTCCTCTAACCATATGGCATAGGGATCATGAGGAAAGAAAGATATTGTTTAGAATTTAAGGAGTGTAAGTAAGTAAGTGCCTCTTGTAAAAGTCATAAAAGTCAAAATACATAATGTGATAGACAAGTGGTGACAAGGTCTTGGAATTATAAAGATGAATATCATATATCACTAGGGTACGTGTATCACATTGAAACTATTTCTCTCTTAACAAAAAAATTATTTTTTTTTTAGCTAGATATTAGACATACATGTGTATTCAAAACTATCACTTCTAGGTACCTAGGTAGGATGGGGAAATAAAAAAGTAGAGAAATAAAACCCTACAGCCAGTATAGGATTAAATGCCACCTTCTTGGTCATCATGCAAATATATCATATCAAAGCAAGGCTAAAACGGAGGAAAGCCGAACAGAAGGATATAAAAACAAACGAAGAAAAAAAAAAAGAAAAAAAAGGCAATACTAATACTAAGCATATCGCATCGACGACATATAACCGGGAGGTGGCGCACTATTATACACCGGTGCATTGGGAGGTCCGGGATACGACGGTGGAGGCCCACCACCATAACCATGGTAAGGATGCGGCGGCAACTGTGGTGGTGGTGCTGGTGGACGCCCACGCGATAATCGTGTCATTGGAACCACAGGAGGTGATCGCATTTGACCCGGCCATGTGGAATACCCGGTATTGGGCGGCGATGGGATAGGCTTCATGAAGCGGGCACGACGACAACGATCAATCATACACCAGAGGATGGACAGCACAATTAACCCACCCACACCACACGCAACACCAATAACGAGCGTCTTATGCTGCTCGACCCAGGACTTTGCTCCAACGCAGACACCGTTGCTGCATTCGCCACCACCCTCACACGAGGTCCCATCAAGATAATTTTGGTTAGTGCCGACACAGCCGTTGTAGGCTGAGGAATAGCAAACGATCGTACACGGTGGGGCGTATCCTTCGCAAGTAGAGGTGACATTGTTGCCCAAAAGAGTCCCCATCACGCTCGAACATTGTTCTTCTCGACTAGTGCATTGGCCGCTGGCGCATGTTAGGCCAGCGCCACTAGCACCACAGCTATCTCCGTTTTTCTTGAATGTATCGGCCGGGCACATACTCGAGTTCCCGGTACAAGTTTCCGCAAGGTCGCATTCACCAGTGCTCCCTCGACAAATTGTGCCTGCTGCTACATACTGACACTGTGAGCAGCAGCTGTCATTGGCATCATCGCAGATAGCGCCGTTCTTGAACTTGCAGGTACTTGGGTCGCAGCAGTTGTTATCTCCACAGGATTCAGTCCCACCGCAATCACAGTCCTCACCGGCTTCGACGATACCATTGCCACATTGAGCGCCAGTGTAGGTGACGACGCCCCTGTTGTCAGAGAGACATGTTGACTTGACGCTATTGCGGCCCAAGGCGGAACAGATGTTTCCGATTGAGCACGGGGAAAACTGGGTAATCCCATCGCCTGTGCTTGGGTTCATAATGTACTGTCCACTGGCACTACATACGCTTGTACTGTAAGGGCAACACTGCGATGACGACTGTAGGTCCTGAGCGCAGGTCGTTTCAGTGCAGTCATGCACTGCTCCAAATGTATGCCCGGATTCGTGGGCGAAGATCTGCCACCCACCGCCTTGAGTGTAGACGACAACATTCGTTCCACTCACTTGGTTCACACCATTATCTGTTACCCCAGTGTTACACAGCTGTCCCAACCACGATAATCCAACCTCGCTCCCGGTCGGGCAACCACTCATCATGGTCCAGTACGCATTGTCATCTATCTGTTCCCCACGCCACTGGGAAAAGAGATCTAGCCGCGTCGTTATATTCCCTTGATCGCACGCCATATTCCATGCGGGCCCATTGTATGCACCCTCACTACAGCCTCGCTCCTGAACAGTCAGGTTGCGCAAGCCGATCGAAATATTGAAGGATTCCTCATACACACTAGACGCGCTGTTGACGGTACTTAGGATCCACTGGGTAGCTGCAGTGGCGTTGTAACTCTCAAAATTGCTCAGGAATGGACAATCGGTAGCAATGCCAATCAAGGCTACCTGTTTCGTCCCGGGGCAGCCCGCAGTTTGACCGATGGTCGAGGCGAGGTTGACACCTCCCGCATTGCCGGAAGCGCCGCCAGTATCAGACTGCCGCCTAGTCAGACCAAACAATGAGTTTAATGGCATGGATGCCCAGGTACTAGTATCTTCATATGCGTAAGCATCTAGGACAGGGTTTTTGGGGTTAGAGTTAAACCCAAGCTGGTCGGCCCCGCAGGTTGAAACATCAGACAGTGATCGTTTCAGTTCTGATTGTACGTCAATCGGTCGAACCATGTCGGAGTCTCTGTAGAAAATCATATAATCGCGCTCCTGTTTTGGTATGTCGACATCCTGCGGGCGCTTATTTCGCAGATAGACCGATTGCAACTCAACATGGTGGTTGTCGCCGTGGATATTGAATACGCCCTCGAACAGCGGGTTTGGCCCATCCCTTTTCAAATATATTCTTGACCACCCGACCGGATCCCACATCCCTTTCCCCCTCCCCACCAACGTCCTCCCCTTGAAAATTTTGTGCTCATGCCGCGCTATGGGCTCCCCACGGTGGACCTTTCCGTTTTCGTCAAGATACTGCACATAGGCATCTTCTGCAAGGATGTCATGATTCGGTTCCAATTCTAGTTTTATTCGCTGTTTCTTATCTCGTATGCTAAAAGTAATGTCAAAGTGATCCAGATGGTCGACCCGATGTGAGGGTGTTTTTATTGTCGGATCTTGTAGTGACGATACATGCAGGATGGCATTTGGTTCACGCGATCGGGCTTAAAGAACAAAACGAACTGACGATTAGCGCTTTTTTTTTAAAAAAAAAAAAAAAATTAAACAAAAGGCCAACATGTGATAGATAAGTTCCGACACCTACCATTCACACCAGCTGTAAAGAGCGAGATGGCGCTTGCAATAAGAGAGATCGAGTGAATGGAGAACCTCATGGCCCTTTGGAGTCGAGCCCACGACTAGGGTGAACGACTCGAGGTTACCGAGAAGGAAATTATTTATAATATGTACCAACGCTATTAAACAGGAACGAGAGAATATAACGAGAGGGGTTGAACACGGAAAGAAAAAAATGTCGAAATTAAGTTGACTGATCCTCATCAATTCATCAGAATCTCTTAGGCAACCACAATCAGCGAGGCCAAGAAACCGAGGAGAGAGAATGCCGGCTCCAATCTCCAATAAGGTACAACCAGATCCTCGAGAGGGTCGGTTGATGACCGGTGGATAGCCCTTCCGGTGGTTCCGAGATGCGGATATAAGGGTATCTCAGATGAGAGTCTGATGTGGATGATGAGGATTATGATGATGATGATGATGCGTGAACTGGGGCTGTCGCTGCTGGGCGCTGCAATGAAAAGGGACTTGGCTGAGGCGTAGGCGTCTTGGCAAGTGGGACAAAGTGTCGTCAGCATCAACAAAAATAAAGAAAAAGCAGCTCACAGGGGAGAGAAACAAACAAAACAATAACAGCAAAAATAATATCGCAGGCGACTACAAATAGCCAGGGATCGGGGGCTGATTTTCTTTTTTTTTATCAAAACCAAAAAAGAAAAGAAAAGAGACGACAGGTGCAGACAAAAGAAAGCCACTGAGGCGGGGGGGAGGGCCCAAACACCACGAATAATCAAGATCAGATGGAGTGGGGATGACAGGGGAAACAAATAATACTATACGTCGTAGTAGTATCCATGATGGAAACAGTTGCCGCCAAACTTATTAACCGAACCCCAACTTAGATGTCTTCATGTCCAATCAATTGGTCCAGCGTTCGTTGGAGCTAATTTTAGCTTCCCTCTTTAAAACTCTTGATGTCTTGGTACTCTTTGTAGAAAGACCTTGAATATAATAAGGCGTCGTCTAGCTATTCTTCTTTTCCACCTCCAAGCACTCATGAGGTTTGTATGCGCAACAGACCAGACCGGACCAAATGATGATGGCTATACTGCAACACAGCAACGAAGAGGGCTTGAAGGATCCTGGTTAGGTAGCAGGATTCACAATGATCACCTGTGGTAGGCCTAAAGTGCAAAGCTCCCTCGATCTCCGTTGGCTTAATTATCTAATTTTACTCACGATCAGGATAGTCCGGATAACTAGGTAGGCAAGTTCCCATGTTTTAGGCGTTCTACAGTATTTATGTAGTATAGATAGATGCTGTAGATAGCCCCGGGACTGCATCTCATGGGGGTTCCGAGTAGTCTTTTAAAGATGAAGCTAGGACAAGTTCCTTAGTAGGTACCTAACGTTTTTTTTACTTCATGCATAAAATGTGTACGCATAAACTAATCTGCATATGATGGTAACTCCATATGGTTATAAAGGGGCGACTTAAGACATATCCCCGGTAAATGATCTCGATAATAGAGAGTTGGGCCTCGTTAAGTAGTTGGTATGTATATGTATACAGACGTATGTCTCTTCCAGAAAATATATATTCGAACCTTTATCTATACAAATTTTTATCTGCATTAATTCTTGATCAATGATCAGGGGTCGAGTGATACACTTCATGAGCTACGAGAGCAAACTGGGGAATTAATGTTCCACATGTTGCACAGGCCACGCACGCCATGTCTGGCTCGTCCTCATCACTTTCCTCCCATGTCGCCATCTCCCATGATGCATCTCCCGGGGGTTCAGCCACGTGGGGCTCATGAGTACTGCGCTCTATTTCCTGTCGTTGGAACATCTTCCCGATATCTCTCCCGATGGTATTTTTTCGGTCCCCCGCTACATCAACCATATTCGTAACTGCTAGATTTAGGACGCGGAGGTTCCATCCTGACTTATCGCGGTGAAGCTTGCGAAACATTGAGGCGAGAGATTCCTGCACGAGTCGCTCTGCCAAAGCATCGACACTGTCATCTAGGTTAAAAATAAAGTGAGGGAGGGGGGCAGAGTGCGAGATCCGACTGGAGCTGCGGGTAGGCGCCCCGTCAATGTTGGGAGGGCCCCGCGGATGAGTAGACAACCGGAGAGTACGTGGTCGAGCTATCCAACGCAGCCCAGACCCTTTCTCCTCTTTGTCCTCAGCGTCAAGGTCCTTCTCGGTTAAATCGGTCCGCATCCGGCGGATCAGGCTGGTAGCGAGGGTGACCATCTCCCTACGAGCAGTGTCAAAACTATCCAAGCGGCCATATGAATCTTCGATACTAATCTGGGTAGGTAAGTCTCGGGCCTGAATGACGGCGGTGTTGTCCACGCCATGTACTAAGCCCCATACTCGTGCACCAATGTCCCTCGGAGCTCCTGGCCCCCCGAGGATTTTCTCTAACAGGGAAGGGCACATGCCCGGGAAGGAGCGAACATTACCGACCAGGAATTGATCCTCCGGTTTCAAGGGCGTATTAGGCGCATTAGTGATGTATGAGATGAGTTTATGGGAGAGCTTCGATCCAATCCCGGGAATTGCTCGTATAGTATGGGTATCAAGAAAGTTGAGCACGTTGCTCTCTTCACCCTGCTCCGCCGCAGAATAAGGTGGAAGGAGCGTGGTCTGACTGTTGGGTTTATGAACACTGCCCACTACTTTAGCGAGGAGCTTTGAGGTTGAGATACCCACTGTGGCAGTGTAGCCCCTTTGACCCTCAACTTGGCTCCGTAGATAGCCTGCAAGATGGGATGCCACAAGCAGTCTAGTGTGAAGACAGGTCCCATGAGGGTTTGCAACGCCCGGTCGCAAAAGCTCTAGGTTGGGGTTGGCCGGGTAGGTGGGACCGTGAACAGTGGTCGCATCAAAGGCAAAACCCACAGTGGGTTCCCGGCGGTCAAGATAGAAGAACGAGTGTTCCAAATCATGTGGGTTCAGTAGAGCTACATTATATGCGATCATTTCGGTAACGTCTAAAAATAACTTTATTTCTAGTTAGGGAAATAGGTATGTATGGAAACGAGGAGGGGAGGGGCTACATGGGACAAGATCAGAAAGAGAAGACAACCATACCTCGTCGAACCCCAGCTTTTCAACCTTCTCACCCCAGACAAAGGCTCGGAAAAAGAGATAAAGATCCTTGGAGACATCTCGGAATTTAGTGAGATCTTCCCCAGGCACTATGACGACCTCAGGACAGATCTGTTTGGCTTCCTTGATCAATTGGAGCTTCCGTAAACCTCTCCGTCGAGCTTCGTAGTTACAAGTGACTACAATCTGTTTTTGTTGAACCGCGAGAGGAAGGGACCTTAAAGCCGGTTGTTCAACCTCAAAGACCGACGCATAAAAGCAATCATAATCCTTGATGGCGCGGGTTAGTTGAGAGGCTGAGTCGGGTGTGAAGGCGCGAGGGGCTAAACTCACCAGGTGGAGGATAACTCGCTGGTCGTCTCGCGGTGGAGCTGGTGCCATTTACCAGTGATAGCTTTTGAGAAGCTCAATCTTTTCCCGTCTCTCTTAACCCTCACCCTTTTGGTGATTCCATCTGCTAGTGGATGCAAGAGTCGCAGAACAGATAGAATTATGCGGTTCTTTTCGGAAGGGGATCTGCGTATATGTATGTAAACACTGAGCAGAGAGGATATATTCCTAATATTCACCCTAATGGATAAAAAAAAAGTGATTAATTTTTCCTTTTTTTTTTTTTTTTTTTTTTTTTTTCTTTCTTTTTTTAATCCCTTGCTTTAAGTGGATGGTGAATAAATATGGTGGGTAGGCTGTGTTTTCCCTAATAGTGCAATAGCGGTAGTAGTAGGCAGTAAGAGTACCCAGCGAGCTAACTGTGGTGTGCAGTTGTAAGCCATAATCAGGAGGATTTTTTTATGGTTGGAATAAATCACCTAAAGTTATTATTTAATTGGTTACCATACGATACAGACTCATCGCCACTGGCTATTCATCTAGACCTCTCAAGAACTTCCTGAGCACTGCCATGCTTAGGCAGTAGTATTCTTTGTCCCTCTAAATTTTACAAGTACAGGACAGAGAAGGGAAGGAAATAATGAAAATAATGAAAATAATGATGAAGGGAAAAAGTGAAAAGTGAGGAAAAGATCGAAGGAAAGGGAAAAAAAAAAAAAAAAGGAAACAACCACCAAAATTGACAAATCATTATCAAATATTCTCAATGCTAAGAATAGTCAAAAGGTTGCAGGGAGAGGGAAAAAAAAAATTAATAAAAATACAAAATACAAAATATTCTAGGCTAAATGCCACCTTGAGGTAATGCGACGGTATAGGTTACGTTTGATGTGACAGGTAAGGGTATTCATCGTATCTGAGGGTCTCTGAGCGGAATCTGGGGTTGTCACGAGTAAAGAAACGTTATGTTGGGTATTATTTGTGGAACAATCAGATTCTCTACTCTACACCTTCATCATCTCTCTTTCTCATCTTCATCCCCATCTTCTTCATCATTTTCATCATCATCATTTCCTCTCCACTACTGTCTCAAGAGACTCTAGACCTTCAGTGGCAAAAACAAAACCTTAGTTTCCACGTTCTGTCCATGGAAGAATAAATAATCCCCTTTTTTACATACCTAAGACTCAAGAGATGAAGATCGCGATCCAACCGCCATCGACCAACTAAACCACTTAGGCTCTAGTGACCTGCGACGACGCCAGCGGGTCTTCGCCGTCCAACTAATGAGAGCGAAAGGGCTGCGAATACGAATTATTAATAGTGAGTCGTTTTATTATTAGAATGGCTGCATGAATTTTTGATCTTCTCAATAATAAAATTATCATAAAAATAGTTAACTAGTCCTCATCATCATAAGAATATTCATCATCATCACCCTCATTGACTATCATCCTGCCCGCTGACGATAATTTACTTTCTTTTTTTTTTTCCTTTTTTCAAATCTCATCCTTCATCGGCTGATCTCGTGTTTTCTTTTTGCCTCGTTCATTTCCCCCTGGACGATCTTCTTCTGCTTCGGCCTTATATGATCCTAGCTTCTTCTTTCCTCTATTAATATTTTTTTTTCCTTTGGTGTTTCATCTGCTTGACTCCAACGATGCTTGATTGATTTTTATCTCCTCTTGCAGCAGCGTCACTCATTTCTATAAAAGGAAAACCTGTGCTGAAGCCAGCTCCCACGTCAACGACTTCCATCTGTTTCTTGCTCTCTCCCACTCCGCCACCGGCTTTATCCCTTCGTATTTTATCGGGTGGTGAAGCATTGCAACTATAATAATATACCCCTAATATTACCTACTGATTAGTTGGGTATATTATGATGATTATTATTATTATTGCTCTTATTATATAACCATCCGCTTCCGCATCCTGGTCCTCCTCTTCCCCACCCAATACTGATATATTAATTGATCTACTCCTCCGAGCCATCCAATCTCATCCTCTCATCTGCTCCGATTAAGCGCTCTCTTGGTGCGGGGCGCAGCGTTAATTCTGCCTCACATCCCCCCCCCCAACAACCTCATCTCCCCCTCTAGCATCACTAAACATCAGCTTAATTATTACTTCCCTTTTTGTTATTATCATCATCATCAACATCCATTGTTTGCTGCTAGATTATTCTTATCTCCGTGTCCGGGGACATCTTCCGCCATGCTTGCGGCCCCCATGACCTACCATCTTCCTCCTCCATCATCTACCTCTACTTCTGCCATTACTACTCCCACTGCTACTTCCTCTTCTTCCCCTCCTTCCTCGTCCGGTACAGATTCTCATCCTCCATCTGTCATGACACCGGATATTCCTCTTCAACCATCTTCCCATTCATCATCCGTCTCGCGCCCCAATATGCCGTGCGGCCTCACATCAAAACCTGCTGCTTCCAACCGACCTTCTGCTCTCACACGTCCAAAACTCACTTTGCAGACCTCATCGCTACCCATGACATTTGGCAGCTCGTCGACAGGTTTATCGCTTTCACTAGCCGCTGGTCCGACCGCATCCCCCACCGTCCGCAACACTTTCAAAAATGCTTATGATGTCACCTATCCGTCCTCCGCGACCGCTTCTCCCTCGCGGGCTAACAATAACAGCCGATTCTCGAGACCGTGCTCACCATATACCTCGAATAATCCATACCAGCTACCCCTAGGTGTAAAAAGTATTCTTCGCAATTCACCTATAGACCAGACATGTAGGCGGCGATCCAATTCCGTCGCCCCGAGCGGGCCTAATGGTGGACCAGGTTCTCGTCGAGTCCTTTTCCCCCCCAAAAAGCGAGTCAGCTATCGCTATCCCCTCGAAGAAGAGATTAAGAACGTCAAGTACATCGTACGGCATTCAGATATTGTTTTTGAGCCCGAGACCAAGCCTCGCGAAGTAACTAGCTCCGAAGATGACGATTCCGACTGTTCTACCTCCAGCTTAGCCTCATCATCAGATGCAACCAGCAGTACGTCAGACGATGATCTAGAGACGGCAGCATCAGGTACCTCGAGTTCCTTGCTCGACAAGAAAAAGAAAAAGCGCAAATATCGGAGCGCTGAACGGCAAGTCCGAGCAGTGGCCCTTATGGATGGACTCGAGCAAGATGGCTACACCTCTTTAACACCTCAGACCCCTCGCCAGGGTCGCCTCAAACGCCGTCGTGAATGGAAATGGACACTGGGGCCTCTCGAGGAAATTAGTCAGAACAATACACAATCCACCCAATCACCGGAAGCGACTGAATCTCTATCAATCACCGCCTCAGGGTCTCAAATTGGAATCCCCGCAAAAGAACTCAATAGCCCTACGGCTGTCTGCAATACAGGCTCCGTATCGCGTCCTAAGGTCTCTTGTGCGTTCTTAGACCCTATTGTCTCCGGTATCCATAGCAACAAGGCGCTCAACAACACGCCTCTTGAAGCTGAACACAGAAACGCCGACCCGCCTGAATGACTAGCTGTGGTGCCGTCGTCGGCACCACCAACATACCTTGCATTACTGGTTTTGCTACTATTTTTGGTTATGATTTATGCATTATAGACGGGGCATAGCATGGAAGTTTAAGCCTTACGGTTTAAATCTATTTTCATCATTAGAGTTTTTCTCCTTGCTCATGGGGTTGGCCTTGATTCCCCCATACACTTTATTTTTTTGTTTGCCTCCGTCTTTGACCTCTTTGACCTCTTTGAAATATTTTTAATATCTGTCTATATATTTTGCTTTCTCTCTCTCTCTCCCCCTTCTATTTTTTTTTCCCCCTTCTCTCAGAGCAGAGGAGTAGCTCTCTAAGTTGGTTGTCTGGGACAACCATTATTGCATCCAACATAGATAAACGATTATGATCTAATACCAATACCCGCTTATTTTTCTTTCACTTGCTGACACTTTATTCCTCTGTAAATTTAACCTAAAAAATGATGCGTCACCAAAGTTAACGGGCTATCCTGTCGGCAGCATTATGAAGATCTGTCACATCCTAGGTAATAAAACTGCTGCTATGAGAATGCAATGTCCAGACATTCCACCATCACCGATACCTATAAATAAGACTGTCGATCAAACCACTATTAGTATAATTAAATTATTCTTCCTTTTTGCATACTACGGGCAGATTAAAGAAAATTAAAATCTTATTTTGGTTATCATTATAGTACGTACAATACAATAGTAACATACACACACACATCTACATCCATAATCACACAAGAACAAAATTTTGACTAGTGGTAAGTCATCAATTTCAATCCTCATCATCCGCCAGTCTCCGTCTCAATGTCTGGTTCCCGACCGGCCAAATCCCCCATTCCAAGTTTATGTCTCACCTTTCGCAGGGCAAATTTAGCTTCATCCTTGGCGAAAATTGCATTACGCGCCGGTTTCCACTGCATAATCCCACGTCCCTGGATCTGTTCACTCCGTCGGTGGGCTCGTTTGCGCGCCTTCTCCTGGTCTGAACTAGCAGACTCTGCAATACTGCTATTTGTGGCGTCGTCGATAGAGCGTTGGATGGCCTCGGTATCACTATAATTGTTATTATTGCTATTATCGTAGCTATCGTAGTCGGACACCAAGGATCTTGTGTATCTCTCGGTAGTTTGGACCGAGGTGTCGCTTGCACTTGCTGAGCCCATTGATAAGGATGGGACATCGTGTGTTGTTTCCCCCACCCCCACACCCGCAACCCCTGCCACGGGTGGCCGACCATCCATTGTCGTCGTTTTGGGGTGGGCGTGGTTATGATCTGCGCCTTCGAAGTTTGAGTCTGCGTTGGTGTAGTAGTAACTGTTGTTGTTGTTGTTGTTGTTATTGTTGTTGTTGTTGTTGTCACTAAACATAGAGTCGTGGCGGGATCGTCGTTGCGCTGGTGGAGGCGATGGTTGAGGCTTGATAATATTATTTTGTTGTTGCGTTCCTACTATGCCATGGTTATTATTAGAAGCAGCAATAGTAGTGTTTTTATAATGGGGATCGCGGCCCCATTCGGCAGCTTTTTGACCCTGCTGCGATTTGAGCTGTGTGTTGGGGTCATCTCCAAATGCGCCACTCCAATCGTGGCCCTCCTTGTCGATCCAACGACGACGTTCTTCTGGCTCAGCAAATTTGAGGATGTCCCTTCCCTCGACGAGAGATTTCTCGTGCATCTGCCTGATATTTTCAGGAACCTCAGCAGAAATGGTCCGAGCCCGGACCCCCTCTGCGATACAGGCTTCCCAGGTCTCAAACGTCTCGCGGGAATGGTTATCCACGATGAATTGCTCATGAGAGTCATCAATGCCTGGCCGGAAGCAACATCGGAATTGAAGACGTCCGATCTCGTGGAGATCTTCAAGACCCGGAACACGTTTGATCTCCCAGTTCTTCTCGGTGATGTAATTTTGGGTTAGACGCTTTCCGTTCTTGGTAGACCAGATCGGGATATCGATTGGTGTATCCTCGTTGTCCACCAGGTGCTGAAGCCAAAGGGTCGCGTACCCGGCCACACCGTGCTTATTTTGCGTGTAGAGTTCAAACACGATGGGGGACCGGTATCGATGTTTAACTGGCATTAGTACACGGACCTGAGAGAGATCAAAGGATACATTACCCCCGTTGACCCTAGAGCTGTGGCGAGGGATTTTCCCGCTGCTTCCACTCGTTCGCATGAGGATTTTCGTGCGATGGGTCAAATTTAGGGCGGTCATTTTATCTGACGTGAGCTGAAGTGTCCCGACATCCCAACCAAGCATGTTTGGGGGCAGTTTGGTCTCTACATGCCGGAAAAGAAGTGAAATGCGAATCCGGCCATATCCCACGCCTCCATCAAGAGGATACCATCGAGTGACCTGAGAGCTAGTCTGGAAAAGGTCGGAGAGTTTCAAAGGAACAACACCTAGGATCGGGTCATGTTCTCGATAGCGTTGGTCACGGATAGTCACTGTGACTATGGAGGAGCGCCAATCGCGAACAAATCGCTCGGTTCCTGCATTGAAGATCGGCTTTGAACTGATGGCTTTGGCCCGTGTACGATAAATCTATACGTAACCCCTTTTAGCTTTCGGAACACAGCATCGATGAGATAGTCAAGGACTTACCAGCTGGTCATTTAATATAATCTTACAGTAGCTAGTTGGCAAGTCTTTCCCCTGCTCTTCAGTATTCTCTCCATATGCCTTGGCGGGTTCAAAGTCTTTTCCTTTTCGATTACCGTCGCTACCGCTGATATTGACCAGTTGAAGATTGACAATCTGGTGAATCACGACGCTGAGAATACCACTTGGCCACAGAGGATCGGGTGGCGTATGTGTGACAGCATCCTCGTCCTCGTTAGCTATGATACCCTTCTCATCTTGAAACTCGGGAATATCCTTGAATCGCTCTGGCAGATCCTTTTTCTTTCCGTCAGTTCTTAGCTCAGCTCTAAGCTTCGGCTTGCCAAAGAACCCGACTTCCCAGTGCAACTCGCCAGGCATCTCGGTATCCCCGCTGAGTCCTTTGAGTTTTGAGACTTGCGGATACATTCGGCATGGATGTCGGATCATCTCCCGCATCGGCAGCTCAACCTTACCCACAATATCATCAGCTGTGTGGCGATCCGAATCCCATAGCTCCACACTCAGGCTTTCGTCCGCTTTAATCAGCTCTGGAGTTACAAGTAAGGCTGCTGTTTCTTCCCAGACAGGATTAAGGTCATCTTCAATCACTCGCGTACAGTACATTGGCTTCCCATATTTGGAGAATGAGAGGTTAATGTAGGGATCGCTACCGCCACCAAAACTGCCACGTCTATCCTGTTTGCTAAGCCCTGACGCACGATGGATACGAACCCACATGATTCCCAATGCTTGTGTTTCTTTAGCGATATCATCGCCTTTGAGCATCATGCTAAGGTCCATCGTCATCGACTTGGGAGCTGCGAAGAGACCGCAAGCAGTACCGATTGCGTAATTGACAAATTTCGAGATCAATGGAAGGTTCAAAATATTAACCCCGCCTTTAATCATTGGCATGCATCCTGCTCGAACATGGGGTATACCGACAAGGCTAAACGTCAGGTCCTTCATGAAAGGCGCTTCCGGTGTCAATTGTAGTCTTGCACGCACAGTACCAACCATCTCTATCAACTCCACAAATACGGGAAATGGCACACCAAAAAGTCCTCTTACTCCTAAGTAGAAGACGATCTGCATGTGCATGTTCCGGGCTTTGGAAGCAGTGGTCTGGCCGCTTGGCTTGGCGTGATAGGCAAAAGCAGCTTCAAAATTGTAGAAACTACACCCTTCCTCGTTAGCCGCTGCTTCGTGTGGATCCTTGTTCTTGAGGTATTCCTCCCGGATGTTATCTCTGAGCTGTTGTACATGCTCATCTGGAAGAGCCCGCAGACTAAGTATACGTAAGGGATTATTCCCCTGGTCAATCTCCGCAATTCGAACATTCTCTATGATACCAGGCGATGATGCCTGCATAATGTCTTCGATTGTATCAGCCACTGGTGCCAACATTTCTGGGTTAATCAAACCCCAAAGAGTGCCCATGAATGTATTCATCCATTCAACAGATTCAGGAAGTAGATTAGCGGTAGACTAGAACAGGATTCGTCAGCATACTTTCCTTCATATAGCCATCCAATCGCGGTATAAGGGGACATACAATCTGTCCTCGAAGCTGTTCACTACTCCATTCCATATCCCGGCCACTACGAACGACTTCTTTCACCCACATCCATACACCTGTTGAGACACAGCCAGATAAAAGGAAAAGACCCAAAAATGAGCCACCGAAGTACCGCCCCATGATAACAATGGCGCATGCAATTCCTCCGCAAAGTGATATCCCTCGCTTCTCTAGATGGTCGAACATAGCTTTGTAGGTAATCGTTGGTGTAGGGTAAAAAAGAATATTTGTTTTTTCTCCATGAATAGGAACGTCGGAGGTTGTGCCCTCGATAATTGGGTCGGGAGGGGCGGTGATGTCTTGGTTTTCTTTATAGTCGGCAAGACTCTGTGTGGGCTCGGTTCGAACTTTCTAATGAATGTCAGATGCTACTCAAGCTTATAGACGTCTGGGAGAAGAGGAACTCAGAACCTACAGTTGGCAAACCAAGGTTTGCATTGGGGACAACTAACTATGATATGAGTTAGTTGAGAGGCTCTCATGAAGAAAGGGCTATAAGGGAGAACAGAGAAAGGCATGTATACTTTTGGTTCTTTCACAGGCTCCATCGCATCGCTATCTAGATCCTCCACTTCTATATCCCTTCCAGTCGTCGGATCAGTCACCTTACGGGTCTTTCCTTTGGAAACCTTGCGCGGTCGGTGAGGCAGTTCTTCCCTTTGATCTCCCTGCTTTTCCTGTTCCTCTCTCGCGGCTACCTCCGCCTGATAGGCCTGTCGTTCTTGTTTCTCTGATTCCAATCGCTCCATGAATTTGTTAATCGTTGGAACTGGGTTTGCTCCGCTCCAATGCTCCCCCACACGATGTCGCTTGGGGGAGTCTGTCCCCCTCCCGTGAGGGTGTGGTGGCATGGCGACACTTAATTTGACAGGGGCCTGCGGGAAGAATAGTTTTTGGACAGAGAGGAGATGTAATGGTTAAAGTTCACTGTTAAAATCAGGTAGTCCTAGCTTCGAAAGCCGGGGCTTTGGGGGTTTCGAATCTCAATCGAAGCATTAAATTGCAAGTAAAGGGCTGCATCAGCGTGAGGTGGTCGGTCATATCTCAGGCAACACAGTGTAATGTTAAAATATTTGGGACTTTCATACGTCATTGCGGATGAGTAGACTTAGTATGACCACTAATCATGTAGCACTGTGGTGTGTGTAAATACATAGTTCTAGCTTCAGTTGCATGGTGGGTCGTGTGCAATCCTGGCGATGATGTCACCACACGCTCTAGAGTCATGGTTTTAATCATATCATAATAACCACGGCAAATCAAGATTTTTCATATAATTAACCTATGGTAAATGATGTGTCCTTACCCTAGGTAAGGTATCTTGTATGATATATACAGTTTTATTTTTCAACCGCTATCAAGATCTAAATAGGCCAGCAATCAGTGAACTTGGGGCGACAAAAATTCTATAATACTATCTTATAATGTGGATTATCTCATATGCTCGTGCTTGACTCTTATTTGAACACACGGAGATCCGGGGGAAATAATAGGACACCTAATGTCGTTAATGAGAAAGGAAGATACCAAAAGGTTTGTAGATGGAAGAAAAGGAAGAATCTGAAAATTGTACGCCTCAAGCCACACGTAGCAAACCAGGTTTCTGCTCGAAAATAATGTCCATTCTTGATTGTATGTACAATATTAATGTGAAAGCTCTGGATATAATTCTGAATCCTCGATACATCCATTTGAAACAACCACAGCTCTTCAAAGGCTTTGTATGTTAGTGAATCAACTGTATATTCCTGATTGAAGAGAGCCTCCCGAGTTGTTAAAAGTCAAGTATACAACATCCACATCCGTTTAGTTTTCATTGGAGTATTGCATTACCCCCGCATTGTCCCTAGAAATAAATGTGATCAGATTCATGTAAATTGGGTATTCCTAATAAATACTACACATCAGTAGTCACTTGTTAGAGAAGCACTTACTCTATTTTCATACCAGATCCCCCAGGCTCCCCACACGCTATACCTGATTTGGCAGTGCCAACTACCTTCCGGCCAGATGATCCACCAATTTTACACGCACATCCCAAGCTCGTTGTACTGTTCACTGTCAACTTCTATTTGTCTCTACCATTTTTGTCCCTTGTTTGAGTCTGGGATTCAATATTGAATAACTTGGAGTATATATAAACAAGAAAGAAGAAGGAACAAAAGTGTGGTTAAGTTATCAGCAAACTCGCACGACGTCAACACTCCACAGCGCATTCATCATGTCTTCTACCGAAGAATCCCCAGCTCAAAGAGCTGCCCGACTGCGACGCGAACGCCGCGAGGCCAAAATAAAAGAAGGCGGAGCGGCGAGACTAGATAAAATTACAAGCTTGAGCGGGCGGACTCCTCAAAAACGTATTGTTTTGCCTCCCTTCTCCGATATGAGACTGTTAAATTCAATGAAAGATGGACTAATCAAATATAATCTATTTAGAAAGCGAAGATGCATCTCCGTCTCCATCTTTACAGCCCCCAACAGTAATCCCCTCCCCATCCCCATCCCCCGAACCTAGAATCGCACCCCGTCCCGCCGCCTCTACGCAGTCATCGCTCTTCCCACAAAATTTTGAAGAACCAACACCCGAAATGCTCCGTGAACAACAGGAGGCCCTCCGCGCGCTTTTGCGTCAGCCAGATCGTTCAAACCCTTCCGAAGATGCCGAGGAAGACCCATCATTAAAACTACTTAACGCTCTCATGGGAGGAATGCCTGGGGCTGCGGGGGCAGCGGGCCAAGGAGCTGGTGGTAATACTCCTGCCCCCGGAGAGGGTGGAATTGGAGGGCTCTCTCCTGAGCTTTTGTCTTCTCTGGGCGTCCCATCATGGATCTCCAGCATGCTCGGAGCTGCAACCAGTACACAAACTGAAGAGCAGAAGAAGGCTATTGTTATGTGGAAAATCTTACACATGATATTCGCAGTCGCGGTTGGGATCTACCTGGTCGTCCTTACCGGATCTTCCATCTCGACCTATGGAAGCCAACCACCACCTCCTGCCACCGTGCAGAATCCTTTCCTATTCTTTACAACGGGGGAGCTGGTTTTGAGTGGAGCAAGGATAATGATGAAGAGTAGGAACGGGGGACAATCTGGTCCTGTCCTCTGGATCCAATTGATTCGCGATGTTATCCGTGATGGAAGTATTGTTCTGTTTCTTTTTGGGATGGGTGCTTGGTGGAACCGAGACTGGGTTGCGTCTTAGAAAAAGAGGCGTGTGCCATTAGTAGATAGGTCTGTTTATTGAGAGAAAAAAAAGTAAAAAGGTCAGAACTAAAATATATGTTGTGTACTAGTGTCTCAACTTTCTAACGGTTGTTTAATCATCATTGATCGGGTTTATGATTATCTTATACATACGCTGCTCAGGAAATCAACATATCCACTTGTAGATCTTGTGCTTTAGGTATAACTTTAATTGATGCTTAATTTCAAACCTAACACTACTTAGGCAAGCTCCTTGACCCCCTCCTCCTTCCAGGGTTTATAACAAGAGGGCCATGCACAAAGATAAAGAAAAAAAAAACATTCTCATCTACCGAAGGTATATCAATATACTTTTTCAACTTTTCATCATGCCTAGTTATGAACTTTACTACATTTTCCTAAATTTGAAACAAAAAGATACCAACTTACATAGGTGTCCAGGTATATAATTATGCCTCCATCTCCAAGTATCTTTTGCTTTCCCCTTGATGCTATACTTTTATACACTGGCCGTGACTAGGTGTGCATCGTCCTTAGGCAAGGAGTTTTCGAATTTATACCCACCAATATTTATATATTTATTTTGTTTTCACACCAAACACTCTCCGAGATGTATTTATGCATGCATACATACCAACTCGCCCTACTGCTAGAACTTTATTTTTTTTAGATAGATTCGAGTGGAATACTAAGCAAATATAAACTAGGTATCTACCTAAGCTAGCTGCCGGACCGGATACCTACACTACTGTATGTACATGCGCTTCTGTACGGAGCGGAACCCGTATGTATAGTGCATTCACCTTTGGAAGGATAATCCAATGGCTATACCATGCCACACGGTGGCAAATCCGATCGTGGTGGGTCAATTGTGGGAAAATGTGTGGCATAAACTAAGGACAGTAAGTAGTAGGTAGATAGTAACACCTAATTCCAACCTCTAATCCCACCGACATCCACCTGCCTATACATCCATGACCCCTGCCACCCACAAAATCCCCCCCGCTTTCTCTTAATTCCTGCTAGGACCCTCTCCAAGTTCTACATCTTGAGTACTAGATAGTAACTGTCCTATCCGATCGGGTGTGGAGACTCTTGTTCTGTTCCCACAGTACCTCATTAGTAGTGAGAAGGTGCCGGTAATAATTAAGGGCTTGTAAATCGAAGCATATTTTCTAGATAATAGGATAACGTTCTTGTCAAGAAGCTGGCGTTGATCAAGTGACTCGGTTATTATTTAAGGCAACTTGTAGCTCCCCATGCTTTTAGGAAATATTCTGGAGGGAATGCTAATAGGTACACATGGAGTCTCATATCCTCTGAGACAAGGAATAACCTAGAGAATGAGGTGGTGATTCGGGATTTCCGAAGAAAAAAAAAACCCAGAACAAGAACCACTCCACTTCCCGATTCCCTCCTTACGGACTCAGATCCCTAATGTAGGTCGTTACCTACTACTTACTACCTACACCCTATCCTATACTCTATCTCAACTCTGTAGGCTTCCAGATATCAATTACATGGTTGTGACGGCGGCTGGCGAGGTAGGAGTTGAGGATGGCATGCTTGTAATGATGAAAGTAAATTGAGATATTGTATGTACGAAGTGGCATAGTGGGAAGTGGGTGTGGACCTATGATGTATGGAGAGGCCCTGTAGAGCATCTATTCGGGAACTCCTTGATAGCTGTTGGATTGATATGGGACTTGTTGAGAAGGTGGTGCTTGTCCCACCCTCCTCCCACCCTGCCCCCTCTCCTCTTCTCTCACCTTTGAAAGAGGCAACAATTGTGGGATTTCTCGTGGGTTGTAGGTAGAAATCTGAATCTGATAGTTAAAGAAAACCAAATTTTATTATCTCATACATCTGAAGATTTTTACCCGATTTAGAAGTCGTCCCCACTCCATTTGAATGGTAATTCGGTACCCATATAGTGGTCTCTTAACTACCTAGGTAACGGATTCGGGACGGACGGACGGATGGATTCGACATTGCCTGATCTAGAAGTGAGGGACCACCTGCCAGAGTAGGGAGGTATTCGCATTTCAGTAGATTATTATTATAATTGCCGAGGAACGAGAGAGATCTTTAGTACTTTGTAGAGAATCACCGCTTTTCCCCTGTGAGCTTTATATAACCATAAGGATAATGGATTCGGTAGATTTTAAGGCTGTGTTGATGATGTTGACATTTAGTACTTGACGAAATAATAACAGAATTATTCCAATTTGTGTAGCTACACCTAGTTCAAATATTGTGTGGTTGTGGGGTGGTCATTATTAATATTGCTATATTAGCTTGCAATTTGTGTTCCCATAATTCTTCTCAATAATAATCATTTTCATTTAACTACCAACGAATCGTAGGCTCTATTCTTTTTCTTGCTGTTACTATTGTTCAATAATAGTATTGATAATATAGAGTAATTCTTGGTCAAAGGATAAAGGTGCCTATTATTATACTCCCTTTTCGCAACACACCCACACCCACACAAGATCCACCCACAGTCCCCCCCATCCAAAGTAAAAAGGCTGTGATTGTGGCATGATGTGGTGGAGAAATGGTAGTTAGCCCGTTTCCTTTCCCGCGGTTAGGAGAAGCCTTGGTAAAACTTTCACTACCTATAGATGGAAGCTTCGTTGGAGAACTACCAGCTCGGAAAAGCCTTTGTGATTGCGACTAGCTCATCCGAACTTACCTAGGTTGAACCGGAGACAAGGAGCGGTAGCCAAATCGGGTTAAAGTGCCAGAGACCCTGTCCTACCCGTAACTCTGTTATGCCGTGTGGGTGTGGTGGGTGTGGGTGGCCGAAAAAGAGGGAAAAAAAAAAAGGAATATGCCAAGAATAATAATGGGAGGAAGGGATCGTTTCAATCAATGCGAGTACTAGTACTACTTGGGTGTATCTAGGTGGGTAGGTACGAGGTTACTACTCAAGTTTATTAGGTTGTATCAGCCCTTCCAGGCAAGATGCCTGTAGTATCCATACTTGCCTAGTTGGGATGCATTCAAGGGAAAAAGGAAAGAAAAGAGGGGTCGGAAGTGTGGGAAGTACCAAAATATTCGAGTCAAAAGTTCCGGGTTCCCACGCTCCCATTTGGTACCGGTAATCGATGATCCATGTTCCGACTGCCCTAGTTCCCAAATAGGTAATTTTAGTAGTTGGTTTATAAATGCAAAATTGGAACCCCACATTCGCAAAGCTGCCTGAATGGTCTAGCGGTATGATTCGTCGTTCGGGAGCGTAATGTATCTTGACTCGACGAGGTCCTGGGTTCGATTCCCAGTTCAGGCCGCGTGTTTTTGGTAATTTCGTACTTTTTTTTGCACGTTACTCTCGAGTAATATATGCTATCCTAGTCACTTCTAGGAATAGTGAATGATGTGGTGGATAAAATATAAAGTAGACTCTCGCTGACTGAATTAACGTCTTTCACTCATGAGATCCGATGCATTGGTCTTTTCTTCCAAGTTGGACCAACTGCTTTGTCTTCAAAATTAGGTACACAAATCAAACGCCCATAGTCGAAATAGTGATCCATACCTCATTGGGCACCTGATCTCGTTCATGGCGCTAACCGCTCCATCCTTGGTGATGCTTACCAGGAGTCCAGGATCAAAACCCTTGTTTAAAAACTAGTACCAAAGAAGCCATAGCTCGGAAATCCAAAATTTTCCTCCTCTTGTCTATTCATAATGCTGCATTAGTTAGGGACTAGTGAATACGTCAGGTGGATTTCCATAGGGTGACCTCGAGCGACACCCCCTAGTGATATTCCCACACCCCCTAGGTTCTTCCGACATCCTTCCAGAGTCCACGACCTTCCTATTCGGTAAGTGAAAACACATAATTCCCCTTTCATTACTTACCACTCTCGGAAGGCCTAGCACTACTTATATAAATTGTAAAGTTCGGGGAATTTCTAGTATGTCTGAGCTGTCTATCGGGAATGTAGTAAAGATTATTCATTATATGGATTATTTCTGCCTGAAATGAGTATGTTGTTTAGGAAGTGGTTGCTGAGCAAACTTATTGGCTCTCTAAGTGATTAATCACTACATAGGTACCTAGGTAGTGACATAGTACCTACCTTAGGTAGGTAGGTAGGTAGGCACTTGTATACATCACGTGTAGTAAATACACTACATCTTTTATTTAAGAATCAAGTCCTGAACCTCTGCTCTTGCCTTTTTGAAATCTCTCTTTCTTAAAGGTATTACTAGATTGTGTTACGGCCTCTCCTCCCCCCTCCTCTAAAATTTCTTTTGAAAATATCTTCTCTGGTAGTAACACAACTCCTTTCTAATAACTATTTAGAATATTCAACTTAAACTACTTTGCTCTTCCATTTTCCACAGCCAAAATGCCTTCTGGAAACAATACCCTGCAATCTCAGCTTTCTAGCGCTGCCCCTCCTACTCCTCCTCCTCGAGTTTTACGACAACACTTCTGAGATCTCTGCAACGTTCTCCGCGCAGGCAGCATCAATCAAATTCTCCATTAGCTACCAATAATCCACCAATTTACTAAGATAGTTTATGAGGATATCAGTCCTAAAAAGAGACCACTGATTTGGCATTCTCTTGCAGAATTGTCGTTCTCTTACTGAATCAAGGATTGCTGAATCAATAGCTACTAGGTGGGACACTTACAAAATAAATATGTATAGGCATGTTTTAATTATTATTATCCAGATCCTCCTATAATTCCTTGACTTCTACTTTGTGTCAGAATAATGCCAGCTGAGTTACATGATGCTCACCAACGATGGGTGGTATATTCCAGCAGAAGGTGGAGCCGATCTGGACTGATCAACGACAGTGAATGTGACCTTCTTGATATTGGTGTTGGCACAAGTATGTTTCTATTCCCCCTCGTATAACTTATTTTAAAAAGCTTATAATTTGCCTTAGGATTTGAGGACTTTACTGGCTGCATATAAGAATTCCTCAAAAGAGCCCGACTTGTTTATTCGGGCTTCTACAAGCTCGCACCCTCAGATTGTGATTGAGAGCGGATGGTCAAAATCATGGCCCCGACTGCATGCTGACAAGGACTTATGGCTTTGGGGCTCAACTACCGTGGCAGTGGTGATACTTCTGATATGGGCAAAGCTGGTAGGTAACAAGGCAAAGGGAGTTGCGGAAGTATGGACGAGGGGTGTTGGTAGTCTGCTGGCAGAAAAAATCCCCCTTTTCCCTAAACTTCCAAATACAGGAACTGCAGCGGATAAGATTGTCCTAACAAGGGGACAAGTGTTTGGACAGCTCTTGTTTCCTAGTCAGAATGCTGCAGATGAGCTACCCTTAGATATGTGGAAATTACGGGAATATGCGGCTGAGAGGATGATTGCAATGGGGCTTACACCGGCCTAAGACATGAAGATATTGTGCTTATGTGTTCCTGGTGAGTCTTAGTGATAGTAATAATACTACTTCTTAGTTACAATTAATAAGTGCGCCTTCAAACCTCCTAATATCTTATTGTGGTCAAATATGATGACAACTAGCTATCGGCACCCTGTGGGTGCGAGTAATATCAAAGGAAATCTTTAATATTCTGGTATCTTTGATAGTACCAAGCGCTATCTTCTTTATGTTGGGAAAGTATGAGAGGTAATTAGAAGGCCTAAATCATATGATTGCTTATTCATCTATTTTCACTGGCATCTTTCCCTCTCTGATGTGAAATCTTCTTTTTACAAAAAAAAAAATGCATTGGCAATACACAGTTCTTGCATCTCTTATATTGCAGAATAAGCTTTCACTGGGACTCTTCTACAGCTAATTGTGGATGGCTATGTCAGTTGTATTTAATACATTAGAGATTATATAGAATATTAAAGTTCATATGTTTGTTTAAGTTTACTATTTTTGTAATAAATGCATATAGGATAACATACAATTTCTATCTATAATTACTATTTTAACTTGATGAAATATTAAATTATTTTTTTAATGATAGACTGGAAGGCTTGGCTTGTAATACCTACTTTTATTTTGTTCTTTAGTCAGAAGTTAAACCAATATCTGATGAATCCTGACGGCTTGGGGATGAGATTGCCCGACTTGGTCCTGCTTCTATCCATCCAGATGGCTCTGAGATACTCACTGAGCACTTCGTGCACGCACCGAAGCATCTCCCTGAGCAAAAAGCGGCGCCGTGTCGGGCCGAATCCGGAAATAGCAATTCCCACCTCCTGAATAATAGTTTAGCACTATTATTTAATTAGTACAGCAAAAGAACCTTTCCCCAATGTAGGTAAGGTTTTAGCTCCCCCCGCACCGGCTCAAAGAGAATCATCCTGATGAAATTAGTCCATTTTACCCCTCCTCTTAATGTATTTAATAATTGCTTGGCTAGCGCCCTCATCCCTACGTCCGCATCGAATAATAATGATAATAACAACAATCATGATCCAGGGTATGTTTTTCTTCCTAATTTCAAGAGCTGACCCATTAATAGCTATTACTTGATTAAAGTGTTTCATAGGATGACTGACACTCGAGTATCTTGTCCTCCTTTGACTAGGCGAGTTTAGTTCTGTGACCCTGTCGGTAACACGAAGAGGGGTAATAATAGGCAAGGTAAAAACATGTAAGAAAAAAAAAGAAAGACACAAAAAGGAACAAACAAAGAAAGAAAGCACCAAAACGCAAACATCATATATTTACAATACAATAACTTTTTCTCTCTTCCATCTCCCACCATCTATTATTCGAACGTAACACAGAGACCCTCGTTAGAAGACTACTATTACTAGGAATGTGGCGGATCTGCCCCGGAGCAACGGAAACGAGAGCCAGCCAAGCCCCGCATGGCCGAGCCCAACCTTTTTTGACGCATCTGGGCCAATGCGACGCTTTCGAGCTGAGAGGATGAAAATGGAAATGCCAACAAGCGATTATCGTCGTTTGCCTTGATGCAGGGGAGATGATCCTCTTATACTCCAGAAAAACACGTCCCTCCCCCCCCTCTTGTAGATGACAGATTTATTGGGGTTCCGGAGCTCGTCGGGGGGGGGGGGGGGGGGGGAAAGGGGAATTTGCCCCAGAGTGAATGCACTCCCTACTAAATTAATGGCTTTTCTCTGTGTAGAGGAATCGTGGTAGCGTAGTAGTACTCCGGAGGGTATACCCACCATGTACCGAGTTATCTTGGAAGGAGGAGCTCGACAAAAGCCTGGGGGGAGCTGTATGATGATTGACTCTGCATGCGCAGAGTTGGCTGACCCAAGGAACAGAACCAGACGGTCATCCGGAAGGATATTTCTGTAGTGAGTTACTTCTCTACTACCTAGGTTACTCTTCCTACACTAGGGAGATATAAGGACAACTGGATATCCTCCACCGGTCAACCGGGGAGAGCGGGACCTCAACGCATTTATCCTATCAATTTATTAGCGCAAGTCGAGAGTGATTTAATAATATTACTACTACTACAACAACAATAAATAGTGACTCCTGTCCTTCCCTTGCACCCCCTCTTCTGACCGAGACGACTTTATTACCTTTCCCTAACCCCCCCCCCCCCTCTTCATTTGACACAATTCTTCCAAACTCCCTTTTCTCTTTCCTCCCTCTCCCCCCTTTCTCCCTACCCCTCCATCGCCTCGTCGTTTTGGTGAGGCTCCGTCCGGCTTCGCTCTCCCACTCCACTACTTTACCCCACCAACCCCCAACGAGACCAAGACCGAGTCAACTCCGAGCCCACAACCAAATCTTCAACGGTGAGCTTCAGTCCCGCCACCTCACGTGTTGCTGTGGGCGTGGGTGTGTGTGTTTGGCTGTTGAATAGCAGCCCCCCTTTCTCCCCACTAGTCATTGTTATTTTTCCACCCCTGTTCTTCTTTTGCTTCTTTTCTTTGTCTTTAGCTCATTCCTCGTTCTCTAGCTCATCCCCCTCTCTCATCAGTTTCTAGCTCTCAGATTCGCGAATTCGCAATCATGAGCGCCTCACCCCCAAAGACCCCTGTGGTAGGCAAACCCAAAGAGAATCTCAAACGGAATTGATCCGGACTAACCGGGCCCGCTTAGGTTGCGGAAGCCCACGAGGTCGACACATTCCATGTCCCCCAAGCCTTTCACGACAAGCACCCCATTGGCACCCATCTGAAGGATTTAGATGAGTACCAGAAGCTGTATGAAGAGTCAATCAAGACTCCAGACACTTTCTGGGCCCGCATGGCCCGGGAGCTTCTCTCCTTTGAGAAAGACTTCGAGACTACACACATCGGCTCTCTGGAAAACGGCGATAATGCTTGGTTTGTTGAGGGCCGGTTGAACGCTTCCTTTAACTGCGTGGATCGCCACGCTATTAAGAATCCTGATAAAGTCGCAATCATTTATGAGGCTGATGAACCCAATGAGGGTCGCACCATTACCTATGGCGAGCTTCTCCGCGAGGTTTCTCGTGTTGCCTGGGTGCTGAAGCAGCGAGGAGTGAAGAAGGGCGACACCGTTGCTATCTACCTCCCTATGATCCCCGAGGCCGTCGTCGCCTTCTTGGCCTGCGCGCGTATCGGTGCCGTTCACTCCGTCGTTTTCGCCGGCTTCTCCTCAGATTCTCTTCGCGACCGCGTTCTCGACGCTGGGTCGAAGGTTGTCATCACCACCGATGAGGGTAAGCGTGGCGGCAAGGTTATTGGAACTAAGCGCATCGTGGATGAGGCTCTCAAGCAGTGCCCTGACGTTTCGACCTGCCTTGTTTATAAGCGTACCGGCGCCGAGGTCCCTTGGACTCAGGGCCGTGATATCTGGTGGCACGAGGAGGTGGAGAAGTTCCCCTGCTACCTAGCCCCTGAGTCGATGAACTCTGAGGATCCTCTTTTCTTGCTCTACACATCCGGTTCCACCGGAAAGCCCAAGGGAGTTATGCACACGACTGCTGGTTACCTCCTCGGGGCCGCTATGACCGGAAAATATGTCTTTGATATCCACGATGATGATCGCTACTTCTGCGGTGGTGATGTTGGCTGGATCACTGGCCATACCTATGTAGTGTACGCGCCCTTGCTTTTGGGATGTGCGACTGTCGTGTTTGAGAGTACCCCGGCGTATCCCAACTTTTCCCGCTACTGGGATGTGATCGAGAAGCATAAGGTCACTCAGTTCTATGTGGCCCCCACAGCGCTGCGGTTGCTGAAGCGGGCTGGGGATGATCACATCCACCACAAGATGGAGCACCTGCGCATTCTCGGATCTGTTGGTGAGCCGATTGCCGCGGAGGTTTGGAAATGGTATTTTGAGAAGGTTGGCAAGGAGGAGGCCCACATCTGTGATGTAAGTGATTGATCCTTTTGCGTTGAGTTGCTCTGACTGAGCTCTAACGAATAAATACTAGACCTACTGGCAAACCGAGACAGGCTCTAATGTCATCACCCCCTTGGGTGGAATTACTCCCACTAAACCTGGTAGTGCATCCTTGCCATTCTTTGGTATTGAACCTGCTATCATCGATCCAGTCTCTGGTGAGGAGATCACGGGTAATGATGTTGAGGGTGTGCTTGCTTTTAAGCAACCCTGGCCCAGCATGGCTCGCACCGTCTGGGGTGCTCACAAGCGCTACATGGATACTTATCTAAATGTTTACAAGGGCTACTATGTAAGAATGACTTGGAATCCATTGCTCGTCTTGTTTAATCCTGAAGCTAACAAGGTTGTTATGATAGTTCACTGGAGATGGAGCTGGCCGTGACCATGAAGGTTACTACTGGATTCGTGGACGTGTGGATGATGTCGTCAACGTCTCGGGTCACCGTCTCTCCACTGCCGAGATTGAGGCCGCACTTCTTGAGCACCGTAAGTAGAGCAATAGGGAGGGGGGCTCCCTTGGTTATTTTGTGAAGCGTATTTCAGACTAACACAAATCAATAGATATGGTTGCTGAAGCAGCTGTGGTGGGTATTGCTGATGAGCTCACCGGTCAGGCTGTCAACGCATTTGTTGCTCTCAAGGAGGGCAACGAGACCACCGACCAAGTTCGCAAGGACCTTGTTATGCAGGTTCGCAAGTCGATCGGTCCATTCGCCGCCCCCAAGGCTGTCTTTGTTGTCGAGGATCTTCCCAAGACCCGTAGCGGCAAGATTATGCGTCGTATTCTGCGTAAGATCCTAAGTGGTGAGGAGGATTCCTTGGGTGATATCTCCACTGTAAGATTATTTCTTTTTATTTGCTTCGCCTGGACGATCTTTCAAATTCCCCACTAACTCTTAAAATAGCTATCGGATCCCTCTGTCGTTACCAAAATCATCGATACAGTTCACGCTGCTCGAGGAAAATAGAGGAATGACGGAACGACTTTGATGAAACTTATTTTCATAGGGATGAAATGAAGAAATCAAAAAAAAAAAAAAAAAAAAAAAAAAAAGGAAAATAAAATAAAAGAAAGAGAAATCTTAGCAACGTGATGATACGATGATGGACTGATACAGCGTCTAACTTGATGGGAATTAGTTTCATGAGTCCCACCTTATATTTATCTGTGCCTGTTTTGTGATTCCCATGTTCTGTATCTCGAAGCGATCACATAGGTAGTTACTGGATGATGATCTTTGTATAATGATTCGCTATATATAGTTACAGATATTGATTTATCTCAGCATTATTTAAATATATTATTTTATTTTTATTTATTTATTTATACATATATGTCTTTCCCAAAAAATTTTCTACTTTAAAGACTGAGGATACCGGTGAGGATTCTAGTCTTTTGTGGCTGACAATACCCACGAGGATGCTTTTGTTTATTAATCGCCGAGTCCACGATCTCACTAGCAGGCATAGTAGATGAACAAATAAGGTACGTATTACCTACTAGAGAGGTAATTGAATAATACAATAATACCATTCTAGCCTGTGTTACTTTACATTCCAGTCACAATACCTATTGGCCTCAGCCACAAAGGGCAAACAATGCAGGATTATCGCCAGAAAGAAAAAAAAATAATGTCAAAGGTCATAGGGTGGGGGAATAAACAGATGCTTCTTCATGGGCGCGAAACTAATAAAATGTGTATATAATTAGTTTACCCATCACTAGGTACCTAGCTTTTGAGAGACTGTTGACTATTTAGAGATTTTATAAAGAAACAAGAAATGAAGTGATGATTCATTTCCTTGGGCAGCGCAAGCAGGCCACCACAGGTAGTCAATTTTATTGGTAAACCGACAACTCAGGCACCCGGATCACATGACACTGCCCCGAAACGGACAGCAACACTGCTCCGTGCTCCATACCGTACAATACCCAGGGTTCCGCCTTGGGGGAGCTGTCTGAAGCTGAGCTCCGTTTGTTACCGTCATAACACTTACCCCGATGTGTAATAATAACTTAGGCTCACTCCTGTCTCTCTCTCCCTCTTCGCTGCCTACTGCCTTTTTTTTTTTTTCGCGTCAACGTCCTCTCTTCACACCCCCTTCATCTCCCCTTCCTCTCGCAACCACTTTTCTTTCTTTTGGACTCGTCAACGTCCTCGCTCTGACGGCGCCTTTCCGTCTGTAGCTGGTGTGTGTCGATTTCCTTTCTCTTGTTTATTTTAATATCTTTCCTTGCTCCGTTGTAACCCGGTAAAGAAAGGCAAAAAGAAGGAAGATAAATACAAATATACAAACCGAAAACACAACGCACGCCGTTTTCTTATTCCTTGCGCGTCAAGATTTATTTCTTTTACTTTATTACGGCTCGTTGCTATATGTGAGCGCATTGAATTTAAGTAGTTTCACCTTCGACAATAACGTGGATTTCCTGACTTTCGCACCGCCTTTTCGGCTTTTTTTTTTTCCTTTTCAATCATCGTCCTCCTTCCACGATATTTAGAACGGATGAATCTATAACTTTGAATAATAAGGAATTTCATCATGTCTTTCAGTGGATTCGGCAGCGGGGGAGGAGGATTTGGGCAGAATAACCAGCAGAGCTCTGGCTTCGGCACTGGGTCTGGTTTCGGTACGACTTCTGGTGGAGGTAGGTTGAATTGCACTCTGTCCTGCTACGTCCCTACTTTTGCTTTGGTTGCCTTTTTTTTTTTTTCGCTCTTTTTTGGGGACTTTGCTCGCTTCTCGCTTTATCCTATCCTCTCGTGATCGATACCTGCTGGTGCTTGACGTCGATTCGCAATGCCTATCGACAAGTTCACCAAAAATCGCGGTGGCCCTCGACGCTGAGCAACACAGCAGCGCGACAGGAGAAAGGATCGCAGCTTGATTACAGTCTCTGACAGCGTCTACCACGTCATCTAGGCTTTGGATCTTCATCGTCTGCTTTTGGTGGCGGCAACACTACGGGTGGTAGCCTTTTTGGAAATACCTCCGGTGGCTTTGGTTCCGGTGGAGGTACGTGCTCGATGGGCATATCTTGATGAGCTTTGCGATCCTTTCTCTTCAACCCTTGGATGGGCATTTTGGCTACGTTGCATCCATGTTCCTCGCTTTGGCGGATGCGACGCCTGCGTACAAAAGTTTTTCCTTTGGTTTCGTGATTCGGCTCCTAAGCATCCTCGCCTTGGGCATAGTCTAGAAATCAAACCAAGAGATATCTTCGGCACCGAGGGGACTTGATAACAGCGGCAGCATCTTTTTTTTTTTTTTTTTTTTTTTTTGAAAGCTTATTCCACCTTTTTTTTTTCCCTGATGATTTATTCCTTACTTTCAGCAACACTGACATTTTACCCGTTGCTCATTTAGGATTTGGAACAAATACACAGACGCAGCAGAATTCGCTTTTTGGAAACCAAAACCGTCCTGGTGGCTTCGGAACTGGGACTTCGACAGGTGGTAGTCTCTTTGGTGGCGGAACCTCGACTGCGAGTGGTAGTGGATTTGGCGGCTTCGGCTCTACAGGAAATACCGCTACCGCCAGTGGAAGCGGTAGTGGCTTCGGTGGCTCTAATACGGGTGGCGGTATTTTCGGGAATAAGACTGGAGGAGCCTTTGGTGGCAGCACCGGAACTACTGGCGGTGGCTTTGGTTCTGGAACTGCTGGCGGCGGCTTTGGAAGCACGGCTGGTTCGGGCTTTGGGGGTGGAACAGGGACGGCTTTTCAGCAGGCCGTTCCTCCCTCCGATGGCACCGGAAGCACCCCATTTAGTGCCTTCACTGAGAAGGATACCAGTTCGAACATGACCAACCACTACCAGAGCATCTCATTTATGCAGCCATATAGCAAGTATTCCTTTGAAGAACTGAGACTAGGTGACTACAACCAAGGCCGCAGGTTTGGAAATGGGAGCGGGCAGGCTGGTGCCTTTGGGTCCTCAGCCTTCGGAGGCTCTGGCTTTGGCCAACAACAGCAGTCTACTGGGTTTGGTAGTACCACAACGCCATTCGGTGGCGGTGCTGCTACTACATCCACAACAGGCTTTGGACAGACTCAAACTACGGGCGGGTTTGGCTCCACTTCCTCTAACCCTTTGTTTGGGGCAAAGCCAGCAGGCACTTCTTTGTTTGGCGGGGCAACATCTTCTGCCACTTCTACACCTGGGCTTTTCGGTGGAACAACAACCTCAACTACCGGTGGCTTTGGAAGCACCCCCAGCACTGGAGGCGGATTCGGAACAGGTGGATCGCTCTTCGGCAATAATAATCAGCAACAACAGCAGCAGCAGCAACAACAACAACAGAACAAACCCCTGTTTGGGACCTCTGGAACGACTGGCACTACCGGGACAACCGGCTTCGGTGGCTTCGGTGCCCAGAATACTAGTACATCAACACCATTCGGCGGCACTGCTGCTACGGCTTCTCCATTTGGCGGTCAGCAGCAGCAAGCTGCTACGGGTGGTTTTGGTGGTTTTGGCCAGCAGAACCAGGCCCAGAATCAACCCCAGAATAAGGGGCTCTTTGGTGGGTTTGGAACGAATAACCAACAGCAGACCACTGGTACTCCTGGATTGTTTGGTGGTAATACATCGAACACAGGCTCTTCCCTTTTCGGGCAAAACAATCAACAGCCTCAACAGCAGGCTGGCAGCTCACTGTTCGGAGGTGCCAACACCCAACAAGCTGGAGGAAGTTCGCTCTTCGGTGGAAATCAGCAACAGGGACAAAAAGGTCTATTTGGAGGCGGAGCAACGGGCACACCAACAGGCACAGGTGGTGCTTTTGGAGGATTTGGAAGCACACAGAATCAGCAATCTGGCACTTCTAGTCTGTTTGGCGGTAATCAGAACCAACAACAGCAGAAGCCTAGTCTCTTCGGTGGATCTGGCACTGGTAGCTCTCTTTTTGGAGGAGCTAATGCTGCGGCCCAGAACACAGGCTCATCGCTCTTCGGCAATACGCAGAACCAACAAACAGGAGGACTCGGGGGCGCAAGCCTCTTCGGTAACACTCAACAGTCCCTGCCCCAGCAAATGCAGCAGTCTCAGCCCGTTCCTGGTAGTCTCCAGGCATCCCTCCTGGAAGGTAACCCGTATGGAAACCAGTCAATCTTCTCGGGCTTGCCAGCTCCCAACACTGCCAGCCCTGGTCCTTTGGCAACCCCACTCTCTTCCGCTGCCAAGCAGAAACAACGTACTCCACTCCCCGTTTACAAGATCACACCGAGCGCCGCGAATCGTCTTATCACTCCACCAAAACGTCAAGGTTATGGATTCTCCTACTCTACCTACGGATCACCTTCTAGCACGACTAGCACTCCAAATGGGCTTGGTGGCAGTCTTCTTGGTGGCAGCTTTCGAGGAAGCCTTAACGGCAGTTTCGGGCGCAGCACATTTAGTAAAAGCTTCTCCACCAGCAATCTCCGCAAGACCTTCGACCCTGAAACGGACAGTGTGTTGTCTCCCGGAGCCCTTTCCGCCGGGCCCTCGCGTTTGTCCAGTGGCAACTTGAAACGTCTTACTATTGACCGGAGCTTGAGAAATGACCTCTTCTCTCGACCTTCTAGCACCCTCGCCGCTCCTGTCACCAACGGAGAAGATTCTGGACCTCCTGCGGATAAAATGAAGAAGAAAGTGAGCTTCGAGTCGGTGTCTGACACCGTCACAGATTTGACAACTGTAGAGTCTCAAGGCCCTGAGCCTACACCCGAGGAGCTAGGCTTCCTGCGTTCCATACGTACCGGCGCCAACGGAGTGAATGGGTTTAAACCGACCTCCGATGATAAACGCCCAGAAGTCGAAATTGTGCAGACTAAAGATCTCGCGATTGTCTCTGAAGGTTCTGAGACTACCATAAGCCCCGATACCTATTCCCGACTTCCATTCTCACCTGGTTCAGACCCGCAGCCGGGCGACTATTGGATGGAGCCCACAAAGGCTGAAATCAGCAAGATGACCCGCGAGCAGCAGAAAAGCTTTGTTGGCTTTACCGTTGGTCGTCAGCGCTGTGGTACAGTGACATTCGATAAGCCTGTTGACCTCACAACGATCGATCTAGATCAAATCTTCGGAGGTCTCGTTGAAATTGGTGTTCGCAAAATTACTGTTTATCCCGATGAGGCAATCAAGCCCCCAAGGGGTAAAGGCTTGAATGTACCCTCCACCTTGCGGATTGAGAATTCCTGGCCCCGTGGTCGTGACAAAAAGTCGCCCTCGGCACTCACTAGTGGCCCGCTTTTTGACAAGCATGTCGACCGCCTCAAGAAAGTGCACAACACTGAGTTCGTTAACTACGAGCCTAACACTGGAACGTGGATATTCAAGGTGCCACACTACACCACTTATGGCCTTGATTATGATAGTGAGGATGAAGAAGGTGAGAGCCGTAACCAAAGCACTTTGAGTGCTGCTCCTGACACTCCCACTCCGAAGGTCCGATCCCCTGTCCCTCAAGACCTGACTGTCGGTTCGGAGCAGATGTCCGCCTTCTCGACTGATGACTCCTTTGTGGGCTCGGTGGCGGGGGTCGACGATGACACATTCGATTTTAAAAAACGCAAACTTGTCCCGGGGGCTTTCGGTAACCAGGCCATGGAGGCAGTCGACGATCATGAGATGGATTCTGGTGATGATGAAGAAGAGGAGTCTTTTTTAGGGGACGGCTCCACGGGTTCAACTGAGCAGGACGGTGACGATGTCACTGAAAGCCAGCAGTCTGGCGAATCAGAAGTTGAATTCGATGAAGGTGAGGAAATGGACATGGCGGGCACTTTTCCAACCCTTCATCATACCGTGGAGCATGACGACGCCAAGAGCATCAATAGTGACAATGAAAATACTCAAATGTCGTTGAAACCTTGGAACACGCCTCCGAAAGCCCGCCTTGATCTTAGCGGGGACTGGGCTGAACAGCTGCAGCGCACCATCAGCCCTAGGAAACAGGACCGCGATGCGTTGCGTGAGATTCAAGCAAACGCCTTCACTGACCGGCCCCTTGATGAGAGTACTCCCAAGGAAACCACCTCAACTGCTCGTCAGAAGGGGTTTGCTACTAGCATTGACCTGATGAACTCTTTGTTCCAACAACCACGAAAACAAGCAGCCCAATCGCCTCTCAAATCGCGCAATGCACAACCGAAGGGCTTTGAGTGGCCTTACAATAAACAACCCAAGACTTTCGCCGGGGATTCAAATGAGTTAAGCAAGGACGATCTCGCTTTCCACCATTCGTTCAAACCCCGATGGGGCCCTGTCGATTCGTTGCTCTGTGTAAAGAATGGTATGGGGGACGCTCAACCCACGGATAAGCATTGGAAGGAAAAGTTGTCTATCACTAGTGAAGGCAGGGACATTGCTCTTCTCACTTTTGATCAAACCCCGGAGTCACGCGAAATGCTTGATGCTCAAAAAGGGCAATCTCTCATCAGCTTGGTGGACGGCCTCCCCTTTGCCCGTTTAGCGCAAACTAATTTTGAACGATTTGTAAAAGCATCGGCCTCGGTACAATCCGACCAGGAGCGGCTGATTTGGCAGCTAGCCAATATTTTATTCAACGATGATATTGAGGACGACATCTCTGCGGGAGTTCCACCGCAGCTCCGACCCAAATACTTGCACCGCATTAAAAAAGATCGCTTGAGCCGCCTTTGGGAAAACATCGTCCGGGAGCGGCATACACCTACACTTGGTAAGGCGCTAGTAGCTGAAGAGCGCGCCATCTACTTGCTGTGCTCTCACCGGGTTGAAGAAGCCTGCAGTGTCCTGATGTCTAGTCAAAATTTCCATCTTGCCACTCTTATCTCGCAAATCGGTCGGGATCCCATTACACGCCAAGATATGGCGCAGCAGATTGAAATGTGGCGGCAACACAATGTCTCCTCTGAAATGAATGAGCCAATTCGCGCCTTGTATGAACTCCTAGCCGGCAATGCTCTGCGAAGCGAAGGCAAAGCAGGCGGTGCCCTAGAGGATCGCGCATCAACATTTACCTTCTCCGAGCGCTTTGAGCTGGATTGGTTTCAGGCTTTCGGCCTCCGTCTATGGTACAGTATTAGCGATGACGAACCTCTCGAAGTTGCGGTTTCTAAGTTCGCCGATGACCTTCAAAGCGGACATGAGCCCGCCTTCCCCTATCCCTCTCACCAGGACGCCGATAGGGGTGTGTGGCATACATCAGCCGATACTCTCGGCCGTGAATCTCCTCTTTGGGTTCTGCTTAAGACATATTCGGCTACAGTGGGCGCTGCTAAAAGCCCTAGCATCGCTTCCATTGAATATCCTGCTGCACTTCTCCCCGAGTCTGTTACAGGTGAAAAATTATCGAATCGACTATCCTTCCAGCTAAGTCAGGTTCTTGCTGCCTCTCTAGGGCAGTATGGCCGCTTCAATCTTAACTCCACACAAATGGATCAGCTGGTATGGGATTACGCATGGCAACTAAGCTCAAGCGGAGACTTAGCCTCCACCTTGTTTATCCTCCTCCACTTATCTCGTGCCACTGATCGAGAACGAGCTGTAAAAGAAACGCTAGCCCGGTTTGCTGCCCGGCTTCCCGACCCAGTCACTCCTGAGGGAACACCCAACGCCACCTGGCAGTATCTCACCAAGGATCTGCAGCTCCCCGACGGCTGGATTTGGGTATCTAAAGCTCTTTACGCTCGAGATATTGGCGATGCTGCACGGGAAGTGGATTGCCTTGTGCGCGGCAAAAACTGGAATGATGCGCATGCCACGTTTTGTCGCATTGTGGGTCCAGCTGCCGTTATTGAACATGACTATGCCACTCTAGAAACTTTGGTGTCAGGTTTTGGAGAGAATCCAGAGCGCAAGGTCCGTGGATGGGCCAGTGGTGGTGGTGTCTATGAAGACTACCTTCGTCTAGCCACCGCCCGTAGTGGCCAGCGGGACTCTCAGAGATTGAGCCGCCTGGTGAACGCACTAGTGTCAATGGGTGATGCGATTGGCCAAGGATCCGGTGTTGAAGGACTGGAGGAACGAGTAGCCTTCAAGGAAATGAGCCGAGTAGTTGCCGCCTGGACGGCTCAGGCAGACTCAAAAGTGAGTTTTATCATTACTAGGTTTTGCTGTTACCTAGCATTGAGAATCTATATGCTAACTTCGCTCTTTAGTCGATTGAACTGTCTCGGGTGCTTCACCTACCTCTGACTGGCGACGCACGCATTTTACAGACGGCGGAGATGAGTCGACGGTATTATAGTGTGATAATGGCAGGAGGATATTAATTTTTTTTTCTCCCCCTTCTTTTCTTGTTTACTCAGATCCTCTGTTTCTCATGTCTTCTCCCATTTTTACATCCATGTTTCTAAATCATCATGTCCTCTTCTCCTCTTAGACCCTTCTTCCCTTCCACCTCCTTTGAATGCTTCTCTGGATCCTCTGCTTCCCCCTCCACAAAATGACTTGCCGACGCCCTCTTGAATTTGTTCTCATATTTTCGATGCCTTTTTCCCCATTTTCAATCCCTAATTTCGTCTTTGGTAACCGGACGAGATGCCAGAATATCCTGTACCTTAGTTGATTCCCTGATTTGCCTCTTCCCCCACAATGAAGCCATGTTGGACGGCAGAGAATGTATCCATGTTTTTATTAGCCTGTTCTGTGGCATATTCATATTCATTTTCATTTTAGGTAGTTAGTCCGTTTCTTTAATATAGTATTCAAACACTGGGTTTTAGCTGAAAGAACGTAGACGCACTTAAAGCCTTGCCGGTCTAGGCGTAGCAGAGCCGGTCCCGGGATTGAAAAAGTGGAGGAAGACCGGTCCCGGGGTATGGCTTGAGTAAATACATATGAACACCACCAGACCCTTAGCAAGTTTCATCAACTATGGAATAAATCACTGTAGCAGAGTGAGAGGAATACACTCGGGGACCCATCAGGCATCTTCTACGTGGTCCTTTATACTTTTCCATTTGTACCTCCACTGTTAGTCATCTTCCTGTGTTCCAACGGTATATAGTTACTCTGTATGAGATCTAACTGACGTGATACGAGGCCAGGCCTCTCTCTAGGCAAATAAAAAAAAGCAAGAAACAATAAAATAAACCGACAGCTCCTTCATACATTCCATTCAACTAATAACATTGCTTTACGATGGTGGTCGAAAGTACTACCCCCCAGGGAGAAAGTATGGTCTCTTCAATCGAGGGAATCACTCCATCTTCTCATCATCATCAATCATCAGGTCAGAATGAACCACAAAGCAAACTGTCAAAAATGGCTGCTCCTGCTTCTTCTCCTTCTCCTTCTCCTCCCCTTTCTCATACTCGACCAGCAGCAGACCCTGACTCAATCACCACATCCACCCCTACTACAGCAACAACCAGAACTATGGCTACAACTACGGATAATCCAGAATCGAAAGAATCAAAGCAGCCGCAAATTCACTCTGCGTTTACAACCAATCAAAAGCTCTTTATTGTGTGCATGACGAGCTTGGCTTCTTTTTTCTCCCCACTGTCTGGCCAAATTTACTACCCAGTTATGCCCACCCTGGTCAAGGCGTATGACATGACCCCTGCACTTATTAATCTCTCGATAACAACATACATGATCTTGCAGGGGCTTGCCCCAAGTTTTATGGGTACTTTCGCTGATACTGGTGGTCGTCGTCCGGCCTATATCCTCGCCTTCACGATTTATACGGCGGCGAACATAGGTCTGGCTTTACAAAGTAGCTACCCAGCTCTGATGGTGCTTCGGTGTCTCCAGAGTGCGGGTAGCAGTGGAACTGTGTCATTTGGATATGGGGTCATTGCTGATATTGCAACACCCGCAGAGAGAGGGAGTTATATCGGGCCCATGGCGGCAGGAGTCATGGTTGCACCTGCACTGGGACCCGTAATCGGTGGTATTCTATCCAAGTTTCTCGGATGGAGGAGTGTATTCTGGTTTCTTGTCATCATCAGCGGTGGGTACCTGGTCTTATACGTGATCGCAATGCCAGAGACTGCGAGAAAGATTGTTGGTGATGGAAGTGTTCTACCCCAAGAGTGGTGGAGAAAGTCAGTTTGGCAGTGGAGGACTATACGTTTGCAGCAACAACGTCAACAGAACGGGGGGGAACCCCATGGTACCGACGATGATGATACTGCACACGAAAACCCCGACTCTCCTAACGGCAGGTCAAAATCGAAACTATCATTCCCCAACCCGCTCAAATCCTTCGCTATCCTCCTTGAAAAGGATGCGTTGATTCTCATCATCTACATCGGTCTAGTTATGTTGTCCAACATCGCAGTCATGACTAGTACCCCCAGTCTATTCGCGGAACTCTATGGTTTCAATGATCTTGAAATTGGCCTTTGTTTCTTGTACGTTCATCCCTTCATCCCTCCATCCCTACTACTAACGCTTCTATCCTACCTTTATCCCCCAATATCAAATTAAACATATACTAATCAAATCAACCAACCCCTTCTCCCAAAAAAAAAGGCCCCTTGGTGTCTCCGCCATCCTCGGCAGTATTCTCAACGGTAAACTCCTCGATTATAACTACCGTGTCTACGCAATCCGATACAACCTCCCCCTCTCACGCCGCCACGCCACCTCCCTCCGTAACTTCCCCATCGAGCACGCCCGTCTCCGCACCTTCTTCCCCATCTCCATCCTTCTCGTACTCACTTACCTCCCCTATGGCTGGGTTCTACAGAGACGTGCCCCCCTCGTCGCCCCCCTTATTCTTCAATTCCTCATCGGTTTCACCTCCGTCGCCTCCCTAAACAGTCTCAGCACACTCATGGTTGACCTCTTCCCCGAGAGACCCGCCACTGCCGCAGCAGCCTGTAACCTAGTTCGCTGCTGGCTCGGTGCCGTCGGTGCCGCAGTTATCGATTCTATGTTGTCCGGTATGGGCTGGGGATGGTGTTTCACGTTTCTAGGCTTGGTCATGTTAGTTGGATTGGGAGGGATTTGGGTTGAGTGGATTCGAGGTATGGAGTGGAGAGAGGAAAGGGCCGTGAAGAGAGAAAAAAAGGAGCGAGAGGAGAGGGAGAAGAATGAAAAGGGTGAACAGGCGGTTTAATGGGTGGGGGGTTTTTTTTTTCCAATTGGGGAAGAGAAGGGAACTAAGTGGTTGTCGTTGTGGAGAGGGATAGTGCATGATTTTTATTCCCCTTGTTCTTCCATTTAACTAGAACTTTGTTGCTTTCTTTGCTTCTTTCCTTTTTTTTTTTTTTCTGTTGGTGTTTAATTTAATGCTACTTCTACAGAGGTAGACTACTAGTTAATTAGTTAATTGATATATGGCTAGATGTGTTATCTACATAATTAGGCCGTCCAACACACATATATGGGATAGATATATGGGATGAGATAGAGAAATAATAATAGCTATAAAAGAGTATTAATTAGCCTTAGATAGTAACTATGTAACTATGTAGTAAGTTAGTTGCTAATTACTACATTAGGGTTCTACAATAATCTTACTCTAGCTATTTGTTAAATTTATCTTTCTTCCTTCTTCTTCTTCTTCTTCTTGTTGTGATTCCTTTTTTCATATAGTTTTAATTACTCCCGCTGAAGAAGTTTGTAGATAATAGTAATAGGTAATAATAGGCGGGTAGGTACCTAATAAAATGGATGAGAGATGAGAGATAAGACGTCTTGAGACATAAGAAATAGAATTGATTGCTACCAGGGAAACTGTACATGATTGGACCCCAAACGCGACAAACAACATAAATTAAAGCAAAGGGGAAAAAAAAAAAAAAAAAAGGAAAAACATTGGAAAGGCTAAAAAAAGAAACAGGGGAAGAGAAAGAAAAAAAAAGGAAATTGCAAATGCAGAGAGGTATTTGTTTCTCTTTTTCTTTTTCTTTTCCTTTTCCTTCTTTTTGTTTCTTTTTTTTTAAACCTTCTTCCTCCTCTTTCAACCGTCTATATGGAAGTAGTTGTTAAAAAAAAAGAAAGGGGGAAACAACAATGATAGATATTTTTATCAAGATAAAATTACATTCCAGGTGAAACAAGCTTGCCCTCAGCGCGGCTATCAGGGTGCCAGCCACCGGCAAGTGAGCTTCTACCACCCAACTCCTTCTCATACTGCTTAATACGGGCCTCAAGTTCGGGTCGGAAATGTCGGATCAATCCCTGAATGGGCCAGGCAAAAGCCTCACCCAGAGCGCAAATGGTGTGTCCCTCAACCTGCTTAGTCAACTCCTGGAGCATGTCAATCTCACGCTCACGGGCCTGACCCTTCTCCAGACGCTGCATCATCTTCATGGTCCATGTGCTGCCCTCACGGCAGGGGGTGCACTGGCCGCAGGATTCGTGCTTGTAGAAGGTAGACAGGCGAGAAATGGCGCGCACAATATCAGTAGACTTGTCCATTACGATGACGGCGGCAGTTCCGAGACCAGTCTGCGAATCCTTGAGACCGTCAAAGTCCATGATCTGGTTGTCGCAAACAGACTTAGGGATAACAGGGGTCGAGGAGCCACCGGGGATGACAGCAAGGAGGTTATCCCAGCCACCACGGACACCGCCGCAGTGACGTTCAATGAGCTCACGCAGAGGAATGGACATCTCCTCCTCGACGGTGCAGGGGTTGTTGACATGACCCGAGATACAGTAGAGCTTAGTTCCGGCGTTACGCTCGCGACCGAACGAGGAGAACCAGCTGGCACCACGACGCATGATGGTTGGTGTCACAGCAACAGTCTCGACGTTCGTGACGGTACTGGGGCAACCGAACAGACCGACGGCAGCGGGGAATGGGGGCTTAAGACGGGGCTTGCCGGCCTTGCCCTCAATGGACTCGATGAGGGAAGTTTCCTCTCCGCAAACGTAGGCACCCATTCCACGGTGAATGTAGACGTCGAAATCGTAGCCAGTTCCGCAAGCATTCTTGCCAATAAGGCCGGCCTGGTAGGCCTCATTGATGGCCTGCTGCAGAATGGTGGCTTCCTGGTAAAATTCACCACGGATATAGATATATGCGGCATTGGCATTCATGGCGCGACCAACAACGAGACAGCCCTCGATGAGCTTTTGGGGATCCTTCCGCATGATCTCACGGTCCTTGCAGGTTCCGGGTTCACCCTCATCGGCGTTGACGACTAGGTAACGGGGTCTAGGGTCTTTCTCCCAATCTTTGAAGTTCATGAAAGACTAAAACCAGATACGAAAACAGGTTAGATTAACAGAAGAAGATAGAGGATTGCTCTATAAGAACACCCCTGACCTTTCGGCGTAATATCTCTTGGTTGAGGGAAAGCTTACATATTTCAATCCGGAAGGAAAGCCAGCACCACCACGACCACGTAGACCAGAGGCTTTGAGCTCTGAAATAAGCTATTCGCACCCGAAAAGTAACCAACGAATCAGCATTGTTCCAATTGACGCACAGGATTGGGGAAGGGAGGAACAGCCGTCGCTTTTCTTTGTTTTTTGTTGGGGGGAAGGATGCAGTGTCTTACCCAATCGTGGCCCTTCAACACAATCTCCTTGGTCTTGTACCAATCTCCATATTTCATTGAGGACTTGAGATCGACTCCGTGGTGACTGTAGAGGTTTGTGAATATCCTGTCCTGGTCCTGGAGACCACCATGATGCCTCACGGGGGGAGCATTGTCCTGAACGGTCGCGAAAGAGCGGGCGGCCGGGGCCGGGAGTCGGAGGGAGCGGGAGGAAAGGGTGGCGAGGGGGGTGGACGAAGGAGCCACCGCTCGAGATATCATTGTGATAGATAGCCCAATGGCTTGTGGGGAGGGCGAGAAAGGGGAGTGGGAGAGCAAGAGCACAACACGACGGGAAGTTGATGTCGTCGAGCTTCAATTCCTGCGTTTGCTGAATATCCGCCTTTGCCCGCTAACTGATTGGCCAGTTGATATCACGTGTGTATTGATTAGTCATAACTCCATTCTACAATCCCGTGACCACAAGGGGGGTCCAGTAATGAGGGTTGGATTACATAATAAATCCAACCTCCCTACTGTGCCTTAATAATGTGGAATATGATTTCTTAATTAGGCTAGCTTTGTGGCGGTCCCGTTTCTGCTGATTTACCTTGTTGCTTCTGATTGGACTTTGGGACTTTGACGTTTTCTAAGGGAAATCAATACAGGAGAAGGTTAATCTTTATTATGAGGGATAAGGAACTTTCAAGGATTGAGTAAGGGAAAGGGTGTTGTGTTCGACCGTGGGCCAACATTCAACTTAAGAGCCCTTCCCATACCGTAGTCAGATACCATGGATCGCTGGGGTCCAGGACCACTGGTGGTTTCGTTGCCCCCTCCACTCCATTGATTCGGAATCGTTGACCACGACCCGACTCTGCACTGACGGTGATAACGGGGTTTAGTCCCTGCCGACTACGGTGCTGACCCGGGAAGACAGCCGAAAGAAACAACGCTGTTGTTACAAGTGTGGCTGGCCCAAAACTACAAGTACCTACCTAGGTACTCTATAGAATCTACACAGAGTGAATGTGGGTCTATTGATATGGGTTGTTTGACACATCGGGAGTCTAAGGTAGTCTCCCCAAGTTGCTATGGGCGTCACCACGGGATAGTAGAAAAATGATAATTAAATCCTTTAACTCCTCAGTATCACGGATTTAAATAGCGATTGGCGGTTGATCACCTGAATTTTAGGTTTAGGTTTCTCGGATTTAATGAAGAGTATGAGCTTATTTAAATTTTTGGGTTTTTAATATAAAAAAAAAGAAGTTTCTGTGAGTTTTATATAATAGTATACCGTTACTCACTCCTTCTATATCCCCCCCCCCTTTCTATTTCTACATTTGATCGTTTTTGAGCCATGGCAGCAGCCCATCGATTCAAAGTCTACCGAGGGACTCCATCGGGTGAAATTGTTGAGGCTGTGACTGAAAGGCCCGCTCTCACTGGTGATCAGGTCCTGATTGACGTCACCCATTCTGGCGTCTGTGGAACAGATCAGCATTACGTTGAGTCGGGCATCGCGCTTGGCCATGAAGGAGTGGGCTTGGTCAGGGAAACCGGGCCGGACGTGAAGACGCTCAAAGTGTGAGAAGACCTATATTTACTCTTCATTGATCCTCACAGTGCTAACAAAAAACATCCCTAGTGGTGACCGTGTAGGCTGGGGCTATGCATCTGGAGGCTGCGGAACTTGTGACTCCTGCATCAGCGGCTTTCCCCTTCGGTGTGAGAGTGGCACCACTCCCAAAATGTACGGTTTCGACTGCACGGATTCCGGAAGCTTTGCTACGGGTGCGATCAGGTCTGAAGCCTTTTTGTTTACGATTCCCGACGGACTCCCGTCTGATGCGGCTGCTCCACTCATGTGTGGCGGTATCACCGTCTGGGCAGCCCTGACGCTCCACGGGGTTGTTAGCCCGAATGACACGGTGGGTGTCATCGGTATTGGTGGACTAGGGCATCTTGCTATTCAGTTCGCCAAGGCCATGGGCTGTGAAGTTGTTGTCTTCAGTACGACAGAGTCAAAGAGGGAGCAAGCAATCAAACTCGGAGCCTCACACTTCGTAGCGACAAAGGACAAGTCCGAGCTGATCGTTCCGCGGAAGATCAACCATCTGTTGATCACCGCGTCTCAAAACCCCGACTGGAAACTGTTTATGCCGATTATGGCCAAGGGCGGCTCGATTTTCCCCCTGGCATTGTTGGATTCCGAGGCCACACTCGACGTCCCCTACCTGGATTTCTTGACGAGTGGTCTTCATATTATCAGCTCCGAGCCAAACATGACCTCTTATAGGTCTATGCTGGGGTTTGCAGCGAGGCATGGCATCAGTCCGATTATTGACCGGGACGAAATGTCGATTGATGGCATCACGAAAAGCTTGACTAAGCTGAAAACTGGGAAAATCCGCTACCGGGGAGTGCTTTATGCGACCACCTAAGGCTAGAACTTATCCCCTCTTGCGTACTGGAAACTGGAAATGTTCCATGGAAAGGTGGTGGGTGTCTGGAAATCACATGTACTATACAAGAAATCGGCCTTGTTTACAGCACGACTCGTTGGTATACGACCGTAAGGTATTATTATATAGCTTTCTTTTTCAGGAGTCAGAACTGCTAAAATTGTGTACGATTATGTATATTTTTTTATTCCGCAGGAGGATAGTTACTATAGGAAGATAATATAGATAGTAGGATATACATATTTTGAGTCTGATATTATAATATCAATTGGCGGACACGAGGATTGCGCTGAGACTGTTTACGATAGCTGCACGATATATGTATTTAATGTAGGACTGACTGCTGCTCTAGCTTAGCTACTCTTCCTGCGGAATATACAAATATGTCTCTGTGGACAGCATCATTCTCCCGGATCCCGAGCCTCCAGGACCTAGTAGGTCAAGAGGATTATCTGGTATTTGGACGCTCTCCTGCTCAATGACCATCCAGGCCCAACGCAGCCAATTGGGGGAGAGCCACCAGGCATCTTTGCGCCAATCGCCAGTAAATTGTTCTAGATCCTTGAAATCCTTCGTATTTTGCTCTCGCATGTGTTCGAGAACCTCATCGAACATGTCCAAAAGCTGTTCATCATCCTCGTCCTCTAGTGCCCATGCGACATCCTCAGGCGGAGGTGGATAGTGCTCCAGCAAGAAACTAGCCCATAGAGAGAGTCGGGCAGGCAGTAGAGAGTTGCTGGATGTAGAACCTTGGTTAATGGTATAAACGCCGACAACAAAACAGACGAATAGTGGGAAGCGGAAAGGGGATTCTGCTTCAGTGGTCCCTTTGAGTGCTAGAATATTACGTTCAGAAGCGGCAAGAATGTCTTTGAAGGACTGTTGACATGGCCGTTGCATGTCAGTGGGTATAAGGGTGAGCAAGTCATCTAGTGAAAAAAGCTCTCCCGTGTTTGTTAACAAAGACGGCCGCTCTAGAATTTTGACTTGAATCCGAGATCGGACCTCGTCTGAGAACTTGCCGGTAGGTATCCCAGCCATGTGGGCACCAAGTAAGTTTTTTGTTTCCTCCCAGCTTCCACTAACGCCATGTTGGCGAGCACGGTTCAGTGTCCATGCCGCAATTACCAGTGCGGTCTCGGAGAGCATGATTTGACTGTCACGGTATATCTTTGCATGTGCTTGTTTGAGATTACCCGGCGTTTGCGAACTTGGTCCCGATGCCCTTAATTTGACAATATGTGTCATCAGTTCGATCACGATCTGACTGATGGCAGCAAGACTTGCGCGCGAGTTCCCATAAGCATTAGGAATGCGAATTCCATGCTCCGATATCTCAAGAGTCTCCAACTCCCTATTATTTGCAGCCAAGACTGAAACGGCATTGCAAAGGGCTGGGGAGAAAATCGTATGTTCCATGGGGCTGTCAGGAGCCAGAAGTGGATAGAAGATATTGAACACGTAGTAGTGCTGCTCTTCCGACTCTTTGGCAAGATGTGGATACATTTGTAGCTGCTGGGCCTTGGCCACCTGGAGCGGACTACCAGGTGGTGCCCGTAGGCTCACGGTTCGGTAATCGCACACATTATCTGGGGTACAAAACCCATAATTCACCATCACTAGTTACTATCATGTTAGATCTGTCACAGGGAAGTCAAGTTGGGGATGGGTCTCAGGCATACATTGTTCGTTGTTTCGAGGCCCATAGTTATTGTGGATTTCTTGGCCTGCACTAGTTTGTTCTAATACAACCAAGCCAATGTCCTCTTTTCCAGCGCGCCATTCGACTTTCGCCAGTGGACGGTGGTTCCCGATGTCAATAGCAGGTAGAAGAACAGAAATCGTCCCTTCAGGCACATCCAGATCAGGAATAACCCCAGCCAGAACCTTTACTGAGAATGCGCGAGAAGCAAAGATAGTCGATGCCCATAAATAGAGGTCCCTACCGTAATATCATCCCATCTCATTCATTAGCTGAGCCACGCCATCTTCTCCCGTCATCAAAAAAAAAAAAAGAAAGGGGACATTCAACCTACCAGGTATACTTCTCCACATCACAAAACCCAGATTTACTCAGTTCCCGAAACGAATTCTCATACTTTCCTTTCAACAGATTGATTCTCTGCTCCCTTGCAGAGAGTATGCTCGTCCCCTCCAGCCACTCCAAGTCATCACCTTCATAGTACGGGGGAGTCGTCAATGATCCCGGCTGAGGGAGCGTGCGAACATACGGAAACCAAAAGCTTTCTGTTCCACGCAAATACTGTCCCATAAGAAAGAAGATTGAGGCCTCCTCTTCGCTAACAGACTGCACGAACTCTTTCGGGAAATTGACGCCATGGGACGAGAAGTGCACTGAAGCTTCGCCATCCTTTGCAGCAGTATGATGATCTATCGCATTGAAGTAAGAAAGGGTCACCGTCACTGGAGTCTTGATGATATGCGTGTTGCTGGGGACTCCGGTCTTGCACTCATTTTTGACTCGAAGATGCACACCACGTGTTTCATCTTGATCTACCTGGACGCTTTCATGGAGATGGCCACCGTGGTCACAAATCCATGTTAGAAGCGCGGAGTATGTCTCTTTGCCACCTTCAATATTGGATCTATTAATGAGTGTTAGTGTTTTTTTGGGCCTGGCTTCCTCTTCATTTTCGCCGAAACTCAATTACGCTTTTCACGTGTCACTTGTCGACAAGAAGAAAAGTAGAAAAAAATATCACAAGAGCAAAAGATAATTTAGACATAGCTTTCAGCTCTACAGCTTTCATGAAATGGAATAGGAAGTAAATCTGACCAGGAAAGCTCACCTTGAAGGAGCCCCACCTGCACTACATTCACTAGCCATATTTCACAATAGAACTAGTGTTAAATGAAAATCAAGGGTTGAGAGGGTATTCTCTCACAAATTTCAAGTATTCCAGATCCCTTTGAATGGGTTGTAGAGCGTGGTGCGGAGAGAGGGGTAGATGAAGAGCGGCGTTGGGCAGGTCTGGTTAATGGAACAGATTCAGTTTGACTGTCACGTCCCACTTTTTGCGGAATCCTGAGCATCAAAAAGGATGAATATATCCATCACCTCATTCCACTCATCCTTTCTCCCATCCTTTTTCTCCCCAACCGCGCTCTTTACCAACCTCTGTCAACCCTTAAATTTACCAATCGGCAGAAGCTGATGTTTAGATGTCTGGAAAATTGGGCTATTTTTCGTACAACAATCTCTAATACTTTTAGACAGAAGACGAAAATAATTTTCCGAGGCTAATCATAACAATAATAATACTACTAATAACATCAACATAAGGCTAGTTGTCTAATCGACTATCATACAAGCCTCCAGATGTCGGAGGCTAGTCTTTCAAGTAGTTGTATCTCCATAGACACATGCAAGCGCATAAGATAATGAAGATACTAACTACTCAGGTAGGAGGGAATAATAAAAACACACACCAAGATAGAGAGAGAAAGTAGAAAGAAAAACGCCAATAAAAATCAAATCGTAAGAAGTCTCCATGAATTCACATAAACCAAAGATCGAGCCGCCTCAGGAGGCACTATTGATTTATCCAACAGACCGTACTGCTCTGTTATTTCTCGTCGTATCCGGGGATGCATCCGAAACATATACAATGCCATGCAGGAAATATAATGTACATCGTCATAATCATCATCATGAGAGGTGTGTTCATCTCAATTAGTCAAAACACGGCTGCCACCCAGAAAGAAATGAAAATAAATAAAAAAGGTGGGCGTGGAATAACGGGTTGGATAACGAGGCCGAGGACAGCGATTTGTTATGATGTTGAAGGCTTTCTTCCAGGAACTAATATTTCGACCAGTCCCTCATCTTCACCATCACTACTGTCATCTTGATCGTCATGGTCGAAAGGAGAGCTCCCAATTCGAGATCGTCGAAAACTTTTATACTGCCCAGGGCCAAACTCTGGGTAACCCAGAGACTCATTTAGGATTGCCTCATCCTCCTCATCAGAGTCCATCATGCCCGAGTCAATAGAAGGACCAACCATTTCGCCCATATCGTCGTCGTCATCGTCAACCTCAAGAGGAACGCGCTCTTTGCGTCTCATCCCCCCAAGTATATCATCTCCATCATCCGATGAACCCGACGCGCTGAGTCCGGAATCTGGAAAGGTGGGAGATGTGAAGGAACGCTCCGAGTTTACTGACGGGAAGTCTGTGGAGGAAAATTCTATCTCGGCAGATGAGCGATTGTCATCACCCGCGATTACGAAAGAGTTTGAAGGCCATTGAAAGTCAGAACTTTCTTGAATATTGAAGGAGTTCGCTCCATTGCTATGGTCTCCACTACCCTCGGAGTTTTCGGTCGCCTGCTGCTTCTGAAGGGCAAGGCGTGCAGCTAGCTGGCGCCGTGCACGTGAAGGTCCAAGACTTAACGGAGCAGGAGGGGGAGGTAGAATCGGTATTGGGTGACTGGTAGAGTTGGCAGAGGCCTAAACAATGGCCATGTTAGTAATCCTGGTTTGCTGGTTGCCAACATACAGCGGCTTTCAAGCACATAAGGAAGCTATTGAGCATATGAAGAAGAAGAAGGGGGGGGGAAATGCAGACGACGGAGCCCAAAATTTGATGTACTGAAAAATCGAAATCCACAACAGACCTAGCAACAGACTATCTATATGGCTAGCAAGAGAATGCATTGTTGCAGAGGGAACAGCCGCGCAATTCGGGGAGTTGAGGATATCGTAAATCAATTCATACATAAGTAAAAAAGCGCCAAGTCAAACGCTCCATGTGTATGGTTCTTTATGGCCTCCATCACTCCCGTCATTATGCACCAACAGTTCCCCCCTAGCCCATGGATACATAAAGTGATGGAAATAAAAGGGGAAACAAATAACAAGGGGTATCTGAGATGAAGTGTATAAAATGGAGAGGGGTAAAGAGAGTCATTTAGGCATCATGCATGTCAACATCAGTAAAGAAATCATCACCTACATTCTCGGGTCCGCCCTCAACGAATTGTTCGACCGCTTGTCGGTCGTCGTGGTCTTCCATTTCTTCGTCTTCATCGTCATCGCTAGAGCTTGCGAATCCGCTGAGTAGAGAGTTACTACCGCCTCCAATGCCGAAAGCACCACCGGAAACACTTCCTTGGTTCATCATATCAAATCCTTGGAAGTTAGACCCTCCAACACCGCCATTGAGTCCTGCTTCAGCAAGGGCAGAGGAGGCGCCCATGCTTTGACCACTACTCATCATGCCTTGGCGGTGTCCAATGGATATATCGGGACGCACGCCGCCAAGGATAGCATTATCACGCTCTCTTGTCTCCGAAAGAGTTTGTTCAACGTAATCAATCCACTCGGGATTTAAAACACTCTCCATAACCATTGGAGAAAGCATTTCTGGGGGATGACGTTCACTAAACTTCACAACTTCTTCAGCAATAAGCGTCAAATGCCCCATATAGCCAAGTCTTATCTGCTTGGTTCGCTGGATTTCATCACTCCGTTTTTGGCCCTCAATAATTGCCTGTGTTATTTTTCCGGTCTCGAAAACATCCACGGCTAATACTCGGTTGAACCCACGATCCATGGGTCCATTGAAAACTTGCTGAACAACATCATACACAACATTGTGAAGGAAATTGTTCCATGGGAAACGAAAGAAGAATCCCTATAAGGAAAATTGAGTAAATTAGTTTAGATAATTCTCCAGCTGTGGGGAAATTTTGAGGCGGAACATACCAAGATAGTAGGCACAACTTGATTCTCCACAAACATCATTTTAAGATAGTCACCTACAACAGGTTGACCATTGGGGTCAACTTGTATATCTGGATGAAGGGCTTTCCGATTTCCTTCACTTGTGCTCTGTGTGGGAGTTTGCACTGCGGTAGCATTTACTACCTCGGGGCATGTGTCCTGATCTTGCTGCTTGGCACAAAAAAGAGGGGCTGGCACAGCGTCTGGGTTGGAGGACATAGGAGCAGAGGATGCGGCTGGCTCGTTTACTTCGGAGCTAGCGGAGTCGCTGGTTTTGTCACCTGTGGATTTTCGACTTTCCTCAGCGCTTTTTGTAGCCTCAAGAGATACCTCCCCAATTTTCGCGGTAATTCCCGATGTGGGCGACATAGGACTAGTAGACAGCGCTTGAGGAGGGCTGGAGATCACTCCTGTCGAATTTTGGCCTGGAGCATCAGGGGAGCTCTGCATCAATTCAGAATTTATCTGCTGGCCAATTGCTTCTTTTGCCACCGCATCCTTTTCTTTGTTGATAAGCACACCTGAAGAACCAACATCCTCAAATCCCTCATCGCCAATGTTGGCGACATCAAGAAGCTTGGAGTTCTCCGGGGAGCTGTATCCAATGACAGACCCGTTTGCGAAATCTGCAGTTGAATCATTGCCGTCAATAGTGGAAGTCCCTTCTCCCTGGAAACCAAATGTACTCTCCCTCAGATATCTCTCCCGCTCAGCGTCCCGTTGCCGTACATACTCGTCGCTTCCCGGCTCATTCAGCAGGCCCATATTACTGCAATGTAATAGCTCAGCCATGAGTTCGCAGGTTTTGAATCTGTCGAAGCCCAACGGTTCGATCTTGGCGCCCCATGCTGAATTCAAGTGGCCTCTTTCTACAAGCTTCACTTTACCGCCTTGGTTCACAGTATGTTTCGAGCTTTGGATTAATGCCACAAAATCGGGAATATGCTTCGCGAATATTCGTAGGAGAGAGCCAAGATAGATAGGATCGTAAGTCGATGGCACTGAGTCGGGACCATTGAGGTGCTCCGGGTCATAATCGGAGTTGTTCTTTCGAATTACTTCAATGACAATCCCAACACCCACAGTGAGAGGATTTCCACCTTGTAGCATAGCCTTCACGAGGCTTTCTACACATGGCGCGGAAACTAGCTGGCGGGTCAAGCTATTGGGACCAATACATGACTGATCATTCTGGGTTGCATTCGCAGATATGGTTATAATGGCTTTGAGAAAGTCTCCGGCCGAGGTTTGGACAGATGCCGGACGATCTGGTGCTAGGAACTCGAGCAGGCGAGGAATTAGGTCCTGCGATTTCAACCACTAGGGGGATGTTAGGCAAATCGACACCAAGGACCAATAGTTCACCCGAGAACTTACATCAACAATCCCCTGGCCACCCTCAGACCTTTCCAGGCTGATTAATTTCAAGAGAAGGTCCATCACCATCGGATTATCGACATGCTGAAGAATGGCAGGGATAATACCTTCCATAGACTTCAACAGCTCTAGCATATCACCTGTCTTCTTGTCCAGTAACGTCTCATTCACTTTCGTAAAGTAGCCAGCCTGTACAGAATCCAAAGGAGATGGGCGTCTGATAAAGTCCCAAAATTCTCGAAGATAACGCGGGTTAAGCATGATGGAGTCTAAGATCGACCAGACTTCGGATGAGAGAATTTCACATGCCACATAAGCCCTCTTCAGGCGCTCCTTTTCCGCCCGTTCTAAATCATCAGGGTCCAACACATCTCTAAGGGGGTCCCTCCGCTTCTCTCTCTCTGAGACATCCTTGGTCTCATTGTCTTTCGTATCGTCCTCCTCCTCATCGTCATCGTCATTCACGAGGCTAGGGGCCACCACATAGTCCATAAGTTTCTTCAAGACATTATCTTCTCGTAAATATTCTATAAGTTTGGTATTAAGTTGTTTGAGTTCCTGAATCAGCTCAGATTCGTCTAGCAGCTCCTCGAGAGAGACATCAGGCTTGTCCAGGAGAGTGTCGATGGTGGAGATACTTGCATATCCCCCGAAGCGCCAAAACATGTTGGATTATATAACCGGACAAGGCGAGTCATGGAAAAAAGAAAACGGTATCACAGACACTTTGGGGGGGAGGAGGTGGGGTCGAGTCTTTCGTCGAGGATTTGGTGACGAAGAGCTTCGGACAATACAAAGCAGCAAGGTGGGGCGAATGGACCAAGATCACCTCGTGCAAGGTGCAAGAAGAGCGTAGGACACGTGTATATCAGATCCCCATATATCACATCCGAAGGGGGTTCGTGAAGGCGAATTAAAAAAAAAAAAAAAAGTCGCAATTTTAATAAGTCGATATATGCGAGCAGAGCGCCAATCGCTATATATGTCGAAGGGGTAATTAGCAAAGCAACACCCAAGGGAAGTAAGCCTCGGGGTGATATATTAGAGAATCAGGGGGTACACCCCAGACTAGGGCATAGGTGAACCAAAAGGGGTCGATGAGTGAGAATGAGTGAAAGAAAGGGAGGGAGAGGAAGAGAGTAAGAGAAATTAAGACAAACAGTAAGAGACAGAGAGAGACAGAGAGAGCGTGTGTGTAAGTAATGTATGTGTGTGCGTGTGATAAGCAGCAAGGGTGGAAAGTGGGAAAGTGGGAAAACTAGCATCTTAGAGAAATGTAGTACATGACATGCATACCTTCTACAAAGCTAGAAGAGGGGAAGGGGGAGAGATGGGGGTGATCAAAATCAATAGTAGTGAATCATGGCAAGCTCTATCTTGAAAGAAAAGAAAAAGACTAGCAACTCACATTACACAGTCAGCACTGAGATGCTGCAGAAACAAAATTCAACAGTCACTGAGAAGGAGGGATCAAGACTCAGATGGACGACCGACTGACGTTTGGGGGTTAGAGTCACGTCGAAGGTGATTGTGGTGGTGTGCGCTGGCGGTAGCGCCTGGATCGGCCGGCAAGTTTGATCCCTGACAGATGAGGGCCAGAAGGCGGAAATACCCAACAAGCCCAATGAGCGGCAGCGGGGAGAATTCAAATACAAAAAAGTGACCTACCTAGTGAATTAAGGAAGAGAAGGAGGATAAAGAGAGGGAGGAGGGGGAGGGGGAGGGGAGATTGGGGAGAACGAAGAACGCGACCGATTATCGTTTCAAGTGGGTTTGGAGAACTGGAGTGGGCAGCCGGATTTTATTATTATTATTATTAATATGAGGCGGGTTTTGATTCTAGAGAGGGGGAGAATTCTTTTCGAGATTCTTTTATTATCCTATCTTGCAATTCTTCCTTTTTATTTTTATTTTTATTTTTGTATTATGTTTTCTAAAATGGACATCAACTCATTCTTTTTATTTTTGTCTTTATACAATTGTACGTTCTCATTTTTGGGTTTCACTACGAGTTGACAGGCAGAAATTAGGTAGAAGCGATTAAGATTTCCCTATGATTTCCTGCGTGAGCGCCTTGCAGGATGATGTGAAGAGCAACGTATCAGGTACTACACTAGCCACATCTCACTCTTCTTCCTAAGTCTCTTCCATTATTATTGATAATCGACATTATTATTTTTGCGGAGATGAGGCTGGTGAGAGTAGTTGGGCACAATGAATAGTAGTTATTTTTATTCTCCCAGAGTATTCTTGGGTAGCAAGTACTCTAGTTAGTACCAGTTCATTACCTGGCATCTCTAGGTAGGTAGTTTTCTCCATACTCTGTCCCGAGCAGGAATCCGCCAGATCTAATCAAGTTAGGGAGTAATGCCGCCCTGGGATTTCTTCTTCAGATGGTTACCTACATGATTATCAGAGCCTCGTAGGAAACAGCAGTATGAGCTATCCATTCAAAGGTACTATTTTATGCATCAATCAGTATTAATTAGCCTTTCCTCAGACAACTGTAAACTTTCCCAAGCCAAGCCACGCGACCGAGAGTGGCAGTCATGATGATACGTCATAGGAGACAATCCTAGCCTTTTTAGCCTGGTTATAACAATTAGAATGTATATGAATTATGAATTATGAATTATGAATGATGAATGTATGTAATATATCATTGCATCTTTTTTAGGAATACCATATCAGCTGCTGTACTGCTAACCTACTCGAGGCGACATGACAGAATCTAGAACGATAGCTCTCTAGAGTTCCAACAGTGGAGTTTAGACGCTACCTATGAAGACAACAAGAACATGGATGTAATCTGCAGTAAGATTCGTGATACCAACTCGGTAATTGTTATTGAAGATTACCCCACTACACTCATGCGCTAAAGCGGCACCATGTGCTTCCCCAAAAAGGGAAAACAAGAGTCTGACAACTACTCTAGATCGGGCGGAGAGACCTTAGGCCCGCTGGCATGGCACCCACCTTAACTGCTGTAGTACCTAGTAGGCAGTACCATAAGTAGATCCCCCAACTTGCCACAATAATAACAACACCGACATCCTCCTTGCACTCCCACCCCATCACAACTCCATCAAGAAGATGAACCGACTATTCGGCTCGAAAAATGCGGCTCCTAAGCCAACCCTTGAAGGTGCCATCTCCAATGTGCGTCCCCCGAGTTGGTCAAACTTCTCATGTCCCATCCCTTTTCCCCCGCACGGCTAACATCCCACCTTTTTTTGTTTGGTATTTTTGTACACATATAGGTCGACAACCGTGTCGCAAGCATCGATGTCAAGCTAGCAGCGCTCAACTCAGAGCTCGCATCATACCAGTCCAAAATGTCGAAGATGCGTGATGGACCAGGGAAAAACGCCATCAAGCAAAAAGCGCTCAAGGTACTCCAGCGACGGAAGCAATACGAGGCCCAACGCGATCAGCTTTCTCAGCAGTCATGGAACATGGAACAGGCGGGAATGATGCAGGATAATCTGAAAAATGTTATGACGACCGTCGATGCGATGAAAACCACCACCAAGACCTTAAAGAAACAATACGGGCGTATCGATATAGACCAAATCGAGCGGATGCAGGATGAAATGGCAGATCTGATGGAGGTTGGAAATGAGATTCAGGAGAGCATCTCGAGGGCGTACGACATCCCAGAGGATGTAGATGAGGCGGAGCTGGATGCGGAGCTGGAGGCTCTCGGTGAGGACACGATGTTTGAGAGTGCAATGACCGAGAGTGGTATGCCCAGTTTCTTACAAGATGAGGTGGCACCGCCTCAATTTATCGATGAACCGCCAGAGCAGACTAAGGTTAAAGAAGCTGCCGGCGGTCTGGGTTAATGGTGAATTATGTGTGGCACTGATTAATATTTAACTTGAGCATTGTATTATGGGAGCATCGGAGTTGGGAAATTTCATGTTTATAATGGTATTGGAAATTTATTCAATCTCGTCGTCCTCAGTCCTCTTTATTCAAGGGCTTCGTTTTTCTTTCTATTTCTTCTTTTTTTTTTTTTTTTTTGGAAAAGAAAATAAAGGTCCAGCTCATCCCATACGAAAATGGCCTTTGAATTAAGCCTTGCCAAGTCCTACAAGGACAAGCAGGGCTATATTCATGACTGCTATTATTACCCATATTATAACAGCCAATGCAGAAACAACAATACCATTGGCCATTTTCACCCCTTCTTGCGGTAGTTGCCCCTCGCCCTCATGCGCCCGATCAACCGCAACAGTCATGTACCGATTGCGGCAGGTAAAGTAGACAAGAGGAGCACTCACAATGGGGAGAATAATACTCAGTACTACCTGACTGGCAGTCAGAGTTTTATTTAGCCCTTCCTTCCCAACAGCCGCCGCGATGATAATACTAGGAATAATACTTATCGATCGTGTCACAAGTCTGCGAAGCCAGGGCCGGATGCTCCAGTTCAACATGCCCTCACTAACCATCTGGCCGGCCATTGTACATACGATTCCAGCGGACAGACCTGATAAAAGCAAGGCCAAGGCGAATATCAAGCCTGCCGCGGGCGCGATCGAGGATGAAAGGAGGTCGTAAATCCCCCAAAGGTCTGCATTATCCGCGGAAGGTGATCCGTACAAAGACGCACCCGCCACAATTAGGATAGAGCTGTTCACAAACAGGGCGAATGTGAATAATGATATTGAAAGCTCAATTATAGAATACTTCATGCAGCCTTTAATAGCTCCCAAGGAAGGTTTATAATCGACTTCCCCATTCGTGCTTCCTATGCAGACCGAGGGGTCCACATAGCCCTGGGTGACATCGAACTCTTTCAGGCGAGCTTGCACGATCCCGCTACCAAGAAACATAGAATGGGGCATGACCGTGGCACCCAGGATTCCGCAGCTTTGGTACAATCTAGCAACAAACATGTCACGTCAATAACCCGTGCCTCCAAAACAAGAGAATTTTCAACCTCACTGACCCATTTGACTGTACTACTGCGGAAGATGGGAGATATCCCTTGAAAACCTCCCCAACAGACTGCGCCTCGATAAGTGAAAGCTGGATGCAGAAGCATATCACAACTCCCAGCACAAGAGCCATCACGAAATACTCAAACAACCTCAAGCCCCACATTGGGCCACTGGGTCTATAGAAAATGAGAAGAAAGAGGACGTCGGCTAGCGTGATCGCACAGCCTGCGACCAGAGGGATTTTCAAGAGTAGATTAAGCGCAATCGCTGAGCCGACTACCTAGAGGATACTTGAGTAATAGTTCTTCAAAAATGCGGCCATAGGACAGGACCATGGTACCATACCTCTGCAATATCGGTCGCTACGATGGCAGCTTCAGCAAAAAAGTAGAGAATAATTACTAGCCATTTAGGCAGGTGTTCCCTGCAGTTTTCAGCCAAGTTCAGCCCCGTCACGGTGCCTAGTTTGATGCATAAGGACTGCAAGAATATCGCGAATATATTAGAGAGAAGCACGACGAACAGTAGGGCGTATCTAAACTCCGCACCAGCTGCGACATCAGTAGCGTAGTTTCCCGGATCAATATACGCGACTGCGATCAAGAAGCCTGGACCAACAAAGTGACCAAATTTCACGAGGCTCTGAATAAAATAATGATAGTAGTATTTGCAAAATGAGTTGAAAGAACGACGAGACGATTTGCTATTTCTCTCGGGGGATTGATCCCCGGAGACAGCAATGATCGCCCCGCCAGGTGTGGTCTGGTTGATGCTAGGCTTCTCCCCATCTGGACTGTGCGATTGATGCTCCATGACCAGGATCCCTTCGTTTGTTGCCCCAGAAATATGCTTCCTATGGGCTCTGGAATTAGCCATCCCGTTAAAATCTTCTCTTGTGGTTGAGTCTGCATTCAGGGGTGGTGGGTTTTGATTCCAACCCGGATGCTCGAGTGTATCGTCAGTTCGCGATGGGCAGTTCATCGTTAACACCTATCAAACGGAAAAGAATTTGATAGCAGAGAAAGAAAAGTAATCGGGAATAATAGGTAATAAGTTTCAGCAAAAAATCGACCAACTTAACCCCCTTCAGGTTTTAAATATAGCGAGTTAGTGATGAGTCGGCAGAGTCCGAAACCGCCCGAGTTTGAACGGACCTGATGCCGAATTTCGCTGTTCAAGTGGGGAAAAAGTTCAGAGAATAGTTGATACGTCAATGTAATCGAGAACCCGGTTGTCTATTACCTTAAATTCAAACAGGGGGTTGTTCAAGAGATGTACTTGCAACACTGCAATGACTTGTTGTGGATGCCTAAAGTTGATGGGAGAGAAAGCAGAAGTCTACAAGCCATGACAAACGGAATGTGGCCGATACCAGAATCCTAACTGGGGAGCACCCAAGGTCGTCATCCCGATGGCTCTCAGTAGTAATAGGTATTAGGTATATGATCGAATGATAATAATAGCAGCATTATGTATTAGCCAGCATCAATGCTGAGAAGAAGATCCAAAGGGGTTTTCCAATGAAGGTAACCATAGATCTCTTCAGACCAAGAATAGGGTAGCACTAAAAAGTACCAAGCCCGCAAACTTCCCCGCGATCCAAAAACAATCCCCTTGGCATCCCAGTGATGGAGCAGTTCTACTTCAAGCTATGGGTATTAGTATTTCACTCCCGGATTGGGATAAATAATACATGATCAAAAAATCTAGCAATGAAGCTTTCTGGGAGCAAAAAAATTTATAGATTACCTAGGTATTCATCATACCATAGAGTAGTACATATCGTAAAAATTACCTATGAAAGAGAAATCACGTGCCACTCCCATCTTCTATCCATATCCAACAGGAATGAGTTAATATTAAACTTGAATAAAAAGCATCATCATCATCACCACCATCAGCATTGTTACCCAATATGTCTCAGAAACAAGCAAATCAATAGCACCTTCTCACCACAATAATTCCATAGCCGCTCTTATCCATAAAAAATGACAATAAATAGAATATACCCAATCCTCTCTCCCTCTGATTGTTCAGGACGTATCATCATACCCCCCCCCCAACTCCCCACCATGGTCTTACTCTCACCCTCCATTGAAATCAGAGACTGGGAATTAAGTTCAACTGGCTCACTAGACTCACCTCTAATCAGATTCATGGATGATCATTCGACGGATAAAAGGGAACTACGCGATGGAATTGGCTGATAGTTAGTGATCCGCCATCCCCGTTGGACGGGTTGCCCCCAGCAACCTCCATACCTGCACTGTGTTTACCCCCCTCCGCTTCCTAGTCGTCCACCCACATCATGCTGCGTTTGGGAGTGGCGTTGGCGGATTACTCTTAGGCAACGGACTATGAGGTGAGTTGTTGTCCACCTCCATCTCTGTTGAAGGCTTCAAATTCCCAGCCTGCCCACCTGCGGTCCCTTTTGGCCAGTTTTGCTTTGCTAGGTTCTCTCAGGGTGTTTCTTCTTCTTCTTCTTCTTCTCTCTCTTCACTTATATCGTTTCTCTTCCACCTCTACTCGTTGAATTATCTAGTCGTTCAATGTCTTTCGCATATCCTATGAGTGTGGCGTTGCTCTTTTTCTTCTTTTAATACCATATTGTCTTGACCTCAGTCGTCGATCTCTTCTTCTCTTCTGGCTTCCTTCTCCCATTTCCCTCCTTCTTGCTGTTTCTTGCATTAGTTTATTGTAGGTGTGCTGTGTCTACCCGTTTTGTCTAGCCCATTTCTCATATCAGTATGACCTCCTCAGCGCATTTAAAGATTATTTCAGGAGAGAAAATGGCACCAAGCACTCAAGCTCCCGCCATTTTCGACGACTCTACTCGCTCCCCAACCAAGTCCTCCGTTTTTCGATCGATTCTATCCTCTAAAGGTCATAAGCGCAATCAATCTGCAGATGATGCTTTTCCCTCGAGAGGAGTCGGCAATCGTCTACCGCCCCCCAACTCGACAATGTCTCCCGTGGATCAGGCATATGCAGCGCTGACCCAACAGCCACTGGGAGAAATCGCACACAACCGTGATTCCTCAGATAATCTTACTTACCACCAAGTATCACCTGAGAAACGGGGGAAGAGTTTACACAAGAAGACTAAGAGTGCCGTATCACTGAAGTCTCTTAGAAGCTATATGGAACGCAAAGACAGCAAGCAAGAGGATGGGCCCGTTGATACAAGCTGCAAGCCCAAGAAGGCTAAGTCAGCCAACAGCCTTACAGCTATCTTGAAACGTTCTCAACGAGGGAGAAAAGCAGAAGAGCCGAAGAGTACACGCGACAAGGAAAACCAAAGTCCTGATATTACTGAGAACATGCCCTCTCCTGTTTGGGCTCAATATGCGACACCGTCGTTCCGTGATGAACCTACACCCACTCATGGCCACAGCAGACGCAGAACTTTACAGGAGGAGGTTACGCTCTACACTCCGAAGGGTTACGGACCAGCGCATCAGCGGAATTTTTACGACTATCACCAGCCATCGCTTGCCAATCGAACCAATCCCAAGCCCCGCCCCAAATCTGATTTCTTTGCGGGCGGCAACAAAATGAAGGATTTTTTATCTCCATTCCAAGGCTCATCTTCAAGTAAACATACTTCAGTTGATCAACCAGAATCCGCGTCAATCATAGGATATGAACGACCTTCTGGAGGACACCCTGCCCCTAGTCCACGCTCTGAGGTCGAAGTGAAACCACAACAAAGTCCAAAAAGAACCTCTCGTGTGCAAGCTGCAATTTCAGCTTTCAATGCTAAGGAACAGGAAGCCGAATTACAAAAACGCCTAAACTCCAAGGACCTTGAAAGCGAGTTCGAAAAGCTGCTTGTTAGTACTCTCTACATATGATCCAAGTCACAAAAGACTTTTAGCTTACCACGCAGTAGGACGCAAGAAACATCCCTCACAACATGAGAGACAAAATGAGGTCTCTAGACACTAACATCAAGGCTGATTTCATACAGAAGGACAAATTTGAAAGTACTACACCTCATAGTGCTGGTGCAAGCGGTACGGATAGCACTGGTCGCCGGGGGCGGGGAAAAGACAAGAAGGAAGACCGTAGCAGCTACGATAGCAAGGGGTCTAGGTCACGCTCAAGGAGCCGTGGTTTTACTTTTTCCAAAGGCTCATCATCGCCTAGCAAAAAGCAGCGACCAGAGAGCGGAAGTTCATATCGCCGCCCAAAGTCCGCCGACTTCACTCCAACCAATGGATTATCCAAAATCTTGACCCCCAATGCTTCTACAACTTCTCTTTCTGTAACCGCTCATCGCGATACTGCAGCTGACCCGTCTGACTTTGTTCACTACCTGAGAGAAATCCAGAAGCCAGAGATGGTTGAGGTTGGCAAGATCCACAAACTTCGCATTCTTCTCCGCAATGAGACGATTAGTTGGGTCGATAACTTCATCGCAGAAGGCGGGATGGATGAGGTCGTGCAACTTCTTTATCGGATCAAAAACGTTGAATGGAGGTATGTTGTCCTATGATAGGAAGGACGAAACCAATACTCACCTGTCAATAGGGAGGAGCACGAGGACACTCTACTCCATGAGACCTTGTTGTGTCTAAAGGCGCTTTGCACTACCTCTGCTGCGCTCCAACATCTAACTAGTATTGAAGGCGAACTTTTCCCAGCGTTGTTGAGCATGCTATTCGACAAAGAAAAGAAAGGTCCAAGCGAATTTACAACTCGCGGCATTATTATGAACCTCTTGTTCACACAACTCTCTACAGCATCCTCTACAGAAATGGCAGCGACTCTCGCAAGTCGGATTCTGTCCTATCTACGAGATCCTGCCCCTCCAGAAGAAAACCAGCCACTCTCATTCATTGCTAACATATACCAGTCACGCCCGTATCGGGTCTGGTGCAAGGAGGTTACCAATGTCACTAAAGAAGTCTTTTGGATATTTTTGCATCATCTAAATGTGATCCCAATGGCGAAGGGTGACAATCCCTCTTACCTTCAAAATTTCCGCGAGCGCCATTTTCCCGTGCCTCGGCCTCCGGTCCCTGCAGCTCCCTATGTAGGAGGCGTGGAATGGGATGCCACCAATTATTTAGCTTCGCACTTGGATCTTCTAAACGGCCTCATTGCTTCCTTACCAACCAAAGACGAAAGAAATCATTTACGTGCAGAACTGCGAGCTTCTGGTTTTGAAAAGGTGATGGGCGGAACCTTGAGAACTTGTAAGGAGAAGTTTTACTCCTCCGTGCATGATTGCCTTCGGACATGGGTGTCTGCCGCAGCTGAGGATGAATGGCCATACACCTTAGTCCGTGAGGGCCCACCTAGGCCAGAATCTGGATCTCCACCCAAGTCTCCCATTAAAGCTTCAAGTCCTTTCAAAAGTGCTCTGGATGAAAAGCCTCCAAAATTGGACCTTGCGCTTGATCTACCTCTAGGCAATCGAGCATCCCAACAAAATGATGGAGTCAGAAATTGGCTTTAAAAGCTCTACAATTTTTTGGGGGGGAGATAAGGTCCAAAAAAAAGAAGGATCATCGTCGGTTTGATAAGAGTTTGTTTTCTTATTTCCCCTGTTCTAGGCCCCTTTGACATTGAGCAATTAACCTATCCTCCTATCTATCAAATCTTGTGTGGCTATTCCGCGGCGTTCTGGCATCTCTCTTTTTTCTTCACCCGTCGTTTCAACATTTCATATCTGCTTCTTTCAGACTGTCTGGGTATTTTGGTAGGTCGGCGTTGGCATTTTGGCGTTCTAGGTGCATCTGACCGTTTGATGAGCGGTCATGGCGAAATGACTTGATGAAGTAACGAGATCACCGACATGATGAGTTTTGACATCTTTACTCGTTACACGTCAGATTGGAATCATTGCTGTTTATTACTTTTTTGTTTTTTGTATGTTCATTTGATTATTCTTTTTCCTCTTCAAAGGGACATGTTTCGTAGCTCGAAACACCTCCATACGGCAATGAATGCACGATGTTTAGTTTAGAGCTTCGGTTAGATTCTGCATTATCATCATCATATATTCAAAGCATTCATTTTGTACATCTAACATACATATGATAACGAGGAAAAACCGGACATCACAAACAATCTGATATCATCGATCAAGCAAAACTCCACTGCGATGTAATGTAAATTGAAAAATATGTAAAAAGGCCTAGCAAAGCAAGTCTACAGAATAAAAACCCGTTATATATACATATATATATATAAGCACATCCACCCGGTCAGAGAGCAGGTTCTTTGTGTGTGTTTTTCTTTTCTTTTAATTAGTCTCGCACAGCCGCATCAACCTCCCGCTTGACAGGTCGTGGAGGCTCTGGGGAAGAAAATCCCCCTTTAATACCGGAAAAGATGACTCTTCGGATCTATGGTCCCCGACCAAGAAAAAAGCAAGGCATGATTAGTGAATAAAACTCTAGACCAACTCCCCAGGTTTTATCGGATTGATGCCCATCTGCTTCCATACCCACATCGGGAGTCGAATGGGATTTAGGGGAATGGATATGTGGGTGTGTATGGGGAAGTATATAGAGTTTGTTGGATGTTATATACGTGGTACATACCTCATCAAATGGACTTCCTCTTTCATCCCACTCCATGAAAAGAAGCGCATATAATAGAACGACTAGATGGGTTTCAGGATCCCGGAGCAAGGGATTAATCAAGTTAGTATATATGAAACCAAAAAGAAAAAGGCAAAATCAAGACACGACAGAGCTTTGAAAGAAAGAGAGGAATAAAACATACACCCGATTGCCCCCCACTGAGCCAACTTGGTTCCCTTGGACCATTTGGGTCGGGCATATTTGAGTGCAGCGCGACGACGATATTTGCGCTCTAGACGGAACTGATGTTTTGGCGAGAGTTTGGACATATCTGGGGGCCATTGGCGTTTGGGTTTGTAAGGACTGTAGTATTCGCCTGGCGCTAGGTCTTCCGGGTAGGGAGGTGTAATCTCTTGGGGTGGGTGGCTGTCGGGTTGTTGCGGGGGGGTAGAGGAAGAAGAGAGACGGAAGGGGGATGAAGATATTTGGGGTGTGTGGGAGAATGGACGGTGGGTTTGGATTTTAGAGATCTGTCATTGGATTGATTAGAGAGAAACATATTCAAAAAGAGAAGAGAGAGAAAAGTGTGAAGGCCGGGGAGGGGAAATTGGATTTGGGTGCTTGAAGGTCATACATGAGCTTTTGAAGGTGTGGAGGCATGATTGAGATAGGGTGCGGTGAATGGCGGTATGACGATTGAGGATAAAGCTGGTGTTGACGGGCCAGCAAGCGGGAATCGAGGGAGAATTAATCGACGCATTGGGACTTGTATAATACTGTAATACTTTTATTTTAGATGACAACTTGAAGTCGTTTGTTCAACATTCAAGAAATAATATTAATTATTCTGGAGAATGATGCGATTTCTTGGTTAGTCTGTTCCAATTTAGGCTTAGCTCAAGACTCCACCGATTGTGCAATTATGTATATAATTGCTGACTCATAGCGCATTAGTTATGTATATAACCAACCAAGAAAGTACCGAATATGGTCACGGCATTGTTACCTACCTAGGTAGGCAAACCAACTAGAGCCAATGTGGGGTAACTATGTAATTAAAGCAAGATGAGGTGAAACATTTCAGTGGATTAGACGTTGCTCAGGCTTTCGGTCTAGGCTAAGACTAAGAAAAGTGTGGGCGACCCCGACCGTGACAACGAGTCCATTTCGGGATTGCCGGAGAATTGAACTGTTTTGTGACATTCCTCCGATGAAGATATTAGGCGTTACATCAATATTATTATTGATTAGTTATTATCGGTTTACGAGGACACAGGCATCACTCGGTACTTGCAGTTCCGAGCTCCAACAGATAGGTATCGTTGCTCCCAGAGAGAGGCGAATAAAAGTACTAAGGTAAGTAGTACTCTTGATAATACCTACCACTCGGGTGGGTGACTTGTCGAGAGACCCAAAGAGGGGATTTAGTCTGTTTTCAAAGGATGACAACGCCACTGATCATGCGTCAACATTGACATTACTGGCGAGTACCTCAAGATATGAATGGAAGAAAACTGGGCCCCAAAACTTTCACCAGCTGCAGGCGATCATTTTCATTTTCACATGAAATCTTGATTGGAAATGCCTGGAATCTCGTGACTTGATATCCGGAATAACAATAATCCCATCAGCCTCGGTATTTTCACAGGATGGATACATAATCGTTGGAGGGTCCAGGGACCACAGAAACGCAGCTTGACTATCTTCCCCTAATCGTTTATAAAAGGCATTCCTTGATTCTCCATCCCCTAAATACCATCTCACTCTTCCTCCTTCCCTACTTTTTTCTTTGTTGATTGCTTCACCCTTCCTCTGTAGCTTCCTCCTCTCTCTTTCCTTCCTTCACAGCTGACGTCATTATGTCTTCTCGTAAGTCAACAATAGTTGAACGTCGTCTGAGACGAAATTTCATCCAGGCTGTACTAACATCTTTCTCCCTTAACCAGCCCAACAGCGTCTCAACCAGGTGGCCTCCCACTTCGGTGGCAAGAAGGGTGCTGCCGCAATCACTGAAAAGAACCCCGATGATGTTGTCGTCACATGTGCCCTCCGCTCCGCTCTGACCAAGGGTGGAAAGGGAGGTTTCAAGGACACCGCCGCTGCTGATATTCTGGCCGGCGTCTTTAAGGGTGTTATTGACCGCAGCGGCATTGACCCCGCACTCGTTGAAGATATCTCTGTTGGTACTGTCCTCGCTCCTGGCGGTGGTGCTACTGAGTTCCGTGCTGCTGCCCTAGTGGCTGGCTTCCCTGAGTCGACTGCCGTAAAGGGCTTGAATCGCCAGTGTTCTAGCGGTCTGCAGGCTGTTGTCGATATTGCCAATGCCATTAAGTCTGGCATGATCGAAGTTGGTATCGGTGCTGGTGTGGAGAGCATGACTTCGCAATATGGGTAAGAGAGTCCCAACCCTCCAAAACTAGTTTACCTACTATAATTCTAATTTCTTCAAATTATAGTCCTGGTGCCGTAACTGAATTCTCTGAGCTCCTCGAGAGCCATCCCGAGTCCGCCAACTGCAAGGTTCCCATGGGTCTCCTTTCCGAGCAGATGGCCAAGGACCGCAACGTTACTCGTGCCTCTCAAGATGCTTTCGCCGCGTCATCCTACCAAAAGGCTGTCAAGGCCCAGAAGGCCGGTCTTTTCGATGAAGAGATTGTTCCCCTCACTGTCAAGTGGACCGACCCCAAGACTGATGAGGAAAAGACCATCACAGTCAAGGCCGACGATGGCATCCGTGATGGCATCACCCCCGAGTCTCTCGGCAAGATTCGTCCCGCATTTGCCAAGAACGGCAGCATTCACGCTGGCAATGCCTCTCAGATCTCTGACGGTGCTGCCGCTGTCCTCTTGATGAAGCGATCAACCGCTGAGCGTCTCGGCCAGAAGATCATCGGCAAGTTCGTTGCCGCTAGTGTTGTTGGTGTTAAGCCTCTGCTCATGGGTATCGGTCCCTGGAAGGCCATCCCTGTTGCCCTCGAGAAGGCTGGTATCACCAAAGACGATGTTGATATCTATGAGATCAACGAGGCTTTTGCCTCCCAATGTGTCTGGTGTATCAATGAACTCGGCTTGCCCATGGAGAAGATCAACCCCAAAGGCGGTGCCATTGCCTTTGGACACCCTCTCGGTTGCACTGGATCCCGACAGGTCAGCACTCTGTTGACAGAGCTGAAGCGTACCAACAAAAAGGTTGGTGTCACCAGCATGTGTGTTGGTACTGGTATGGGTATGGCTGCTGTTTGGGTTGCCGAGTAATGGGCAAGCGAGAAGATTAATGAAGGAAAAAAAAAAAAAAAACTTTCAAACACAAGCATGAAAAATGAGCTGGTTTCATTTAGATTCCCCTTGGTGATTTCCGTTTTTTCCCATCTTTTTCACGCACAGCGAATCATATAGCAGTATATGTGAGGGCATTGTGAATTGTAATTTTATCTTGGTCAATCAAATGATGAATTTCTATCTTCAACTCACCCAACTGTTCATCCAGATTTGCGTTAGAAGTAAATTATTATATAATGGGAAACCCAGAGAAACTTTAGAAAGGATGCCATCCACATAGGTGATAGTCAATTTACATTGGCATCCTCGATGGGTATATTCACTCGAAGCAGTAAGGCCTTTTCCAGTGTGGGGAGAGTTTAGATCTTGGTCCGAAACTGCTTAAAAGCATCAAAGACACTCATTCCCTGAGCCACTGCCTCCTTGACCTTATCGTCCATAGAAATCAATTTTGGCATCAACTCTAGGACTTGATCAAGAAGGTCGCGCGGAATGGCTACGACCCCTTCCAGCGGATCACAGAAAATAATATCGCCCTATATATCGTTAGCACTTTGGACTTCGCTCTATGATTCTCGAACCACAAAGGCCTAAATAAAGGCGAACAGCGCCAAAAGACCAAAAGGAGAGGGGGGACGATCGGGGTGGGGGGCAAAATTCCATACAGGAGATACCACCACACCTCCCAGAGAGACAGGGACGTTTCTCGCCCCCGGCTTTGCTTCAGCACCCGTCCCCACGGTAGAAGTGCCCTGGGCCCAAACGGGGAGCTGACAGCCGTGAATTTCTGCTAGATCTCTGATGCGTCCATTCACGAGCGCAGCTTGAACGCCTAGATACTTCATGCGCACAGCCATGATGCCTCCAACTACGGCACAGTATTGACCTGGCGGTTGATCGACGACGGCGATTGTTCCGGGCTCGGCCCAGTCAACCCAATGCTTTCCAGGCGGGAAGCCATGGGTTTCTTTGGGGGAAGCACACTCGGGAGATGGGTCATTCTTAGGGATGAATTTGAAGGTTGACGCTGGGGCGATGATTTTGGGGAGATTCTCGGTGCGGCCGATAGAGGGGGAGAATGGGACTGCGGGGAAGAGGAGAAGATGATTAATTTTATTAATGACTCTCCGTGATAGATAAATAGGATAGAGAGGAGTGGAATTTGCGTAAATATGAGGTATACTCACCGAAGTTAGCTAGATGACCGGCGCGTTCTGGCGATCCCTCCGTGGGCTTCTGGAGTTTAAGTAAAGCATCTGATACCTAGATTAGGAGAATTGGTCCACAGTCAGTATGTAGATTTAACCCAAGAAAGCAAATATAGCTCTTATCACTCAGTCCATACGTCACAGGCGGAATATTTTCGCAGAATATCTATTTTCTGTTCAAGGGTCGTGGCTGTAGTTGTTGTCATAGTGCGCGGTGCGGGGAAGGTCGGGAGGAGGGGTGTCGTTCTCTTTAGCACGGGTCGGGACTGTTTAAGGACAGATGTGAGAGAAAGAAGGATTTTGGGTAGTCCTCGCATCGATTCCATCTGACGAGAGTCTTGAAAATGTGTATGTCGGAGTCGGAGCACTCGAGGATGGGCCGGTATATACTTAAGACGATGATAGATGGATGGAGTAATTGATTAACCGAGGATCGGGCGGGTTGATTCGTTGACATCATTGGCTTTTGGTCAATTAATCTCCTCAGCGAAGGATCTTGGGTCGGGTCCAGGGGATAATACCCGGACTGAATTTCTCGTGTTTGTCATCTAATTTGTTCTTCCTTCTCGATCATTTGCCTATCATGAATGAATGAATCCAAGCCAGGAGCATCATATCTGTTGTACATAATACGCAATCGCTCTTGGTTTGGTTCCAAAGATTAGCCTGCCTATACTACAATTAAATATTACTCGAAGGATAAACCAACCCATCCTTAGATAGATACAATAGTATTTCACACGCCATATCCCTCCCAGTCGGAATATATCCGAATCGGTGGCAAGAGCATGGTAAAAAAAGGGTCGGGGTCCAAGATCCAGACTAGGCGGGGAGAATCAAAAAATATATATATCAACTACCTACCTAAGTACCTACTTAGCAACCGCCTATTAACGAATAAACTCCAAAGCACAAGTGACATTATAAATACCTAGTCACGGTTTTTTACCCCGCCATTCATAAACACCAAAGATTCCCAGAGAAATCCATCTACCCCCTTTGGTTATACACCGAAAAGACTTTCTGGTGGAAACACTCAGCACTATAATATCCATGATACATAATCTTTAAGATGTCCTCCAGATATACCCACGACCAACTAGAGCTCTACCTCGAGCGCATTGGTTATCCCAAATCAACAGAAGCCACCCGACTCAATCAAGTCTTGAAGTCAATTCAACATAATGCGCTAGCCACCCTCTCCGAGTTACAGCGACGACATCTCGGCTCCATTCCATGGGGGAACTCCGCCCTTCACTACTCGGAGCATCACAGCATCTCTATCCATGCCTCTGCCGTCTTTGAGAAGCTTGTGGTCCGTCGCCTCGATGGGTATTGCATGGAAAATACTAATTTGATGTATATTGTGCTGCGATCACTGGGGTACCAGGTCTATCCTGGTGCGGGGAGGGTGTGTAAGAATGCTGGAACTGATCCGGGTGATAATGGCCCGGAGTATCTTGCTTTGTATGTCGCTGTTTTGTGTTGCGTGTAACAATACTGCCTTAGCGCGGCGTTGAATCAACCACTAACAAGAGCGGCCATTTATACAGAGGACACATGGTACTTTTTATCACTATCAATGGACAGAAATATATGGTAGGTGTTGAATGCAGATTGTTCCTGGATTGATCTACCCATGCCGGTACTGACTGGATGGACTACCTATTAGGTTGATGTTGGGTTCGGGAATAATGTTCCGACAAGGCCACTACTGCTGGAAGAGGGTACTGTTTCTATGAATATTGCGCCGACTGAAATGCGTCTGTCTCGAGAGGCTCTTCCCGGGTCCGTGGACAAGAGCCAAAAATTCTGGATTTACCAAGTCAGATACAATTCAGAGAGCAAGTGGTTACCACTCTATGCCTTCTCCGAGATGGAGTTTCAGCCCCAGGATTTCGCTGTGATGAACTTTGCAACTAGTAATCTGAGAACGAGCTGGTTTACGCAAGCCTTGGTCTGTGTCCAGCTGATCCTGGACGGGGAGGGTCATGACCTTGAGGGTTTGTACATCCTGGCTGGAAATGAAATTAAGAAGAGAGTGCACGGGAATACGGAGTTTGTAGAGACTATGAAGAGCGATAGTGAGAGAGTGGAGGCTCTGGCTAAGTGGTTTGGTATGCATCTCCTGGAGCACGAGGAGGACGGAATCCGGGGCCTTGCATCCCAGTTGAGATAGAATCAGATAGAACTGGTAAATATATAATAATATTCTACCTCGGTATGGTACAAACAAGGTTTCTCTAAAACCATTGCGTGGATATTTTATCTTGAAAAATGCATGCGAATAGGAAGACTAGGAAATGGCGAAAATGAAGACAAGACATGACATGGGGAACGCCGTGATGCGTCTAAAAGATCCGTTTCTCGAGCTTTTCACAATCGGTTAGATATAATGGACCGAAGTAGGGGATAATTATGCATAATCATACCTTCCAGGGATTGCTGACTTCAAATCCCTTGGGAGCTTCCGCGTTGCTCGATTGACCCCGGACGGTCCCTGTGATTCGCAGATCTCTCTCCATCACTACGATAGGAGGTGGGTGACCACGGTTAGCTTCTTGAATAGAGTTGATATTGATAGGCTGGCTGGGTAAAGAGGCCTTAAAAAGGCCTAATCGACGAAGAGAAAAGATTTTAGAATCCATCGAACGGGTCAGATCACATACTTTGCTGTTGTAGTTGTTAGCTAAAATCTGACCTGGTCGGGTCGCAGGATGCAAATCTTCAAGACGGTTGGCTTACCCTATCCCATAAATCCTTGTTCCACCGAGCTTTCTTCCCATCATTGGCAATGTACTTGGCAACGGTCAAACCGACACCTGTCACACCGAACATCTATTGTCCAGAAAATACCACCACCGTGAATAGGCATGTCAGTGATGTCAAATTAATAGGCGGTGATTGGAGGGGGGTGTTAGCAGGGAACGCACGGTAACAATGATCCCATAGGGGATCAAGGCCTCGAAAGGGACACCCATGACGCAGAAAGGAGAGGATTGAGGGGAAATTAGAAGGGAATTAAGTTGAACGGAGACCGCAATGGGCGCAGAGTGACAGGATGGGCGTGAAGTGACGACGCTGGTCGGTTCGCTTCGACTTGAGGTCTGGCGGATAGCCCAAAGCGGTTTAGTGAGGTAGACGATGGTCCAGCCGGCTGAGTCAGCAGGTCCCCCATCAACCTCACAGGCAGGAGAAGGGGGCAAAGAAGGCCGACGCCGAGCGCTTTTGATGCTGGAAGAGAGTCCTTCGGACAAGTGTTCCGCTGGTGATCTACGCGCTGACCTTTTTTCTATCTGAGGTGGTTGACTTGCCCGTCTGGGAGGTATGGTTCCAGTCCTATCTTTCTACGCGTCGATTGCCATTGTCTGAACCTCTCGTCTCGGCTCCTTAAACTGACTGTTGTTTTGTCTGCGCTGGATCCAGACACCCCGTAACTCTTCTTGATCGTGCGAAATTTTCAGCTCTACCGCATCTAATTTGGATCTCTTGTGTCCAAGGTCATTCGTTTATGTTCCCGATGCCCGTTTCATGCGACACCCGATGATTGACGACTCTAGCGGGGAGCCAGATTTGCCTCAACAATCGGGAAGCTTCTTTTCGTCTTCTTACCTTCTACAACGAACCTTACTAGACATTTCAATTTTACTGAGGGAACCGGTAGCCATTCAATCTGGCGACTGCAGTGACATACACTATGCCGGCAACCGTGCCGCCGGGCCTCGATGAACCCCAGCTGACACCGGGAGCGGAGAATATTGTGGATAGTGATCAGGATGCAGAAGGGGAGGACACTGATTTGTATCAAATGGACCAGCAACTGCAAGACGCGGTTCACCGCGCCTACACTGGAGAAGTCGCTGCAGAGACCAGAGTTGACCCTGAGGACGAGGATTTGGATGCGGAGGGGGAGATCGATCCCGACGTGAATCTTCCTAGAGAAATCGATGAAACAGAACCCGTCGGCCCTGTGAAGCTTCCCAACAAAGCCATATCTGCCGATGATGTTGATGATCGGGACGCCGATCCCGATCCAGCATTCGAAGAACAAAGTGAGAGTGACCAAGAAGCATCTGGCTCATCATCTAGCAGCCGTGATTCAGACGATGAGTGGGAGGCTGAAAGTAATAACCGTGAAGAAGTGGAGGGTGATAATATTATTCGCGGAAACTGCATGTAAGTGACCATAATTGTATATGAGACTTTTTTCCTAATTTTTATTTTTATTTTTTTTCCCTCCCCTTTTTATTATTCTTTTGACCTTCCATATTGATGAAATTGGAACAGATTCTGCAACCAGGACGAGGATCATGACCCAAGTGAAGAGTATGAGGAATATCTGAGCTGCGCAGTTTGCGGCGATCACTGTACGTTGATTTGCGGCCCCATTAAAAGCCAAAGCTTAGCAAGCCCCCGGGTTTTAAGCGACCCTTACTGACTCGGCAACCCGACAGCTCACCGGCAATGTGCCCGCGAACAGAACGCGCTAAATGATGCAGAAGGTAAACAACTCACCGGGCTTTTTCTTTATGTTCTGATTCGTCCACTTTCACATTACTAACCTGTCGCAGACGCTGGTCCCTGGCGATGTCCTACATGTCAGCGGGATAACCTGGAGCCTAGCCCCAAAGGGACTACTGCGCTTAGGCGGAAAAGTGGCCCTAAAAATATGCGTAAGGAACTCTTGCCTGCTCATAGTGGGGAGGAGGGCTCGGGGTTCCACTCTATTTTCAATACTCTGCCGGTGGACGACGAACTATTGAATAGCTCCCGATCGCTTCGAAAGCGGAAGACTCTCTCTGCTGATGCAGAAGAACACACACCAATTCTTCGAAAAAGACACAGGCGGACCCCTCTGCGTTTCGAACGGGCTGATTCTCGAGATCAACTTGGGGAGTCTGCTGACGCCCTTTCTCCTGTTCGGACTAGGTCTCGACGGACGCGCAAAAATGAACAAGAAAACTGTCGCGTTGTGTCGAGGCAATTTGGTAAACTCGTCGTGGCCTTTCAACTCCCTGAGGCAAAACTATCCAAGATCCTTAATTCCCGCAGCCGATCCCAGACCAGACACAGAAGAACCCCGAAACCTCCCAATGTGGTGCACGAGACACAGGCCCACTTTGCTCCGATTACCCCCGCATCTTACATATCTCCTCTTTACCCTTTCAGTGATCGTGAACTTGACGAGTCAAAATCCAAGCCATACGGTGGAATTCTCTCAGAAACAGACGCTGACACATCTAAAACCTTACCAACACATTTTGATCGCGAGCGATTTGAGACTGCTCGACAGAAGGCTGAAGAAGCTTGGCAAAGAAGACTTCTGGAAGCCGAAAACAGCGGAGAAGGCATGCAGCTTGCGTCGCAGAAAGTCTCCGGGCCTCCATCGAGAATTAAATACATAAATTTCGGTGGATATGAAATCGAGACATGGTACGCGGCTCCTTATCCGGAGGAGTACAGTCGTAACCGGGTTCTTTATATCTGCGAATTCTGCCTGAAATACATGAACTCTGATTATGTTGCATGGCGCCACAAGCTTAAATGTCCAGCAAAACACCCCCCGGGAGATGAGATTTACCGTCATGGCTCGATCTCAATCTTTGAAGTTGATGGACGCAAAAACCCAGTTTATTGCCAAAACCTATGTTTGCTCGCAAAATTGTTTCTAGGCTCGAAGACTCTTTACTATGACGTTGAGCCGTTCCTGTTTTATGTCATGACCGAATTCGACGACTTAGGCTGCCATTTTGTTGGCTATTTTAGCAAAGAAAAGCGACCTAGCTCCGCAAATAATGTTTCATGCATTCTTACCCTCCCGATTCATCAGCGCAAGGGATACGGGAACCTTCTCATTGACTTCTCATACTTGCTCACCCGCATCGAAGGGAAGACTGGTTCGCCAGAGAAACCTCTCTCTGACATGGGTCTAGTATCTTACCGGAACTACTGGCGGCTTATTCTTTCATATCACCTTCGTGATCAGAAATCCCCGGTTAGCATTGCAGAGCTCTCAGAACGAACAGGTATGACAGCGGATGATATTGTCTCGGGCTTGGAAGCATTGCGAGCCCTCGTTCGGGATCCGGTGACCAGAACTTATGCTCTTCGCCTTGACTTTAATTATTTTGAAGAGTGCATTCGTGGCTGGGAGAGCAAAGGTTATGTCACACTTAATCCCGACGCACTGGTGTGGACGCCATACATCATGGGCCGGAACAACCAGTCCCAATTCGACCGCGCTCCTCTTCATGCTGTAGCGCCACGAGAAGGCCCCGAGGAGGAAGAAGAAGAAGAGGAGGAGGAGGAGGAGGGCGAAGAAGACAAAGATTCTGCAACCGATGAAGGACCAGTGGGCTTAGGAAAACCGAAAGGAAGTGGCCCTTCCCTTACGAACGGAACCGTGCATGCAGATACTGAAGGAATCCCGACCAAACCTGCGGGCCCGCCTTCCACTTCCCTTCTTTCCAACGCCAATGGAATTCACCACCAAACCTCAACGACAGAAGGACCGAGTCCCCCAACCGCGCCTGATCCGGCGAACGGAGTTCCTGCCTGGCGATTTGAGATCTTCCCTCCAGTCCAAGCCCCAGTCTTTAAACGAAAACCTGGTAGGCCGTTTGGTAGCAAATCTTCGTATAATAAAGTTTCCGTCACACCGACAACGGCTCGAACTAGCGGTCGCAGTACTCCCAGAAGAATGTCCTCCCTCACGGCCGTGACCCCTACTCTGAACGGATCTAGTAGCGTTCGACGTGGTCGTAGTGCAAAACTGATTGACTCTCCATCGGTAGAATCAACCAGCGTGGCAATTAATGGGTTTGAGGCAGATCAACGGGATGATTTAGAAGAAGCGAGAACCAATGGTGGGGAAGACATGGGGCCTAAATCTAGTGGGCCGTCGGAGCCTGAAGCACACGCTAATAGTCATCCCGTCGCGACTAATGAAGAGATCCCTACGACTAACGGCGCCAACGAAACCGAGAATGCGGTCGAGTCTCAAGGCACAGTGTCTCCCTCCAAGGGAAAATCGGTCGAAGGCAGGGGAAAGCTTTCTCGATCCGTGGGACGAAAACCTCTCGTGGAAAAGATCGAGGTCGTTCTCTCGGAAGATGGAGGCCTCGAGAACTATGATAATGGAGTAGATGATACTCAAGGCAACATGAATGGTAGCGACATTGATGCTGACGGAGACATCGTTATGGATGCATAATAATGTGAGTGAAAAAGGATGTGATAATGAGATGGATACCATAAAATAAAATAAAAAGGTCAAGAGACATGAATGTGGGGAGGAGCACGGCCAGGCATTTGAACAGGGCGTTATTTATTCGTATTTATTCTTTTCCCCCTTCTATTATTCCCCTTTTTCTTTTTCTATTTTGCGGAGGAGGCCATTCTCATGGTATATGTCCCCCCCCCTTCCGCCTTGACACTTTATTATTATTATCATTCTTCTTCTTCTTCTTCTTCTTCTTCTTCTTCTTTTTCTTCTTCTCATTTACCCTTTTTCTTTTCTCTTTTTTTCTCGATTTTTTTTTTCAGCTATGTCAAGCAAGGAGTAGGTAGGAACAAAGGAGTTTTATTGTTTCGTCTGGTTTTTTTTTTTTTTTTTCCTTTCCCCTTCTCTCCCCCTTCTCTTTTGTCTTCGTCTTTCTATGCCCACCTCTAGATGTTCATTGCTTAAGGGGTAGTTTTTTTTTTTTCGAGATTGGTGTCATTCCTGTCTCTAGCGCTACCGCATGAGGGACATAGTTAATGGAAGGAAATTAGTTAGGTAGTCTTTGCTGGCAACGACTTGGATAGATAAATTATCTGAATACGAGTTGTTGATACCTCTCATCTAACCACTGCCTACATATCCAGAAACTAAGTAGAGATTTAATTACAGACTTTGGGAATATTGGATGGAAGTCGACATGATCCTCCCTCCCTACCCAACAAAGGAAAAAAAGAAAATAGTCCGAGTAGACACAGCAGCTTTTGCAGTATGTAAAATCTCAAGAGTGGTAGTACCTTACCTCAGTAATAATTACTTAGTACCTAGGTAGTACAAATAGCAACAGCTCAGTTTTGGAAGAGAAAGGATCTTTTAATCATTTGTTTTTGTATACACCCAATGCCATCACGAAAGATTATTTGTGTTACAGGAAGCCAAAAAAAAAAGGAAAAAAGAAAAAGCCATACTCGACCAAACAAACAAGAAATACACAAAAAAAAGAGAAAAAAGAAGAGTGAGAAACTGACCAAGGCATCTATTTTGCCAACGCCGTGCCGAATATAAAATAGACAGAATAATGATATGATGGGAGAAAAAAAAAAGAAGGAAAAGGTGAACCCCCTCATTCACCTTCTCTACTAAACAACTACATAACGATAATAATTCATCCCACTGGTATGTTGAAGAAATGAAGATAGAACAGAAAAATAAGACCACCGGGGCATTAAAAACTCAAGTTCCTCAAACGACTTATTTCTTACGGCTTTTTGTCTTGGAGGATGTATTGCTCTTGGCGGGTGTGTTAGAAGAAACACTTGCTGCCCGAGATGTTGAAGTTGAAGCTGCTTTGCTGCCACCTTTGACGGCTTTGACTTGCTTGTTCTGTTTTCTTTTGTCAGTCAAGTAATTTGATACGCGAGAAAAGGAACATTTTACATACCACGGCAGCACCACTCTTGGTCTTCTTCTTGGCCGGCGCGCCTTCATCCTCATTCTCAACTTCTTCATCATCTCGGTCCCGTCCACGTCCCTTACCGCCACTTTCTCCATTAGCTTTGCTATCACCCGCCTCAAATTCTTTGGCAACGGTATTAAGTAGCGTTGTGCATCGACGACCGATCTCAACGGGCGTTCGACTGAGGAGAAACCAATCAAACCGGAAGAGCGGAGAGTCGCGAATCTCATCTCGGATCTTCTCGTAAAGCCCTTCGCCATCTACCCCGTACTTGTCCAACATTACCAGGAGAAATCGGTCCTCCTCTTCGGTATAAATCTTCTTGTTCGTCGTTGAGACAGTGTAGTTAATCTTCAACTGCTGTAGTGGGACACGGTACATCTCCATCTTCTTACGAAGCATCTTGCGTTGGTGATTCATCTTACGGAGCTTCTCTTCGCCTTGCTCAATCACGCGAAGGTACTTCGGGTAGTCTTGGATCTCAGTGTAGCGCTTCCAGAATTCCGCGGCGTATTCTTCAATTTCGTCAGGCTCTTTGCTGTCCACCTCTGTGGCAATTCCAACCCAATCTGTACGCCCGAATTTAGCGGACCCATTCACAAACTGTTGGAAATCGCGACGGTTCCAGGTTGAGAAACCTTCTTCGGACATGCGAGCCTTCTCTTCTTGCTCTTGCTCTGTCAGAGGCACTGCATTATCGATCTCCTGTTGCTCGAGATCACGTTCAGCCTCGCGCTCGCTGAGTTCCTCATCAGGCCCATCAGCGAGGGGTACTTTGTAGCCAATTTCCTTATGGAAATAGGCGGTCTCTTTCTCTTGGAGTTCCTGAAGCCCGGGAGGGAAAAATTGCCAGTCGTGAATCGAGATTTGCTTAGGCGCTCGAGGAACCTTGGGCTTAGGATCGGCAGTTCTTCCACCAGTGGCCAGAGCCTGACGGTAATACTTATCGATAGAGTAGAACTGTTCTTTCCGCTCACGTTTGGCTGGGTTGATCCAGGTCATGCCAATGTCTTTCTTTCGCTCCGCGAAATCTTTGCCGTTCCACTCATACGCACTCTCAGAGCTAAACTTTTGTAGGTCATCAATACCGAGCTTTTCATACTTCTTGTTCAATTCCGCTGTTCGCTCCTCGCCTTTACGCAAGATGGCATCAATGTCGTCGTCTGAAATGATATTGTTTTCCGACAAGGAGTTCGCTGAATTTTCGTCACTGAAAACTTTGGCAGCACCGTGCTGAATCATGCCGAGCAACTCCTCTTTGGATGCAGCATTCTTGGTTTGTTGTTGGGCACGACCTTGTTGAATTACAAGCTGGTCTAATCGTAGCTTCTGGGCAGCTCGCTCTAAAACCTTCTCTTCGATAGCATTTTCCGTGATGAATCTGAACACGACTACCTGCTTTGTCTGACCGATACGGTGAGCACGATCCATGGCTTGGAGATCAGCCTGTGGATTCCAATCACTGTCGTAGAGAACGACGATATCAGCTGTAGTTAAGTTGATACCGAGACCTCCGGCTCTGGTAGTCAAAAGGAAGATGAACTTTTCGGAACCAGGTTTGTTGTATTCATCGATCGCGGAAATTCGATCTTCATGAGCAGTGGTACCGTCAATACGGCAGTAATTGTATTCGCGGAACACACAGTAATCCTCTAGAATGTCTAAAACACGACTCATTTGAGAGAAGATGAGAACTCGGCTACCTTGGTTCTTCATACGAGCAAGAAGCTTATCAAGAATAACCATCTTTCCGGCGTTATCCACAAGATGTTCGTCAGTCGTATAAGGAGGACCCGGTTCCGCACCTTCGAAGAGGTAAGGATGATTACAGCATTTGCGGAGCTGCATCACGATGTTCAACAGACGTGTTTTCGATTCACGCTTTCCAGCAGCACCATTGACGGCGTCGATATCCTTTTCAAGAATTTTCTGGTACCATTTCACCTGCATCTTTGACATGGGCACATATAGATTGACCTCCTTCTTAGGAAGCAAGCTCTTTTCAACATCACTCTTAACACGACGGAGTAGGAAAGGCCGCAAGACTCGGTGAAGCTGTTGCACAACTGTATCCTGGTCGGAATCTTGATTCGAAAACCATTGGTCAAAGGCGTCGGAGTCGCCAAAAACGTCTGGCAGCAAGAAGTTGAGAAGAGCCCATAGCTCGTGAAGGTTATTCTGAAGAGGAGTGCCAGTAATTAATAATCGATTGCGCGAATTGAAGACACGAATAATCTGGGCGAGCGACGACTCCTCATTTTTGATGCGGTGTGCCTCGTCAATGATGATATACTCCCAGGCGAACTTCTTGAGATGGGACTTCTCTCGTAGGACCATCTCGTAACTGGTGATGCATACATCAAAATTCTCATCAAGAAGACGTTCATTGATCAAACGGTGGCGCTCCTCTTTGTCACCCTGTAGGACAAGGACATTGACTTCAGGCGTCCACTTCTGAAACTCTCGCTTCCAATTATCCAGAGTAGACTTGGGCACAGCAACGAGATGAGGGCCAGTAATGTCACAAATGTGTCGGAGATAGCCTAGAAAGGAAATCGTCTGGAGAGTTTTCCCCAGACCCATCTCATCGGCCAAAATTCCCGAAATGCCGTTTTCGTGGAGGGACACAAGCCAATTCAATCCGGCAACCTGGTAGTCGCGCATTTCTCCTTTGACGTATGGTGGAGATTCTCGGAAAACGGTTCCGGTTCGACCACCACTCCGCTCATCCTTCAATAATTCGGCATCTTCCTCTTGTTCAGTTCTACGGAGACGATCTGTACCGGCACCCCCTGTTCGCGTAGAGCCCTTTCTCTTCGACTTGCTCCCTTCCTCGGCATTTTGTCGGTCGATCTCTGCCATAATCTCCTTAATACGGGGGTTGGGGTTGGTTTCGATGAAATGTCGGAAGAGATCTGTTAGACCAAGTAAGTAGCGAAACCTTCGAATCGAGTCATCCTCCTATTAAAAGAAATCATTCGTCAATTGAGGGCTCAAATATAATGTTGCATTTCGAAGGATTGTAAGCCAAGATATGGATTGGTAAAAGGCTCGTGACAAACCTTGGACTCGTTCAGGTGGCCGTGCTTCTTGCCGAACATGTTTTTTCTCATGTGGAAGGCCTCTGATCTTCGCCTCCGGCCGTCTACAGGGGCTGTGTCGCCTGCAACACTGCTTGCGGTAGTGTTGGGGTTCGTATCCGAATCCTGGTGGAAATCGAGTTAGCGGAAGCCGTGTGGCGCGATCATTGATCGGATAATGGTTACCGTGTAATCTGGAGTATCCTGATAATCCTAGAGCGAATAGACAATTAGTTATTGCGTTTCTTGGGGTAACACAAGACGCCAGCACTGAATGTGTTACGCGAGGGAAGGGGATGGGGGATATATCAAAAAAAGTAAAAGAATCAGGTGCTGCCTGACGTACCGCCATCTTCGCGTCCATATTATCTACAGGTATGGAGGTAACAGGCTCGTCATTTGCATCTGTCATAGGGGTATCGGCCTGCGAGGGCGTATCAGAGGGTGGAATGAGAGAAGGCGCCATAGCTGTTGACTGCGCGCCTTGCGCCAAAGAGTTGCTAGAATGACCCCAAAGTGCGGTGTTCAAGGAGGTGCTCCGAAGCAAGAGAGGGAGACGAAGCAATCAAAATCCTAGTGAGGGAGGAGGGAGGGGATGGAGAGGGAGAGGGGGTGAGTAGCTGGATGGGGCGATTGAAGGTGTGAATGGGATGAACAAAGGCTCTTCAGAGTACAGAGAGCCAAGCAGGTGTTGGATCAGACAATGAGGATGCTGAAAGAATGAGGATGCACGAAAGTCGCGCTGGGATGGATGGCAAATGGAATTTCGATGGAGCACTGCGGACATCGACACGCGCTGATTGGCTGTAGACCGCGCGATGCTTTAGCTGAGTCATCTCTGAGTCAGCGATACGGAAGACAGTTTCCCCGCTGTGGGTCACGTTACCATGACAAAGTCCGAGATTTCCTTCGCTGGTGACTAAGCCGCCAGTGCACGGCTACTCCAAAGGCTGTTCGTTCGTTCGCTCACTTGTTGCTTGTTCGTTGGATCTTCATCGCTCGACTTGTCGCTTTGGATCTCTCATATTTCCTTAGTGCTCTCCCTCCATCTCCTTACTCTATTTTACATTTCTCTTGCCTCCTCAAGTTTCTCCTCCTTTCTTTCTTGTCGTCTTTGCTGTACTCTCCCTCTAAATTTAAATTTTCTTTTTCTCCTTCCTTTCTTTTGTTCCGTGCCCCCACTTTGGTTGAATTTGCTTTGTTGCCAGGAGCACAACTCACATCACCCCTCTCCTAGCAACCAGCTAGTGATTTGGTCAAAACTGCCATATTCAAAGAAACTAAAGTGCAACAAAGCTGCCTCACTTGCAGCTCCGCCGGTAATGGACTCGATGAGGACTTTGAATACCTCGCTACCCAGCTCAACACCCCGCCATCAGCCCCCTGAGCAACTCCTCCAGTCATTTAAGACTGCTGCTCTTTCAGTCACCAATCTCTATAAGAATGCGGTGTATGTGGAACAACAGGCACGACAGGCGGGCTACCAGGAGGCGATTGAGGATTTGCTACATTTTCTAGACCGAGAAAACCTCGGCCTAGGCGACGGAGAGGGCTGGCGTGTTCGACAATGGGCTACCGAGCGGAGTGATGGAACGGCGCCTCATAGTGATGATGATGAAGTCGAGAAGCCACCGAGGAGAAGTGCTACGCCTGCCCCGCCCCGGAAGGAACAGTCGGAACCAGAAGCCCCCCGTCAGCCCGCTAAGTCGATATCACCCAACCGAGAGGAACAAACTGCCTCACAGCAGCCACCGCCAACTACACCTGCTACCCCTATATCTACCGAATCTACTGACTTCGACCGACCAGCCATCTTCACCTTCTCGGCCGCACCGGCTTTCCCGCAGCAAGGAGATCAGGACCAGGATATGCAGAATTCCGATAACTCAACGCCAGCATCTCAGGATGAAGTCCCGTTAAGTGTCTCAGTGTTATCTCGAAACCACCGCCAACAAAATCGCCACAACAACCTCGCCCGCACAAACACACGAACCGCCACACGAGAGTCTCCAGTCGCAGTGGGCTCAAAACGAAAGATTCAATTTCCTGATTTCTTTGACTTCTCAGGGATGGGAAACCGGGACATGTTTGGAGGAGGCAAACGGGGTCGCTTTGCCTAAAGAATATGGGTATCGATTATGGGACGAATATTGATATTCTTAAAGTGACGCAGCGTTTGATTTTGGCATTTCAAGTTTCTCAGAGCATATCCTCGGAGTATTGCATGTGTTTATTTTCCTATCTTTTTATTCATCTTGATTTGATTTTCTTTCCTGAACCTTCGGTTCTATTGTCTTCTTCCTTTTTTTTTTTTTTTTTTTCCGTTAATTGATCCTATGGGCTACTTTTATAGACATTATCCAAGATGGTGATACCCGGTGAGGCAGTTATTGCTATAATCAATGCTTGATCATACTGCAATGCACATATTTAGTTCAAGAATCTTTCTTTTTTTCCCTTCTCTTTTCTTCAATTCTCTTTTTATTGTACAATTATGTCACCCACAAAGTAAAAATACAACGCTTGCAAAAGTAACATCATAATAAAAGGAGTCCTCTATCTCAATTGAATGCTCTCCAGATACCCATGCCTACCAAGGTCGCGGATATTGTTGCAATACCCAACCGACGAGAACCCATTTTATATTTGGTCGCACTTTTCATAATGGCTTGTTCTTGTTTTTGTAGGTTGCTCATGCCCGTATAGTAGCTGTAGACTCCGAGACCGATGAAGGCGGCCGAACCTAGATAGGCGGGGTATAGTTAGAATGGTGCTTGTTTGAGAAGAATTGAAAAGAAGATAAACCCATAAGAAAAAGAAAAAAAAAATAATCAATCATTCAGATCAAGATAGATAATGGGGAGCTGACCAGTAACTCGGCAAGCCAAGCAGTCTTCATATTTGTCTTCGGCGAGTAGACGCTTTGCCTCGGGGGACTGGACATCCCAGGCAGATTCATTACTAGAGGAGTTGGAGGATGGAGCCATAATCCTTTCTTTTTTTCTTTCTTTGTTGCTTCTTTGTATTCAGTCTGAAACCCCCAAGAAGATTGGTGAAGCTTAAAAAAGCGCGGGCGGCAATCAGCGGCAGAAATAGGCTCATAATGAACTCATGTGTCGCCAGTTGCAACAACTTCACTTCTAGACGAGAACAGCGAGTTTGAGAGTAGTCGACACCATGAGTGGTGAGATTAATGCCCTCTACATATATGATGAACATAAGTAGTTCTCCCCCCTCATCTTCGTGTACTCACTCAATCTCTTACCTTTCCGCAGCCATCCACTCGTTGAGCAGGTCTATCGTTCTCGCCCGCCCTCCGCGGCCGCCCTCCGACCCCTCTATTTCGCCCATCCTGCCCCACGCCCATCGCTCATTTACTTTCCAAATACCTTGCCACCGATCACCGTCTTCTCTATCACTCAATCAAATTTGCATTTCCTAGCTCTGTCAGAAACAGATACTGAGCCACTGCTGGCCCTGGAGTTCTTGCATCGCGTGGTCGATATTTTAGAGGAGTTTGTTGGAGCCCCGTTAATTTCGAGCAAGGTCCAAGCAAACTACGATGTGGTTGCTCAGCTACTCAACGAAATGTGCGATGCGGGCGTCGTGTGTAATACGGAGTTGAATGCTCTGCAGGAGGTGGTGGAGATGCCCGGGTGGATGGGGAAGATCTTGGGTGGTGTTGGCTTGCCCGGGTGAGTAACACTCGATTTACCTGGACATTTATAGGTATCCTGTTCGTAATTAAACCGAGCTAACCCAATGATATGCTGGGGTAAAAGATCCTCGACTCCCATTCTAGGACAACCCGCTATACTAAAGCAATCATTAAACCCCGCAAGTGTGGCCCAAGGACCGGCGATTCCATGGAGACGCTCCGGCGTCCGACATACCTCAAACGAACTTTACGTGGATATCGTTGAGTCTATCAATGTTACAATGGCCCCATCGGGAAGGCTACTCTCCGCTTTAGTGTCTGGCACTATCGCCTTCACAGCCAAGATATCTGGTGTCCCCGATATTCTACTTTCTTTGGCTGCTCCCGGTGGCCAGCAAGCTATTGCGCGAAAAATTGACCTTCCTGTATTTCACCCCTGCGTTCGCCTAGCTAAGTGGAGAGAGCGACCTGGTGAGCTTAGCTTCGTTCCTCCAGATGGCCGCTTCATCCTGGCAGGGTACGAGGTTGACCTCCTGCCCCTTGATCCCAGCCTAGAGCAGCCCCCAAGCCACATGGAAAAGGTCTTTCTACCGACTATTGTCGACATTCGAAAATCTCTTGGACCAACAGGTGCAGAATTTGAAGTCCGGCTCACCCTCAATACAAACTTCCCGGGCCATTCGGCCGGCGGTCGACCCGGGTCAGGTAGGGGCGGTTCCGGAACATCCACACCATCGTTCCTAGGTGGAAACGGAAGTGGAAACTCGTCGTCCCCTGTCCTCGAAGATGTAGTGGTAACCATCCCTATCCCACACTCAGTCCGAAATATTACGGACATGAAAGCTAGTCGCGGCGAAGCCATCTTCAATCCCAACACCAGCGCTCTTGAATGGCGGGTTCCTACCAAAGACGCTGGAACCGTTTCTGGGACAGCTACCTTGCGTTGCGCGGTAATCGGCAACTCTAATGACGACGATGACGATGTCGAAGATGCCGAAGCGGATGCAGAAGCAACCCTCCTGCAAGGTTACTACGACGATTCCGCTGCAGTATCGTATCAACAAAGCTCAGAAAGAGCTCTGATGAAGCCGAAAACCAAAAAGAAGAAGAAGAAGGTTAAGAAAGTAAAGAAATCCTCCTCCCGAGACACCCCAGATAATACTACTTCTCCTGTTGCCGCCGACGCCCTCAATGATAATGATGACCCCATTGATTCTTCCGATCTACCACCTGAACAAAAGCTCGGGCAACTCACTCTCCACCATCGTTCTTCCCCCTCATTATCCAACCCCCAAACACCCACCCTCACCCCTCCCCTACATAAGCGACAACCATCTACACCGCAACCCGAAGACTCATCCCCCTTTTCAATCTTCCACACTGCGCCCCGCAAGACGAAATCTCAGCTGAACGCAGCGTTGATGCCAAATTCCGCCTCCGTCTCGTTCTCCGTCCGAGGCTGGCTACCATCGGGGATAAAAGTAGATAGTCTAAATATCGATCCGCGAAGGAGTCGAGGGCTAGGGGAGAGTGTAAAGCCTTACAAGGGGGTGAAGTATATTTGTGTCAGCCGGAAAGGTATTGAGAGGAGGTGTTAACCAACATGCTTTTCCTGTATTTCACAGTTTTTTTTTTTTCTTCTCTTTTTCAAAGCTAAATACATTTTAAGGGGCCTTCTTTATATTGGTTTGGTTTGGTTATGCTGTGTTTTTGTGGGAACTTCCATTATTTGACTAAGTAAGCATTTTTTAGTTAACTATTTAACTCCATTCGCCTGCAGGAAAGGTTGTTCGGGCGAGGCCACCTAAATTCTATATAGAGTAATATCATTTTCATCCTTGCTCTCCAAATTTGGGTTGTTTTTTTTTTTTTTTTTAAGTATACTTTATATAAAATATGATGAGAGAACTAGACCTTTATTATCGGATAATCTTTGTCTTTATAACTAGTAAATACACGACCCAAGAAAGTATTACTCAGTAGCAGTCGATAAAGTATTAAACTGTATAGGATTATCTGTCATATGTAGTAGGGGGCGCAGGCGCCTGCTAATTGTGTCATCGATATGTGGAGAAAAATGATAATCTAAGCCAGAATATAGGTATATTACTGTACACAATATGCTAACAGGCCTCAAAGAATCAAATTCATGTTCAGTTAACTAACTAGTTACTGTTTCCTACAGCCTCACGTCATACTCGATCTCGGTGTATTCGGCCTCGCTATATTCGGCCTTCGCGATATCGGTATAGGAAAAGGGGCTGTACGAGGCCATCTCCCAGCAACATTTCCTATTGGTAAATTATTTTTATTCTTTTGTCTTCTCCCTTAAAAACACAGAATATTGATATTTTGGTATTGGTATGCAGAAAGGATTTTTAGGGTCAATATCCCTTACCTCGGTTCATCTTGACAGGAAACGGAGCGGTTTCAGTAATAAATAGCATTTACCACGATTAGGGGAGCCCCTTGACGATTACCAGGAAATGACGCGATTAAAAGTCCTCATCAACGGTGCAGGGATCGCTGGCAATGCTCTCGCCTTCTGGCTCTCTAAGCTCGGCCATGAGGTTACGATTGTTGAACGGTTCCCCAGACTCAGAAACCAGCGGCCTCCAGGTAGACAGACATACGGGGCCAGGGAAGTGAAGTTATAAGGCGCATGGGTCTTGCAAATGCCTTTCGTTCCCATGCTGTTCCCGAGCAAGGCATGCATGCAGATGGTTGACAGCTCCGGGAGACGTCGAGCCTAGGTACTTACTTCCCTGCAAACAAATCCGGAAAAGGCTCACAAAGCTTCACCAGTGACTTGGAGAGATCATGAGGGGAGATCTCTGCCGGATTATGTACGATGCTACAAAGGGACAGGGCGAAGTACGTCTTTGGTACCTCGATTGAGAAATTTGAAGAGAAAGACGCGGCCCTGGAGGTCCGATTTACAGATGGCAAGACAGACCGGTTCGATATCCTCGTTGGTGCTGACGGACAAAGATCACGCACCCGCCAGATGATGCTCGGCTCCGACGCCATGGATTCTTTTCGCGCATTTGACGAGTACGTCGCCTGCTTTACGATGCCCCAGCCACAGCTAATGCGGGATGGAGAGGAGTACATCGCTACATCGTACGTTGCACCCGGGGCACGGTTCATCCTGACTAGAAGGCATGACCCGCAAAGGATCCAAGTTTATTTGACTGGCAAGAGCGTCGCTGAACGGCTCAGAAGTGTCCAGAGAGGAGATGTTAGTGAAGAAAAGAAGGCTTTTGCAGAGGGGTTTTCGAGGGGCGGGGTGGCAGGTAGACGCGATCCTAGAGTCGCTTATGGAGGCCGAGGACTTCTACTGCGAGCACCAGGGTCTCGTTTAAACTGGATCCTTGGTATCAAGGTCGGGTTGTGCTCGTTGGAGATGCGGCTTACTGTCCTTCAGCAAGTACAGGCATGGGGCACTTCGAGTGCTATTGTCGGTGCATATATCCTAGCTGGAGAAATTGGGAAATCCTGTGAACGCTCCAGCGACCAAGGAGAAGCTGAAGCGAAGACCTGTCATGCCACACAGCATTTCGGGCTTACGATAGCAATTTTCGGCCCTTCATGAGCCAGATACAAAAGGGCGTTGGTGATCCGAGTGTTTCCAGTGGTCACCGTTTACCATCACGATCCTATATTGGGTCTTGTGGCTGGCATCATGCTTGAGGATGGATTTAGCTGGCGGGCTACTTATGGATCAGCCAGTGAAGGGCTGGAAATTGCCAGAATATGAAGGGATTGGAAGTGATTAATTAGCCTCGAGTTGCAATACTGTACAAACAAAGATTACTATCACCCCTCTTTCCCCCCCCTTAAATAAGTCAGGGTACGTATTAATACACCTGAGTAACATCATCTTTGGTTGATGCCGCTAGTAATGAGAACCTTGGTATAATATAACCATGATATGAAGACTGGTGCCCTGGCTTTTGGGATTTCCCATCGGTATCGTAGTCACCATCACCACCCCACATTTTCGCCTTCGTCATGGAATGAATGAATGAATGATCGATTGATTTTAATTGCGGGAATCGAATTATTACCGGTGGATATGGCTATGGCTATGGCTACCTATGTTCATGGCTGCTTTGGTAGGTGGGGAAAGAGGACGGGGGAAGAGGGGGATGGATGGATGGATAACCAGGTAGGTATGATATGATATATAAGGCTGCTTTTTCATCCTTTTACTAATATACCTACCTTACCTAAGAGATATACTTTTATTATTATTATTCAATATATAATAGGTAGGTACGTACTGTTAATATGACAACCATGACTTGATATACTACTTAATGGTAACGTCAACATCCTAGAAACAAAATTGTCAAAACTACGTGCAGCCTAGTTTTTGCATGTGTGGGATATAGATGAACCATGACCAGCTCAAAACTTAAAATAAAGAGGGTGAACTTCAAAAAGACCTCTTCGTAGACCAACAATCCATCCGGAATCCACCCACACAGCCTATCCCCCACATAAAGGAAAGTAGCCAATAAATCAGGAATAGATAGTCAAATGATAAAAAGGAAGATAGATTGAATCAATCTAGGAGTAGCAAAATGACAAATTAAACTTGTAGAAAGATGGGCGTTAGGAAATATCATATATGACAAGAATAGATAAGAACAAAAGGTGGAAGAGACGTTCAATTTGTTGCCTTTTCCCCCATTCCCCCATTTTCTGTTTCTTTTCTCTCTTCTTCTTTTTTTTTGCTTTTTTTGCTTTTTATTATATATATTAATTGTTTAAAGCTTCGAGGTTCGTCGCTCGAGAATTTGCATCACGAGATAGGCCACTGAAATAGAGAGAAAGGAGGACATATTAGAAAGAAGTAAATAAAAGGAAGTATAATGAACCTAAGCTCTTTTATGGCAAGGAGAACAGAAAAAAAAATTTTAAGCGAGAGAGGTGGATGAAGGGTATATTTTAAACATCCTTGAGAATCATCCCAAAAAAAAAGATAAAGAAAAGAGAAAGATAAAAGAGAGGGAAGGGAAGGAACCACACCCCAACACCCCGTTGAATGGATAGTTGTTCAAAAAACCAAGGGTATATAGAAAAGGAAAAAAAAAAAAAAAAAGAAAGATAGACCAAAAAGCATTAGGGATAGAGTAGATTTGGAGAGAAAAAAAAAGGTTCAGTCAGAAATAGAGCTAGACGACTCACCCGCGGCAACTAAAGCAGCCCTGCTAGCACCAGCTTTTGCAGATCCTCCTCCCAATGTGAGGATATATCGCAACCAACCAAGTGTCACTTTGTGGCCGGATCGATCAAAGTCCGGCACCAAAGTGCTGCCCGCCTTAAACTTGCTAATCTTGCCGGCATAGGGTGGATAGCGGATAGCGAGGAGAGATTCGAGCCAGCCGGGGCTGCTAGTGATGGTACGACGATGCACGAAGATATCAAAGCTAGCACGGCCACGATAGGCGCCGTGGCCGGATTCACCGACACCACCGAAGGGGAGGGTGGGGATATGGAGGGCGGCGTCGTTGATAGAGACGCCACCGGAGCGAGTCTGGGAGAGGACTAATTACTCGATATTAGATTTTAAGTGTTCAATTTAAGGAAGTAGCCGTGGATAGTGGAGGATGAGAAACTTACTCTTGTCTGTATCGGCCTTGGAACCAAAGGGATATATACCCAGAGGGGTACTTTGGATGTTATTGGCGATGTTGACCGCTTCGTCGAGATTATCGACGGGGAGAATGGGAATGAGCGGACCGAAGCTCTCCTGGATCAGCAAGGAGTCATCGGGTGAGTCAACCTGAATGAGGGTGGGCTCGATGAAGAGCTCCTTCTCGTCCATGGTACCACCCATGAGGATCTGGCCCTTGGAATTGTCGATCATAGACTTAAGACGACGGAAGGCGCCCTCGTTGACAATGCGAGAGTAATCTGGGGACGCTTTGGCGCCCTGGGGATAGAATTCCTTGTATGCCTTCTTGAACTCCTCGACCACGGCGGGTACGAGGGTCCTGTCGACCAGGAGGTAGTTTTGGGAGGTACAGACCTGACCTGAGTTCATGAGCTTTCCCCAAAGCAGTCGACGGGCGACGAGTCTGGGGTTCGCGCTCTTGGTGATAAAGGCTGGGTTGATACCACCCAGCTCGAGCACAACAGGGGTCAAATGGGGAGCGGCTGCCTTTGCGATGATACGGCCAACGTTGGCGCCACCGGTGAAGAAGATCTTATCCCATCGTTCCGCTAGCAGGGCCTGGGTCTCGGGGACGCCTCCCTGGATGACGGTGTAGCACGATGGGTCAAGCGCGGACTCAACGATCTTTTGCATAACAGCCGCGCTCCTGGGAGCATTTTCGCTCGGTTTGATCACCACGGTGTTTCCGGCAGCAATGGCACCGAGGACGGGTCCGAGGGTAAGCTGGAAGGGGAAGTTGAAGGCGCTGACGAAGCAAGTTTAATATTAGTTGTATTGGAAATAGAAACAGAAACAGAGAAACAAAAATAAACGAAGGATCCATCTCATACCCGATGACCAAAACAGTCCCCAGAGGATCCTTGCGAATCTTGGGGTTCATAAACTTGAAGGTCAGGTCGATATCGTCGGGGCTCTCGTCCTTGACCCATTTGTGCAAGTTGCGAGAGATAAAGACGATGTCATTTTCCAACCAGTTCGATTCACCAACCTCAGCTTCAAATCGGGGCTTATTCAAGTCGAGACGGAGGGCTTCGACGATTTCTTCCTCGTGGTCCTTGATACTGTGCAGATGCGACCGGGTGAAATTAGTATTAGTAGTACAAGTGAGAGGAAAAAACACAAGGGTATCGGGGAAAGGGTGGAAGGAAGAGAACTGCTTACGCCCAGTAGAGTTTCCGCAGCTGAACGAGCCTAAACTCGACATCGCGGGTTTTATGTTCGAGAAAGGTCTTTTTTAGACGTGAGACTCGCTCCTGAATCTCGTCGATGGCGGTGAACTGCAGGTCGGGAAGGTTGGAGACACCCATTTTGATAGGAATATTGATATTAGGTGGATAGTCAGCAGGGCGATGAAGAGGAGGGGGGGAGGGAGGAATAAAGAATAAATAATAATAAATACCTAATAGTTCAATACTGCACATGCGGGTTTCATTATGATTAATCCAGGAGCTTCCCCTCGTTTTCAGAGTCTGAACCGCGGCTCTTGTGCTGCCACTAAAGCACAGCGCGTCATTCCTGTTGGCTGAAGCTGTGGCAGAGCTCGCAAGCAATGCTGGATTTGTTTAAATCCCCCCGACGGCGTCTAACTGGATGTGGATTTAGTTGCAAATCATCTCCAGGTTTAATCTTAAGTATTCATCTCATCCCCTGTTCAACAGTTCGCTGTACAAGAATAATCTGGAAGAATCTTCACATCCACTCATTTGGGAAAAAAAAAAGTATATTCAAAATAGGTATATCATGGGGGTGTGAAAATAGATACCCCAAGCCAAAAAAAAAAGAAAGTCTAAAAGAAATAAAAAAAAAAGCAGGAAATAATGTCACAACGCTCATCATGCCTTGAACTGATCCTCAGTCACTCCCTGGCCCATGGCGGCCGTGCTGCTCACTCCGCCTGTCACCATCTTCAACAAATTATCCACATAGTTGGCTCCACTCCATTTCTGATGTGTAACCACATCCACACCCTGCTCCATTTCGGGTTCTTGCACCAGTTCGCCATACGCTCTCATGCCCTGCTTCGCGTATGCCTTGGCAAACTGATCCGTAATTAGAGCGGTTGTGTGCAGACCCGCCAGGGTGATGAACTGCCAGCAGTATCCAAGAGCACCTAGGCGTTTAATGTAAGTCTCCTGCTCATCGCGGGGCATGGCCTTCTTCCAGTTGAATGATGGAGAGAGGTTATACGCCAACCTATTGAAATTATGATGTGGTTAGCTTCCGATAGGAAAGTAATGGCAGGAATAATAAAGTATGGATGGAACTCACTTCTGCTCTGGCCACATGGCGTGGACACCATCAGCAAACTCCTTAGCCTGCTTATAATCAGGAAGCTTGCTCTCCATCCAGATCAAATCCGCAAAAGGCGCAAAGGCAACAGCACGGTTGATAGCGCACTGAGTGCCTCCCTGGTACCGGTAGTAACCCTCGCGAGTGCGGGGAGCGTCCCAGTTCCAGTAGATGTCGGTACCGGTGATACCCTTGGCGATAGCACGGGCCTCGGGGTTGCTCTTGCCCTTGGCAGCCTTCAGGTACTGCTCGATCAGGGCTGGCTTATTGGGGAGAGAGGACTTGTTAATGGTATCAATGACAGCCTCGCTGAACAACTTCAAACCAGCTTGGGCATTCCATTGGTCCTCGATGGCCTGAAGCTGAGCACCGGTCTTACCGGCACCCTCAGCTGCAACCATGAGATCATTGAGGGGGGTGAGGCTGGAGTTGGTCGAGCCAACGATGAAAGAGTGGTCGCGGTAGTCAATGGTAGAGGTGATGAGGGTTGCGGCTTCGGAGTCAGTTCTAGCAATAGCCAAGAGGTCGGTTCCTGATGGTGGTAGTGGCTAGTTAGCGAATTGCTTGCGCGCATTATCGGGGACACGAGAAACAGAAAGATAAAACAAGGTCAGCATACCCATGATATCGGCCTGTGCACGGATAGCGACCAGTCGATTAATGTGTTCGCTAATAGGCACCAAGACCTTTCCAGCCATGTGACCACACTTCTTAGTACCAGGAGCTTGGTCCTCGATATGGATACCAGCAGCACCACGCTCAATGAAAAGCTTGGTCAGCTTCATGACGGCAGTGAGACCACCATGACCGGTATCGGCATCGGCGATGATGGGGCGCAGGTAATCAACGTTGGCGACCTTGCCGCGCTGCTCCTTGGGAGTAGTAATGCGCTCCTCACGTTGTTTTCGATCATGGAACAGCTGTGCCATGAAGAGTTGGTTGACCTTGTTGGGGACGGTGTTCTACATTGATCGATCACATGTCAGCGTCACGGACCACCGACAGAACATGAACATGTGCCAATCTGCTGGCTGGAGTGGGTCACAATCTCACCATTGGGTAGTCAGCAAGATCCGGAGAGGGCTCATCAGTCGAAGAGGCCGTGGACGAGCTCTGCCAGCCCGAAACATAGACGGTGTCGAGGTATTTGGCCATCTGGGTGACCATGGTGGGTTCGAGACAGCCATAGGTGTAGCTAGCCTCTTTGTTCTGTTGCGGGCTTATTAGCGGGGACATACCCATTGCGCCAAACAAGAATACTCAACACCTACCACCCAGTTCTTCTCCAGGATGTTCCATAACTTCTTGCTTTGAACATTGGAGGGGTATTCAATCTTTAGGTTTCCACGTTTGGCAACAATTTGCTCCGCAGTGAAGGGGCGCTTGGTATGCCTCCATCGGGAATCCTTCCACCAAGCGTTGACGGCCTGCACATCATCCCAGTACTTTTTATCTTCGTCTTCAAGGTAACCCATGGTGAATTATGTGGTGGGAAGTGTTGGGGTAGTATATATGTATAGTACAAAAGCTATAAGGAGGAATAAAAAAAAAAAAAGAAGAAGCACACGACAAGAAGCCGAGATGGGGAGAAGGGGAAAGTATAAAAAGGAACTTAAGCTGAGGAATTTAGGAAAAAAAAAAAAGACAGGATCACAAGCCAAAGTCAAGGGTTCTTATTTATGATTAAATACAAGACTCTCAGGCTCCAATTGCAAAGTATGCGTCAGAGAATAATAAAATAAAACAAAAATAATAATAAAGTAGATGACTCTTCTTGACAGCGGTCGGTAAACGCTCGGCTCAGCGGGACAAAGTGGAAGACCTGACGCCGCCGGCATATCAGCAACCGGGGCAAAAATAACTACTGGTCTGGTATGATTCGAGACCATGGATATTTTTTTGGAGGGTTCCAAGTTCACAAGCCAGAATCCCGATAGCTGAGTGGGCGGTGGTTCGGAAGAGAGGAAATCGAGACTGTGGTAGATCCTCGGTCTAATGGGGATTCCTTACTATTATTTTTCGCGCCTGAGGCTTGCCACTCCGATTTAAACTTTTGGGACAAAAAAAGGCAGAGAGAGATTCGGGGGGAGCATAATTAGTATTACTCTTTTACCCCAGAAACATGAAGATGAGAATCTGGAGAATAAATAAATAAATAGGATTGTTCAGGGTGAGTTGAGCTTATTTCTCTTCTCTAATTTTTTTTTTTTTTTCCCTCTTTCTTCTCTCCCCTGCTTTTCTCTTACTATGCATATCTTCATGTTTTCAATAATAAGTATCAATTCGAGTCTGGGGGAGAGGGTGACGTCAATACATGTGCGTGCTTGGCCTTGTGAGACCCTAAAGTATAACAGGTAATAATACTACCCAATGAGTTACGAGTAGTTAATGGACGATACCGGCGGAATTCCCCACAGAATCGGTAATGTGTATTAATTAGTTATTGATTTTCTTAATTCATGCCTCCCTACCTTAAATTCTTCAATAATAATTGCCCTCCCTATCCCAAGAGATGTACTTATTCTATTCTATTTTTTTTTTAAAAAAAAAGGAACGAAAAGAATATTTACTTGTCTACTGAGCTGAAATATGTTCCTCTAAACAGTATACTCGAATAACAATCATAATGATAATACATGGAAATACACTCATCAAAAAACAGCCTAGGCATGATCAGCAACCAACCCACTCATAGATGCCCTTAGTTACAGAGTGACCACCTCCTCCAATAACTCAATAGCAGACTAAGCCGCATTCGGTATCAACCTCGGCACTCACAAACGCCAATCACAAGCGCCCCAAGGTCATGGCGTACCTACCCACTTACTTACCTAGTAGTACCTTACTTTACTTACTACTTGGAGCTTCACTAGTAGTTGCAAAAAGTGGTACTCTCCTTCCGCAAGACAAGTCAAGTAGTCCCTAGTACGTAGTGAGGAATATCTCCGTCACTAGGTAAGGTAGACACACCTCCATCATAAGAATAATCTCGTTATACCTCCGACGGCGAGAAACCTGGAAACTCAAATCCAGCCCCGGAATTGATTGGATGGGGACTAAATTCTAGTTAAATTCTCCACGAGAATCAACCTCGGGTGATACAGGAGCTCTGGCCTCGCCTTCCGTATTATTGTCGATTTTCAGATCTAATTAGTACTAACTACTAATTCATATTCCTATTTCTGAAAATAACACTGTAATAAAGCAAGAGTAAAAATCGGCTCGACCTAGTCCTTACATTTTTACTTAGTCGGGACGGGATGATGTCGGGTTCGACGGGTGGGCGGTAACTACTTATTAGGTAGGAGTAAGGTAGGATGAAACGGGCTATATTCGTTCATGTATGTAGTATGAACGCAGATGGATAGATAGGTAGGTAGATACCTCCTGTGCAAAAAAAAGTATGTCTGTTTCACAATATGATTTCCCAAGTTGGATGTACCGAGTCATGTTCGGACAAAACTCGGGCGCCACTCTGTTCGAGGGCAAATTCAATATTAATCAAGTAATAGAAAATCGAGGCAGATTCACAGTGAATTACCTGCTGACGAGGGCAACTATGGCGCAACAATAATGGCGTATATCCAATGCTGTTTTCAACCACTCATTGGATCCAGTGGTTCCATTTCCCCTCCAAATCCAATTTCTATTCTTATTCACCCCAGAAAATAATAAAAAATTAAAAAATCAAAATACGAAAAGGGCTAGTTTCCCTAGGGTAATCTCCATCAAATCTCTCATACTGTTTTGAATATCCTCGTCGTTAACCTCGGTCTTCGTAACTGTGACTCACCTCGCAGCCTTCCCATTCCAGCTCTAGTCCCCTGAGGCTTGTCTCTTTCTTTAAAATAGAAATAGAATAGAATAAAAGTGTCTGTCGTACAGCATGTTTATAGTCACAATAATAGAATGTAAGAATATGTATCCTCCGCCATACCTTACCCTTTGCAGCTACAAATAACCACTACCACTTGACATCTCATTTCCAAAAACTAGAATCAAAGACAACCACCACCATTTAAACTAAAGGAAATTAAAAAAGAGAAAAAATCACTCATCAAAGTCACGATTATCTTGCATCGCAATAGCTTTACTATACGTCTCGTATGGTGTAATAGCTCCAAGAGCACGTGCCTGATGGGCATTGAGGATCTCCAACCCATAAACAAAGCTAGCGTTGACCCAGCCAAATCTACAGTGAAGGCATAGTGGTTAGCCAAAAATCTAGAGAGGTGAAAAAAAAAAAAATACTTACCCCTCTCGAGGAGCCCCTTTGAAATCAACGCCCTGATTTCCATATTCAGCGTCAACCCGATGAGGGTCAATGGGCCGAGTCACATCGTACTTCTCGACCACAACCCCATTAAAGTCAACAAACGCTTTTGTGATCATGTACAGCCATTTATACGCTAGTCTCTCGGCTTCCTCTTGGTAGCCATACCGAAGGAGCCCCGTCCATGCCAGCATCTGTTGTGGCGCCCATCCATAGGGGTAATCCCATTGACGAGTTGGTCGGTCCAGACCAACAGCGCCACGGGATTCTTCTGTACCCGAGACCAAGCCACCAAAGGCTTCAAACCGGGGCAGAGCCTTCTCGACCATTTCCGCGGCCTGTCGTGGCGTCGCGAGGCCAGCCCACATCGCCCAGAATGTCGTAGCACTCTCGTAAGTAGTGCGCTCTTGCTTAACCGTGTCGTAGTCGAAATACATCCCCTTCGCATCGTCCCAGAGGTAAGTATCCATTCGCATCTTCCTTCGACGTGCTCGTCGGTCCCATACTGACGAAGACTCGCTTTTCACGCTCTTTGTTGCCTCAGTGCGGAACTCGGGAGGGATCTCGAGCTGGTCGTGGAAGTGTTGCCGGATTATCCGCGCAATATCCACCTCATATTTATACAAAAGCGAGTTCAGGTCAACCGTTGCGAGATTAGCACAAACCCTTTCAAGACGGTAGCTTGTGTCGTGACCAGATTCCCGGACTGCCCGGTCATGTAAGAAATACTCGTCAAGCTCGGGTTCCTGAATCTTGCCACTATTATATGCATGAACAAACTCCTCAAACCCCATACCGTACTTTTCGGCGTAGGGGGTCAGAAGGTGGGTAAAATGCGTAGGCTCTGTCTCTGGAGGCACCCCGATGCCCTCTGGTCGGTACCGAGACAGACCAGAGATATGGTCATATCGCGGTTCCGCAGTCCAAACGCTATAATATTCTTTTATTGCCGCAAGAGTGGCATTCCGAAGAAAATCCGATGCATCAGGCTCACCCTTGATTCGCTCATATACACGTAAAGCCATATCAGTTAAAAATGGCGGCTGAGAGCGCGTCAAGTAGTAGGACCGATTAGCATTCAATATTTTTCCATAATGCTTGATACAGAAACAGAAATTGATCACCATCGCCTTAGCTAGGTCAACCCTGTTGCTGACTATTAGGCCGAGTGACTCCATATAACTATCCCACCCATATAACTCGTTGAATCTACCCCCAGGTACCACAAAAGGCACACCGACGAGTTCTGTTTCGTTTGTTAATTCGTTATGCCGTCTCTGCATTTCTAGAGCAAGAAGCCCAGGTTTATCGTTCAAGTCTCTCACGTATTCCGGGGTAATCTTCGAGTCCAATTGCCGTACATCTAGGCGCAGCTCAGGCCTCGCAGCAGCAATCTTTTTATAATACTCTAACTGCTCGGGCGCTCCAGGAGGGACATAGATGCGCGGTCGGGGATCATCGGTCCAATCCTTGGGGTCTCGGCCAGCCACCTCAATATTAGAGCCATCAATACGACGAGTAAGGGCGTTCCAAAATGAATTCTTGATAAGTCGTGACAACCGTTTGACCGGATTCTCAGTCAGACGGTCTTCATCGAGGATAATGTACTCACGACCGTAATCCTGGGCTATTGTCAACTCTTGAAGGAGGTTAGAAAGCATGTATGTTCCTCGAACGTCGAATCGATTGTACCCCGAAGATGCGGCAGTTCCCACTGCTAAAACCTGTGTACTTTCAGCATACTATCCAGAAAGAGTCTCTCTCTTTATATATGTCGAGGAGTAAGGAGATATAATGGCCGAGAGCCTAATCTTCCATACCTTCGGGCCCATATCCTCAATTGTTATCTGCATATTATTATCCGTATCCTCTCGTTCGAGAAGCCTCTGAAGTGTAGCCTTGACGTCGATGATGAATTTCCGAGGATTGTCCGCTGACGACTCATCTAGTTAAGAAGTATGACAATGACAATAATCAGCTCTTCGCTCCATATTAGACACCAATCAATCAATCAATCTATCTATCTATCCAACCCACTAACCAACCGACCAACCTCGCCCCCTGTCCTTGGCAGAATGAACTAAGGTACATACCATGACTTGCTCTCCTCGAGGGTAAACTACCCAAAAGATCCCCAATATTCTGAGAATTGAATGTGTTGAGTGTCTACCATAGCGGAACAAACAAACAAACACACAAATTTGTTTGATTTCCCCCCGTCCTAGTGAGCCAGCTGTACTTGGTATGATATATCAAAACATGAGAAATTTATGCAGCCCTAGTACTTACAGTTGAAAATGCCCGTCGACGGCTCTTTATACGTTCTTTAGCCTCTTCATCACCATAGTAGACATCCGGGTCCGAATAAGGATCGAGAGAGCTAACTCGTCGATGCATGGTCTTCAGTGGCAACGATGGCAACTGCGGCGCGATTGGAGAGGTTGTAAAACTTCCTTCTTCCAGATGATACCTAGATTTTGGGGATCGCTATAGGAAAACCCAGACCAAATGTGAGAGGTAAAAAAAAAATAGGGGGGGAAGAAAAAATTTGCTGTGTGTGTCTGCCCGTGTAGTTGCTGAGAGCACGCTCAACAGCTAATATCTAGGATAGATATATGAGGTGAAGAGTAGGTGCTCTTGACAAGTGCAGATGCGGTATAGGACCCTTAATAATAAAAATCTAGGGAGAAATTTCTCACCTGGAACGATTGGGGCAGTAGAAGTGTTGAAATACTTTGATGGGGTTGAAATATAGCATATATGAAGTATGACGGCATCATCTCAATCGTGATGACATAACAATACAACCTCGCAAAGTGGGTAAGTATTTAGTCAAGTTTTTGGTATTTTACTTTTTTGTTATTTATTTACCTGCTGACAAGGTATTCTCGTCACTATTTATTAGACTTTGTGATATTCCATATTTCTTAGATTCTCTCGCATTTCTCACGATAACAAAAATTAAGAAGAAAAGATAAAGGGTATCTAACTATGTTGGCGCTCACTTCAAAATATATCTAATCTATCCCAAAGTCATGAAAGCCGCCGAAACCACGCAAAATCGTATCACAAACTGGAGATGAAACTATGAAATTAATGTGTTTAAAAGAAAGAAAAAAAAAACCCCAAATCTCGTTCATGCTACTGGGTCCAGTATCGTTGAACTCGTAGAGGCCGGGCGTCCGCCCATCTCATAAAGCTTTTGCTTTTCGAAAATCTAGCAGTATGAGACTCAACCGCTTGATCATCTTCGACGAGACGGTCGGTCGGAAGAAGGATCGCACGATCTAGCTGACTTGGGAATCCGCGATGGCGTCCTCGGACCATCATGGTGCAAAGGACTAATTTACCGAATGTGCCGAGTTGTGCACAGAAAGAAGTCGAGGTTCCTGGATAGCCTAAACTGAGGCCGACGTTGCCGCTAGAACAATGTCAGTAATTTGAAGCAAGTTAACTAGAGGGCTTATAGAAAAACTTACTATGCAGAAACTGACTCGAAGAAGATTGCAAACACAGTAAACCCCTATAACATCATATCAGCACCAGAAGATCTTAATGTCGCAAAGCACAGGGTCTAACCGGCTGATCAGGGTCTGTGATTCTCCCTGACTCGGAAGCGCAGATGCAAAAGATTCCGAGAAATATGTACCAGATATCAAAACTGAGTTGATTTCGCATGTGGGTTAGAAGGTATCCTCTGCTATCGTTCTCATCTATTTCCGGGTGAGGAGAATATATTCCAAGCGCTTTTTCCTCGTATATGTTCGATGCTCGTACGCTGATCGCGAGAGGGAAAACTGAAATATACATCATCACGAGGAGACTGAATTGAACTGCTGGGTTTACATCAGCTAAATTAAACGTCGAAGTACCCGTATGCCGCGAGGATGCAGCTTGGAATATCGCTGCCATTATACGTTTTCCTGCGGGAAGCGTGTTCACGGCGGAGTTATTGAGATCAAGTAACAATATCAAAAGAATATCAATAAAGTTGAGGGCAAACATAATTCCGAAAAGAATCCACGTGGGTCGACTGCGAAAAAGCAGCATGTAGCAGCGCCGGGGGTAGTTTAGCAGAAAGCTGAGTGGCTCCTTCAGGGACGATTCCTCCGGAACCCATTTGTACATGAGCCAGATGATGAGGCGAAGCACGCAAGGATACAGGGTGTACCCACAGTAGGCGAGGATGGTCATCACAAAGATCGGGAAAACAGCGTCTGAAAATGTCACCATTGAGTCGGGTGTCAGGGTGAAACCTAGATTATCGGTCATAGTCTGCGCAGAATATATTGCCCTGGAGATGTTAGAGTTAGGGAGACGACTGATAGGGACTATAATTCCTAATCTCACACGTACCACCAAATCTTGTTCTGTCCGCATTCATCAAGATAATTTCGGTACTTAGGGTCTGCGTATTGAATCCAGGCGATCAAACAAATCGCGCCAACCGCATGAAGACCGAAGAAATATGCTAGTTATACCAATTGGGTCTTAGTAAACCCTTGTAGAGCCCCGGTGCTGGACAGGGCAATATTTACCACATATAATCTTCAACAGCAACTTAAGGCTACGGTACTCAACACCGCCCAGCCGTTCTCGATCTTTCGTGGTTAAGTTAAAAAATTGTGAATTCCTTCCAAGAGTAGCCTGGGAAGAGAGACCAGGAAGGTTTGAATCTTTGGAGAGTGAGACTGCTGGACGAATCTGGGATTCTCGGTGTCTGCTTGGGGTCGCTGCAAATGTCAACGAAGTGGCTCGATCGATCGAAAAGCCGCTAGGCCGTCTACGAGGTCTTCCAGGTCTTGCATTATCTCTGTCGCTATCTAGAATGAAACTTGTTAGATATTTTGCTTATCTGCAAAGGAAAGAACGGTGCGATTCTTACCGTCCTCACTCGAAGGCATGTCAACTTCTATTATGGGATGGCCTATCGTAATGTAAGCATACCCGATTTTGAGATCAACTTATACGAAATAAAAAAAAAAAAGGGGGGGGGGGGGGTTTAAGTGCGGTAATTTACCTCTATCACGTTCGCGAGGTGACGGGATATATAGAGCCTTGGACGTGTTACCGAAAGAAATGGCTCGGTTGTTGATAGGATCACCTTCTTCTAGACCGGGATTGGTTTGTTGGTAACTCCCAACTACCGTAATTGCACTTGTAGATAGTTCAAATTAGAATTGAGATTTTATATGGAACCAAGAACGTCAATGCTTCACATACTTATCCGATGAGGTTCTCTCCGTAGTTGCATCCATCAATGGCTGGCCTTCATGCATACCCTCACCCTCAGGGATGCGCGGGAGATCCCCTTCCTTAGCAGTTTCATCAGGCTGAGCCTCAGGGTCAAACCGGATATCCTTTGGATCGGAAATCCTCGGATGGGGGCGAAGAACAGATGGGGCTGGGGGGAAGGATGGTTAGCCTGGCGATGCAAAGGACATATCCCGGAAACTAAGTCCCTACCGATTTCCTTCAGTCTCTTTTCGAACCAGAACAACCGTACACAGACAATCATGATATTGATGAAACCTATATTGGATACCATTGGGATGAAGTACAGGAAGAGTTGCTGATATGTTTTCAATTCCTTCACATCAACGCTGTGAGTTGAGAGTCAGGTTAGCTATCCACTCCGGCTCTAATGCCTACACGTCTAAGGAAGAATAAAGCAGATAAACTGACGGATTGAGCCCCGACTCCGTTGAAGCACTGACACCGAAAAAGTAGGCATCGATTGTGCGCATGTTGCCGTAAGGCGCAAGGACCACAAGGCCTAGGATTCCAAGGGAGATAATGAAGGCATCTGAGTGAATGAATTAGTGTTGTGGCCCTTGAGCTGGAACAAATTTGCATACAATGCAGCACAATGAAGTTTAATCGTGGCCGCCACATTTTTGCGCCAACAAGGAGGGTCTCTCTCTCTGTTTCTTCGCTGGATTGCGGTCACGGTCACGGTCACTCCCGTCCGTCGCTGGGGAGAAGTAGGAGGAGATGGAGAAAGAGGAGGGCGAATCGAGACCGAGGAAGAAAATGAGGAGACTACTGGGAGGTGCGACACGCAATCCAGAGGGAAGAGGAGTGACTTTTAAAGGAGTGAAGCATGGCCAAAGCGACGAATTTCCCTTGACCCTTCCATTGTGAGAATTTTGGCTGGTCAGGGAAGGGTTCAAAAAAAGAAAGAAAAAAAAAGAAAAGAAGAAGAAATTATGAAGCGGCGAATTTCCAGACGCAGGAATAGTAAAAATGATAATAATAATAATAATAGCCACCATAAGGCCGTGCTAGCCTGGAGCTTACTGCCGCATCGAGGTAAGATATGAGGCATTTACCAATGCCAATAGTATGCAGCGCAGCCAATAGCAACCCCACGTTCGCCCGTAGTCTGTTCCGCACGTTGAGCGGAGCCATCTCTTCATGTAAGAGGGAATAATCCTGGCCAACCGTTTAAAGCTTAACCAATTGTTTGGTGTCAAGAAATTTATTTCCTTCTATCTACCTAGTCTACTCTGGGGAGGTCGAACGGACGTACTTTGCCGACGCAGCCACCAACTCACCAAACTCTGCTAAGCTGCTAGTCAACTCAACTGCTCCCTCCTTCACGAAGTGGCGTGCGTATCCTGAGCCACCAGCTGAAGATCATGCACTGATAAAAGGGACTTTACGGGATCGTAAGAGGGTATAGCCGGCTCATTCATCCTTGACATGACGTAACTCTGCATCCGTTTCCTTTCTTTCTTTCCTTTTTTTTTTTTTTCTTCCCTTTGGCACGAACCTGCAAAGGGTTCGGACCCCCTCCTCGCCAACGACTTTCGGTTGTACTCTGAGTCCAACATGGCATGGTAATTCCAACCTTTCTAGTATACTCCATATTCTCTAGTCACATGGAGATTTGAGCTGCAATATCCCTGTGGCCTGAGATACATTGTCGAGTTAGATTTAAGTTAAGCTTCAGCAATGGCCACGCCTACCTAGCATCACATTGCATATTACTAGCCCCCCCTTTCGTCCTTAACTGTGACGACAGCTCTCTCTCGCGTGGTCGATCTATTAGGTTGTACCTTCTGTAAATGGTCGGGAGTAGTTTGTTTGCGTCATAGTATGAATTATTACATGGGTCTTGGCGGCTTTCTAATCGTGCGCCTCAACAGCTAAAATTTCTTTTGTCTGTCTCATTTTCTAGTTCTCCTCGTGTTCTGCTATAGCCTAGCACCAATAGCGCTACCCCCATCCACAGTAATGGTTGCGCCGTTCACATACGCGCCGGCCCGGCTACTCAAAAATAGACAAGCACCTGCGACATCCTCGGGGGTTCCAATACGGCCTAGTGGAACGCCAGCCTCGATCGTGTCTCGGTGGGCTTCTAGAGTGGCCGCCATCATCTTACTTTGAAACGGACCGCAGGCTAGGGTGTTCGAACTGTGTGGGTCAAAGCTATGTTAGCGCATGCTTTATTTGATTAAGTTTATCTTTGTAACCCCCACGAGATCGACACGTACGTGATATTCCTTCTTCCGAGATGGCTGGCGAGAACGCGACTCAGGTGGTGCAGACCAGCTTTGCTTGCACTGTAGGCAAAGGTTTCCAAGGCAGGCACCCTCAGACCATCAATGCTACCAATGTTGATGATTCGAGCGGGGTCTAGAGGGGATGAGGCCTTTTCCAATAGAGGCGTAACAAGTCTGGTGAGATCAAAAACTCGGTGCAGGTTGAGGGTCAGAACTCTGGACCAAGCAGCAGAGGGGTATTCATCGTAGGGAGCACCCCAGTTCGAGCCGGAATTGTTGACGAGGACGTGGAGCTCTAAGAATGTACAAAAGAGAAAAGGGTTGGGGGTTAGCTCGATGCTATAGTATAGCTGGATATTGAAGGATGGACCGTGGGGGAGAGGGAAAGGAGTAAGTGGATCAGCACTTACTGCTTTCGCGCTTGGCGAGTTCCTCTGCCAATTTTTTGATATCCTCTTCTTGGTAAAAGTTGGCGGGAATGGCATAAGCCTTTCCTGTGCCAAGCGCATTGAGTTCACTTGCGGCCTTATCACAGGCCTTTGCGTCTCGAGACGAGATATAGACCGTCGCACCATTCCGAACATATCCCTCTGAAATCATGCGACCAATTCCCTTGGCTCCTCCGGTGACCAGCACCACTTTGCCCTAAACACAGTATCAGTTAGTACCGTTGCACAAGGTGGGCACTGGAATGGAAACCTAGAAGAATGAGGGGAGAGTGCTTGTTGGGTAGCAGACAAACGAACTTTGACGTTGAATAGGCTTTGGGTATCCATGACGGGGGGGGGGCTCTAAATTTAGGGCTGTGTTCTCGTAATGAAAAAGAAAAGAATGAGGACGAAGAGGAGGTAAAGATTGAGGGGGTGAAAGATTAAAAAAGAATATTATACCATGGCAGCCTGCCGTTAAATATCCAATAAGTCAGTGGTAGTAATAATAGTTAGTGTACCCGAGAAATTGCCAGATGCTGGGGAAATACCGAGGCTCTTTGGGAGAAGCTGGATTAACAATAATGCGGAGACTAGCAATCGTTAGTCTCGCAGAAGTGCCGAAGGCTTTGGGGTTCCATTATTTTAGTATTTTCTTTAATTCTTTATCGTTATTAATTAAAATTAGTTGGCTACTACGTAGTTAACTAGTTAGTTCTTACTCATTGATAATATAATAGGTATGTAGTTATGATTTTGATTAAAGGCTATAGCAGGATCAGCATCATTTTTCTCTAATTAAACCTATGTGTTTATTTTATAACCTTCAAGCTTCAATGAATATTTACTGTTCTATTAGACAGGCCTTGCTAATATCATTAAGTTTTTAGATAATTACTCCCCTTTTTTAGAAATATGCCTAGCAAATGAGATATATGACAGCTAGATGGCCTACATACGTTGCATGATATCTATCAGATGCGGTCAGAAGGGGAACAATTTGAGAAGGTCAATAGTGAGCAAAGATAGAGGAAGTACATCAATCTAGTACGTAGATCCAAGGTCGGCCTTTGAAGAAAACGAGTACTTTCAATTATCAATTATTATCCTCAATCCTTTCTTAATATCCCCTTATCCATGTGCTTGAGGCTGGCTTACTGCATAAAGGTAGTTAACTACTAAAGGCGTTGTTAATTACTGTACGGCAACAAACAGCGCTATTCCACTTCTGGACCAGACATGTTCCCGCGGGGCAGCGAAACTTTTTGAATTTCAGAATGTTTCAAGGTATCAATTCTTCTTCCTAACTCCTCCTCTTCTGCTTCACACAAATTGATTGGATACCCCCTCGTCTCTTAGCATTTCGCATAGCCCATTCACATATTGCCTGCATATCATTTAGAATACTCCCCACTCTAATAGAACGCAATTTCTGTTTTGATCTTAATTTGCCGCCCTCCCCCCACCTAGACACAATGGACGAGCTTCTCGCCCGACACCGCAAGGAACAAAAAGATCTTCAAGCTCGCATTACACAGAAGAAGAAATCCGCTACGAAGAAAACCCGTCGAGGTGTGAATGAAGAATGCGATCGACTCCAGCGAGAGTTATCCGAGCGACACCAGGCGGAGATTGCGGAGTTGAATGGCGAGGCGCCAACGGATGGATTGGAGGACCTCAGCCTGGACGATAACGACGAAGCCACAACAGCGATGACGACAAATGGAACTGAGGACACGGTAGATGATTTGGGTAGCTCACCGGGCCACAATGACAATACAACCCACACCGATCAAACCGATCAATCAGCAGCGGCATCACAGCAGAGCCCCTCGACACCACCGCCTCGTGCAAAGAAACCAAATCGACAAAAAGCGCGTCTAGCACGACGAGCCGCGGAACAAGCGGCCCAGTCTGCTGCTGCTGCTGAGGAGGCCGCAAACCAGACCGATCACCGTGGAAACGAGAAGGAGGTCATGGATGGAGTCTTCAAGCGGCTGAAACTGAAGGAGATTGAGATCACGCCGGACGGGCACTGCCTTTTCTCCGCCATTGCGCATCAACTGGATGAGTCAGGACTGGGTCTAATGCCAGATCCGGCGCGGATCGTGCTACAGTCGCCGACGCAGTCCCGGATTGATACGGTCGTCTCGCCTAAACATGATGGGTACCGAGCGGTTCGGGCCGTGACGGCGGATTTTATCACGGAGCATAAAGATGACTTCGAGCCATTCATGGAGGAGCCGCTGGACCAGTACACGCGGAAGATCAAACTGACGGCGGAGTGGGGTGGACAGTTGGAGCTTCAGGCTATTGCGAGGGCGTATGGGGTCGATATCAATGTGGTCCAGGGCGATGGGAGGATCGAGAAGATTGAATCCGGCGATGACACAAGCGGGCTCGGTGATGAGGAGCGCAAGAAACGGGTGATTTGGTTGGCTTATTACCGACATACATATGGACTTGGTGAGCATTATAATGCGTTAATGACACGATCTTGAAGGAGCAAAACCAGAACCAATCATTTTGAGATATATATATTTCATATTATGCATACGACTACCCACCTCGACTAAATGGGAGTGATGGGGGTGTCTGGATACACCTCCAACCTCAACGCTAGCTAGACCGGTGTTTGAAACTATCAAAAGCAGGTTAAATTTTCCATCCTCCCCCCCCAACCCGCATCTTTCATAAAGAGAGCAGATTATACACATACAAACACACACACACACATATATATGTATACCCCTGTACAGCCTACCGTCTTCTCCAAATCGACACCCGATCTAACACTTCCCCTTCGGGACTCATACCCACGTCATGCGTCCTCGCAGGCTGATAGTACGCCACTCTTTCCAGCCCCCCTTCACTCGGTGGCCGTAGGGGATCGCTCTTACACCTGCCTTGGTCATCATACTCGATCTTCTCCCCAGGGTGACTGAGATGCTCCATATACGCCTCCGACGACGAACTCCACGGCGGTCCTCGCAAGGACGGATTTTTGTGTCTCGGAAACTCCAAACAAATGAGATTTCCCCGCGGTGACGGTGCCAGCAATTGCGTCATCCGTAAAGCCCAAGCCGGACGCATCGAAGGATCCAACGCACAGAAAAACTAGATAGGACCGTAGCATAGTAGTCATCGTTAGTCAACCTGATTAGTTGGCAACTTCCCCGAGTGATTTTCTTCCGTAATGCTTATGCTTATCATCCTCACATAATCAAGCAAAACAAAAACAGAAGATAAGCAAGTAAAAAAAAAAAAAAAAAAAAAATAATAGTCATATACGTACCGTATAATCATAAATCAAATCAAACCCCTCAAACCCCCCATCCCCATTATCAAACCCCAACTCCTTCACCCAATCATCCCGAAAAAAGTCCCCCTGCACAAACACTATTTTTCCCCGTCCACCCTCACCACCACGAACAGGATACAACATCCCCGTCGCCGCCGCTTCCCGTTTACACACCTCCACCGCAGACGCACTATACTCGAGTCCATACGCATCAAACCCGAAACTCGCAAGAAGGAGGACATCCACTCCTCTTCCGCAACCGGGTACGAGTGCCCTTTTTCTTCTTGTTGTTCCCTCTTTCCTTTCACTCCTCCTCCCTTCTTCTAGGGCGCTACTGTCCCTGTCCCTGTCCCTGTCCGTGGTAGTGGTAGTGGTAGTGGTAGTGGTTGTAGTGGCGGGTCCAAGACCAATGATAGCTCGTGTCCGGCTCTCAAGTAAGAGGTCTTCCAGAGCTGGATTGGGATTTCCGCGGTCCCAAGGAAGACATTCGGCTTTATTCCAGAGTTCCTCCCAGCCGTCGCCTGGGTTATTGGTGTCTTTGTATTTGTCCAGGGTTTGGTGGACGAGTTCCGGGTTGAGGGAGATTTTGGACATGGTGTTATTGTTATTGTTACTGTGGTTTTATTTAGTTTTGGTTTGCGTTTGTGGTTGTTATTCCCCTTGATTGTTCTTCTTATTGTTGTTATTGCGATTGTTGTTTTATTTTTCGGCTAGGTTAGTGAGGGGATGAAAGGTGAGCTGAAGCGGTTGTTAGTTATATGATGATGACGATGAGCCGAAAAGGTCCGCCCGGATCCACTTCGATCATTATCAATCAACATCATCAGCACTTCACATCTTCTTAGTGCGTAGGTAAATGTGGTAATGGATATATACCACTTCATAGTGTTTTTAACCTCGATTAGGTCTCTACGTGATACTCATAATATCAGCTTTGTTAGAGGTAAATAGTTTTTTTTTTTTTTTTAAAAAAAAGGAATTACTTGTCTCAAGTAACTGCATTCAATTTGTTCAATTTAATTTGATGTTACATAAAATCGTTCCAAAAAAGGCATGAAATTCAAAAGACCCAAACTCCAGCCACAAGACAGATACAAGCTGACTGTAGAATGCAATGATTGTTGTAGAATAGCATCATCATCTTCACTATTCCCTCACAGGACGAGGGAAAGGGGAAATAAAAAAACGTCGGTACTCCTGTTGTAAATGCCTTGAGCTAATAATGCAGGTCTGACTATTGTCAATGATTTTAGGAAAGATGCAAAAACAAACCAAAAAAAAAAAAAATATACAGCTAAATAAAGCATAGATAGTATTAGAGGAGGGCAAAGGTTAATGAGCAGCAATCACAGCCTTGATAAGACCTTTCAGCCGTGAGTTTCCATTCGTGCTAGGTGGAGATGGTTCTTGTCGGTGTCGACGGTGACGATGTCGACGTTGCTCCGAGTCATCTTTGGATCTCGACTGCTGTTCATCTGCTTGCTCTAACTCCTCAACCTGCTCTGGTGCTTCGTGGGCCACCCTTCGGCTTCTTCGTCGCTCATGTCGAGCAGCATCATCCTCCCTGCGGTGCGACCCGCTAGATCGATCGCTAGAACCTCTACCTTCAGCTGAATGACGGTGACTAGTCGAAGACCGTCGGTGCGGGCGGTCGACAGCATTGGCAATAGCTTTGGTGCCGTTGGTCTCCTCTGTACCCCGCGCGTACTTGAGAAAATATCGAGGCTCAGATGCCGAAGTCCGCGAGGCTTTCGAGGCGGACTCTCCCTTTCGATCTCGTTCATGGCCTCGCGAATGCTCAGAGGTTCGGTGCCGTGATTTAGAATGCTTACTCTCCACCTCTTTGGTGCTGCCCTTTGTCCGTTCACGTTCTCTCTCCTTCTCTGATGATCTGCGCTCCCTAGATTTTTCTCGAGTTCTTTCTGCAGGCCGCCGCTGCCGCTTCTCGTCTTTCTTTTTTTCTTCATATTGCCTTCGAGATTCATCCATAGCCATCACCCACCGTCTGGTTAAGATACCACGATCACTTTTCTGTGGTGGCAGTCGAAGTCCTTCTGATGAGCTTTTGGAATGGCGTCGCTCACGGTCATGATCTGAGTCAAGGTGTGGTCGTCTTTTTTTCCTTCTTGAGCTATGTCCAGCTGCACCAACCACGGCTCCCGCGACAACTAACGCTGCGGCATCCTCTATTGAAGGCTCAATATGTTCTGGTGCTATTTCGTCAACAGTTTCGATGGCCAACGGTTCTTCAGCATCTGCGGGCCTAGGCGCAGCATCATCGGCAGTGGCGGCAATATGTTCTTCAAGAACTGGCTCCGCGGGAGTTTCTTCAATTGGCAGTTCTTTGGAAGTTTGTTCCTCGGTTGGAGGATCGGTTGGAGAATCGTCAACGGGTGCCTCTACTGCTGGAGGCTCTTCCACTGGAATCTCCTCAGCGGGGGTTTCTTCAACAGGGGCTTCTACAGCAAGAGGCTCCTCAGCGGGCGGCTCTCGAGCAGATGCTTCCTCAGCAGGTACCTCATCAGCGGGGGCTTCTTCAACAGGCGCTTCTATAATTGGAGGTTCATCAACGATTAGCTCTTTAGCGGCAGGCTCTTCAGCAGGCGTTTCTTCTGTAAGCGTCTCTTGGGCAGGTACTTCCTCAGCAGAAGCTTCTACTACCGGAGCTTCCTCAAGGGGTGGCTCTTTAGCGACTGCTTCTTCAGGCGCTTCCACGGCGGGAGATACCTCAGCTGGTGCTTCCTCGGCGGGCGGTTCATCAGCAGGTGTCTCTTCAGCGGGAGGTTCATCAGCGGGAGGTTCATCAGCGGGCGGTTCATCAGCGGGAGGTTCATCAGCGGGAGGTTCATCAGCAGGCGCTTCTTCGTCAGGCGCTTCTTCAGCCGGTGGTTCTTCAGCCGGTGGTTCTTCGGCAGGCGCTTCTTCAGCCGGTGGTTCTTCAGCCGGTGGTTCATCAGCCGGTGGTTCTTCAGCTGGCGCGTCTACAGCCGGGGATTCCTCAATACGTGCTTCCTCAGCAGGTGAGTCAACTGGTGCCTCACTAGAAGGAGCCTCTTCGACCGTAGGCTCCTCTGGTGCAGCTTCTGGAACTGGTTCTTGTTGGGGCAGTTCTTCAGAGGTTTCTTGTACTAGTGGAGGTTCCTCTGCTCCAGATTCCTTCGAGTCCTCCATGGGAGCAACTTCTGCTTCTGCTTCTGCTTCCGGCTCCGGCTCCTTCGCCAAAGCCTGCTCGTGCTGAGCCTCCTCCGCAGGAGCTTCTTCAGGAGCTGTAGCTTCAGTAGACGTGCTATCTACAGCTGGGTCTTCTGATGCCTTCTCCTCTGCTATCTCTACTGGGGCGGGCTCTTCGACTGCAGGTTCAGGAGTTTCTTTAGTAGCGGGCTCCGTATCTTCGATAGCTTCTTTTTCTTCAGTGGGGATGTCTGGTGCGGAGGATTCTTCAGCCGATGGGCCATCTGATGCGGGCTCTTCTGGAGTGGGCATCTCTGGCACAGTCTCATCTAATACGGGTTCTTCAGATGTCGACTCGGCTGCAGGGGCTTCTTCTGACGTAGGTTCTTGGGAATTATCCACTGTTGTCTTCACTGCAGGAGGTTCTTCCTGCTCCTCTGTCACTGGCTTTGGCTCGGAGGCCTCTTCCTTAAGTTCTTCACTAGTGTCGTTGAAAGCGGGAACTTCGTCCTGTACCTCAACAGCTGGGAGATCGGGGGCGGGATCGTTGCTGTCATCAACGCTTGAGTCTGCTGGTTTGTCCTCTTCCGAGGGTGCAGTATTTGTGTCTTCGGGATTCTCGGGCTCCTTTTCGTCCACCGGAGAGTTGATATCCACATCGTCAAGATCAATCAGTCGGTCAGGGGTCAGACCTTCCCTCTCCTCTTCTTCCATCTTGACAGCTTCCGCCTCTGCCTCCTTCTCGGCCTCAACTTGGTCAAATCCTGCCGAGGGATCACAGGGAGGAAAGTCATCTTCTACGTAGGATGGCGTCAGCACATTCACGGTGTGGAATTTATAAGATATACATACCACTTTCAGCTTGCTTAGGTTCTTCGTGAGGTTTTTCGTCTTCCTTTCCTGGGACACTTTCCTCCGCTGGCTGTGGTGTTGGTTCTGCAGTATCAGCAACATCTTCTGCTGGAGGAGACGTTTCCGTTTCATTCGGACCTGTTTCTTCGTCGGCTGGATGAGTAGGACTATCGGGTTCTACAGCGGCTTTCTCCTCTTCATTAGCCGACTCTGGTGAGGCGCTTTTTTCTTCGCTCGGTGCTACGACTGCAGCCTCCTCCTGGACGGTTTCAGGGGAGGGCTCATCCTCTACCGGCGCCCTTTCAAGTGTGGTATGGTCTTCCTCGACCGGCTCATCTGCAGCGGGTTCTGGAGCGGCTTCAGCGGGTGGTTCTGTAATGGGGTGGACTATTTCAGCCAGCGCTTCATCTCCTGCTAGATCCTCAGGAGCCGGGCTCTCTTTTAATGGATCCTCGAGGGCGGCCTTCTCTTCCGCAATCGGTTCTTCCGCAGTTGGCTCCTCCGTAGTTGGTTCCTCCGCAGCTGGTTGCTCTGCGGCTGGTTCTTCTGCGGCTGGTTCTTCTGCGGCTGGTTCTTCTACGGCTGGTTCTTCTGCAGCTGGCTCTTCTGTTGCTGGCACCTCCACAGTTGGTTGCTCTGCGGCTGGTTCTTCTGCGGCTGGTTGTTCTGCAGCTGGCTCTTCTACGGCTGGTTCTTCTGCAGCTGGCTCTTCTGCGGCTGGCTTTTCTGCGGCTGGTTCTTCTGCGGCTGGCTCTTCTGTTGCTGGCACCTCCACAGTTGGTTGCTCTGCGGCTGGTACTTCTGCGGCTGGTTCTTCTGCGGCTGGCTCTTCTGCGGCTGGCGCCTCTACAGCTGGTTCTACCGGCGGTTCAGAAGCGGGCTCTTCCTTTTCTTCTTCAGCCGGGTCGGAAGCCACCTGTTCTGGTTCTGTCGTTTCTGGTGCCGGTGGTTCCGCTTCGGCTGGCTCTGGAGAGGGTGTCTCTTCTGTGACCGGTTCCTCTGGATCTTGCTCCTTCGTCTCTGGTGATTCAGTCTCCGGTGCTGGGCTTTCTTCTGCGGGCGGTTGCTCTTCATCGACCGGTGGCGCGGCTGGTGCCTCTTCTTGAGCAGATTCCGGTGCGGGTTCCTCTACTTGATCGGTTGGTTCCACTGCTGCATTGTCATTGTCTTCACTAGACTCGGGTGGTGCACTCGGTTCCTCAACCAATTCCGGTGGTGTCGTTGCACCCGATGATGCTTGCCATATATTAGTAGAGGTCAACGGTGACACGGTAGCAACAGCAATAAGAAAGAACAAATGCAATGTTTCTTGGAGGTGGTAGCATTAGGACATACCTTGCTCGGATGGTGAGGAAGCATCATCAGGAGAGCTAATTGACTCTTCGGAAGGCGGAGAATCTGGAGCAGAGTCTTGCTGCTCCGGTTCGGGGGCGTCGGGCTTGTTGTTGTCCTGATCAGGCGGCGTCAGATGATCCGATGATGCAGAATTGACAGGATAATAAGTGAATTTAGCAGTATAAGGGTTGAAAGTCTGGTACTGATGACCCTCGAACGAATGATATTCAAACTTGGGAAGCTGGGCATACTGGAGAGGGGGACCCATTCTTCTCAGCCTCCGCGGCTGCGGAATCAAGAGAGTTTAACTCTGGGTTGGAGTTTGGATTATTGTTTGTCGGGTTCCGAGCGTTGTTGTTACCCTTCTTCTTATTATTATTATTCTTCTTCTTTTTGTTGGCCATGGCATTGAATTAAGTATGGAACATTTATAAATATAACAGGTCGAACTTGGGTGAAAGTAAAGCAGCGAATATAAAAACAATTGGGTGTGATATCACGTATGTTTGTGTAATTGTAGACAGCCCAGATAGATCAGGAGACAGGTAAGCAATCAATCGAAAAAAAGGTAAAATAATAGAAAAAACAAAAATGTAGTTATTTTCTAAAAAAAAAAAAAATTAAAAAAATATGAGGCGATGAAAGGGAAATGAAATGTGAGACGAAGAGATACCGGATTGTCTTGTTTGAGAAAGATGGGCATGTATTAGAAGACCGAAAAGCAGTGGAATCCCGCCAACAGTAGAGTGGTCCCTGTCAACGAGGCGACGTATCGCAGTTCGTCCGCCATCTAGTAAGTTAGGAACAATCTCAAGCAGTGGCTAGCAGTGTACACATGCTTTTTTTTTTTTTCTCCCTGACCGGGAACGTCATTGATGAACGCTCCAGCGGCATGTCTTTTCATTGGGCCACGTCTCACGGGCCCAATGGCCCTAGCTAGCAGTGGGCTGGTATAGTTGAAAGAGGAGAAAAAAGCCCCCCGTCCGACAGCATCACTGCACCAGGGAATGCCTCTGCAGGGAAAGCTTGCAGTAGTAATCAATAGTCGCAGGAGCATTGACGGTCAAGGGAAAGAAAGTAATACGGCAATAATTGGGTATGTATGGCGTAGGGTGGATAATGTTAGTGGGGGTGTGGTGCCACAAGCTCCGTCGGGCTTCCTATTTTGCCCCCGCTCGCCTTTCAATTGTCAAGACTTTGCAAGTTTCCTTATTAAATCTTTTTTTTTTTTTTCTTTGCTTTAATTATCCAGAAAATGCTCCATTTTGGGGAAGGCAGGGGGGGGGGGAAGTTCAATTGCTAGCTGATACGCTGGCTGTAGGAGAAAGGAGGGGGAAAAAGTGCGAGTAATGGCTTTTCCGGAACAATCCGCACATATTGACCTTCCAACACCAACATATGGTCATGGAATGGTGGTGGTGTGCATCTGACAAGACACCACCATTACCAGCATCACTATCCGATCATCTTTCAATTAGCATGTCAGTGATGAGGGTGGGTGGTGGCAAGCAGCCATCCAACACTGTTGGGCCGGGAGTGAGTGGTCTGCTCTGATAGATTCTGGAACTTATCAACAGCAGTTAGTATTGTTCTCCACCCAGTTACGAATTTCTGCCCAACGCCTGTTACGGCGAGCAGCAGTAGCCTGGATGCATAAGCTGAAACCGGATCATTCTTGGCCCAGATGGGGGGGGGGGCTGGGAAGTCAGTGGTTAACTAGTTAACTCGATACGGGTATGATGGGGGTTACTGCAGCAACTGTAGGTGCATGTACTCCGTAGGTTGTTGGAAAAGGAAAAAGGGATCAATCATGAGTGAGGAAAATAGGAAGGAGAAGAAGAAAAGAAGATTCTCCACAGAGAGCGGACAATTCAGCAGCAGCTCGCAGATCACAGGACCAGCGATTCAGTCAGGACTAGCGTGGTTTCTAATCTGACTGTAATTTTCCCTTCTTTATTACCTCAACAACAGCAGTATCTCTCTGGTATCTCTCCTCTCAATAATATGAATAATGAATAGATAATTATCATAATAATAACAAGAATAATCATCAATGCCTAACCATATCATCATCAAAGCATCACATTACACCCACAGACTCAATTAGGTGGAAGAGTAACCATCTCCAGCAAGAGGAGGGATTGGGGGAACAAAACAAAAAATAAACTAAATAAAGGGTTGGAAAAAAAAAAAAAAAGTGAGGCGTCGTCAGATGCTGTTCTGGCAATTGCTGAATGGCTCTTGTATGGAGCGTAGTGGTTCCCTTTGCAGGGACGTCGCCTACCAAAGCTCAATCAAGGCTAGGCTAGTCTAGGTCAATAGTAACTAGTAGTAGTACCAAACTTTCAAGACTTCTAGTCACGCATTATGATTAACTATTATTGAGTCTCTATCAACTTTCTCTTCCATTTCAAGTGAGACAGGAGTAAAGAGGACAAGAAGAAATAGGTTGTTTCATTCTGCTGTACTACTTCCCATCGTTCCTATGCATGCATCCATACATACCTCTCTGCCCCAAATACATACTGGGTAGGTAGTTGAATAGGTCGGTAGTACGAAGTATGTATGAATGTATACAAAACCCCATAATTCAGAAAAAGAAAAGGAAACACAAGAAACAAAGTTAATGCTCTCCACGATTTTTTTTTAAAAAGGAAAAAAATATTAATAAAATAATAGACCTTGAAGAACTTGGGCTCGATCTCGATTTCCCTCCGATTATCTGCATCTGCATCTACACCATCACCATCATCCTCGTAGTACCTACTGATCAACAATGATACCTAAGCAAAGTATCCAATTACTAATCTAGGTAATAGATACCTATTTTCGTAGAGGTAAGTATGTAGATGATACCTTAACACAGCTTCATCTCTCCACATCATCATCATCATCATACTAGGTATCATCGACATCCATCTCGTCTCTCATTGAATCGGAAAAAAGGGATCTTCTAGATAATTCAGGTATCGAGACAGTTACTATCTACCTGCCTATATTGAAATAGATCATCTTACTAAACACTAATTATAGTACCCAATACCTAGGGACCAACTTACCTACCACCTTCACCACCACCGCTAAGTACTAAGTTACCTAGCTACGTCAGATGAAGGGGAAGAAAATAAAAAAAATAACAAGCCAATCATCACTCTCTTCACATATGAACTCAGGTACCTGCCTAATCGAATCACTCCACGCTCTTTGTGTCAATTAAAGCAGTTGCCCGAGTCGCTGGCATGGCCGAATGATTTATTGCCCGCCCTTCCCTGCGTTCAGCTGCCGGTTGTCAGTGAGCTATACCAATAGATCTCGCAATGCAAGCCTCACCACCACCACCACCACTCCTAGGTGGTTGGTTACGTTGTCGTTGTTCCGTATACGGTATTGTATGTTATGTGCATGTACACACATAGGTATCCTTCCTCCAGGGCAGGTTGGTTGTTTGCCCAAAGCTACCTTCCCCTACCTCGTCCCTGACGCGTGGTCATTGCTGCTCATCGGCTTCCTATAGCCTAAACCAGGCTTCTGGATCAACTCCAGAGCCCTGATTGCCCGTGGCTGGCAGCAGATCTGATGTCAACTCACATACCGGTTGGGCTGGGCCGGACCCAATCTCCAATCAAAGCAGGTGATCAACACGCCAACTGAGCTCTACTACCTTCCTACGGTCTACAACCGGTCTGGCTCTCTTCGTGGAGGAGGCTCGAAAGCTCAGCTTTGTTGAGACCTGAATATCATGTTGGCTCTCCTAACAACCAGCGCCATTCCTTTCCCTACTGATCATATCTGCGCATACCATTGACACACATACACAGGCACGCACGCACGCTCTAGTCCATCCTATGACTCAGATTGAGACATCTGAGGCCCAATCTACATAAGGAAAAGTTCAATATCAGTCAAGGTCTCATTAAGTCTAAAAATAAATCCCACCAAAGCCTTTGGGTATCCTCAATCTTTGTCACTGCCCAGAACCTACCACTCTATTCACGAGAAACGCATGCGTGGCTCCAAGCATTAAAGTCAATCCCCAGTGCTTCAAGAGACCGATAGTGTCCGAGAATAACCTAGGGCACTCAGCAAAAAAAATAAAATAAATAAGTAAACCAGAAAAGAACAACAGAACTCCACATACACACATAGTGGGATATCCTCGGTTAACAAGAAAATAAGAAAGAAAAAAAGGTATCAATAAACAAAGCGACCGTCCCAAAACGAAAAGAAAATAACGCCGCCGACCATATTCCATGCAAGATTCAGTCCTATTTTACTGCCCGAGCTCAACCATTGATTCTCTCCAACGCGGCCCAAACTTTTTCATCACAAAGATGACGGAGCTGCTTGCGAAGGCAACAAGACCGAGGATGGTAAAAAGCCATCCATTTCCAATAGCATCGATGATTGGAACGGTGACAAATGAGCCCACACATGAGAAGATATTCCTCATGAAGTTGTTCAAAGCCACACCTGATGATGACTTTTTAGGCATAAACTCTGTCAACATTGTAGTTACCATGCTAAAGATAAACATAGACCCTATCCCGAAAAAGACATTGGCAACTGACTATATCCCAGTTTCGTCAGTATAGAAGAATAGGAGGAGGATGGGAAGGAAGAACAAAGGGCTCAAGACCCGAAGATTGAACGCTTCAGTAAATTTCAGGGAACTCACCGGTGCAAGCCAATACACACCCTTCTCTGCCGTCCAACCATACCAAATTAACGCAGCAGGATACAGCATAGCACCTGTCCAAGCATTTTCCCGCATACGGTCTTCGGGGATATATATCAGTTTCCCATGCTCGTCGTATCTTTTAGCCTTCTTAGCTTCCCGTTCCATTATCTTATCCATCCATCGCCCCCCAAATAAGCTAGACACAATGTAGCCGAGTGAGTTCGGAATATATAGTAAACCAACAATCATAGTACTATAGTTATAGGGGTCTCTTCCAAAGGTATGCTCAATGCTAGTATTTAGCACATAAAGCGAACCGAAGGTGATACTTGCGTAGTAAACGGTCAGCAAGACTGGAGGGTATCGCAAGTACAAAATTATTTTCAGCGGATCGATGAAGACGACCTTCAGCACCTTCAACCACCTTGCGGTGGCACTAAGCACTTGCCGGGAAGAAACTCGACTCAGGTGGCGTCCAAGTGGTTCTTGCTGCTCCATTCTCAAGTCAGGGGCCCGGGGCTTTGGCACAGCCAGGGTCTCGGGAAGAGCGAAAAACACAAATATAACCACCAGTGAGCCATAAATAACGAGGAACCACATTGTACTCCTCCACCCCCACCGCTGTCCCAGTGCACCACCCACGATCGGGGCTAGGAGGGGGCCACACAACGGTCCGAGATAGAACATGCCCATAGCACGTCCTCTCTCACGTGGCTGCCAGAGATCGGCAATGGTCCCAGCACCAACTGCTTGGACTGATGCAGATGCGCCACCACTCAGCAAACGCATCACTATAAGCATAGCTATTGAATTTGAGACAGCGGAAAGAACATTAAACAAGACAAACAGACAGAAAGACGTTAAGTAAATTGTCCGCCGCCCTAACCTTTCGCTAAAGGAGGACCACCAGAGCGGAAAGATGGACATACTAAGCATGTACAAGGAAATCGTCAAGTTAGTGATGGTGGTGGTTGTATTTAGCTCTCTTGTTACCTGCGAGAGGGACGCTGCACATCACCAAAGAGAATAAATGTCAGAACCAGCTTGAGATCGTCACTGAGGCCCATCCAACTTACGAAAAAGAATCGAGCTCCCCATTGGAGCCACTGAGCCAGCCACTGAGACAATGAAAGTGATAAACCATTTTCTATTTCGAGGATAAGTTTTTGGATTTTCAACTTCTGCTATCAAAGCAAGCTGGCCGAAGAGCCCTCTGCGTTTTGACCTTGGCACCACTACTGGCGGCTCTTCGTCTTCATCCAAGACGACAGATTCACGGAACTCTTCTTCGTCTTTCCCTTCAATAGTAGGCGCCAGGTCGGAGCATCGGGAGATGGACTGCAGGTCATCATGGTCTGCGATTGCAGTTTCTTCTTTGCAAGTAGCTGCGTATTTATCAGCCAGATGGGATGGTTCCGATACCGTCTGCTTGGAAACACGCTTTTCCGACATATCTGGCACCGCCATCTTTATCTGGAGATGACCTGGCTGATATTACCGGACTATAGTGAATCCACAGACTTAGAAGGGTGGAAATGACGACAGAGAGGCGATAGATGACGAGACAACATCAAGGGCTGATAATAACAGGATGAGACGTCCAACGATAGAACAAGAAGAAAATTTCCGAGACTGCGAGAGCTGAGGCAAAATATGAAGAAGGTAAGTAAAAAACAGCTCCGCTAGACCCAGTGCATCAAGACCTCATAGAGCAGGTTCAGCAATAAAAACTACCAGGCTATCGACTAAGAGAATGGACCTAAGAGATATATCGGAATAGCGCTCTGAATGTGATGATGAGGAATTATACCCAAAGCTAGGGGGGGGTAGAATCGGTAAAAGAGACGACAAAGGTCAAGGGAGAAGGAGAAGAAAGGAAAAAGGAAAGAAAGAGAAAGAAAGGGCTGAGCGAGATTAAGACCATTTTAGTATGAGGTTAATACTTTCTGGCACCGAACAAGGCAGGCGTCCCCCACTTCTCCATTGTCCACTCCTTCTTTTTTTTTTTTTTTCCCTTTTTTTTTTTACCCATCTCTTCTTCCATACGCCGTGAACTTCTCAAGATGATCGAGCTCACGCGACCTATCGAAAGTTTCACATCCCTTTACATAAATGCAGGGGAGAGACGGTGGGATTGTTGGATGCAACTTCAATCTCCGAGAGCACATTGCTCGACACCCGATTTATCCAGCAGACTGCGTATGATAATATACTACCAAACATACATACATACAAAATGGGCATGGTAACAGTGGCACATCTAGTTAGTCCGACGACAATTGGAGCAGTTTTTAATAATCATACACCATTCCCCCCACAAATTCCACCTCAGGCGTTAACCAAATAATAATACTAAGTCAGGATTCAGTTTGGGTCATCCACTCGGAAGCGTTAAAAGGCGTTACCGAGGTCAAGCTTCGGCCAGCCGTTCCCACTTGGCGTGAAATGAGGACTGGATAAATATCCGGGGAGGGGGATGGGGAGTTATCATTATGAGATGTTTTAATTTCAATATTCTCCAGGTCATATTTTAGATAGGCATTCAGTTCCCTATATGAGGAGATATTGGAGATTCTAGCGCCTTGGTAGCAAAAGCAAAAGCAAGAAGGAGCAAAGAAGATAGAAAAAGACCCTGCGGCTACTGCAGATATTGTACTCTAAGTCTATTCGGAAAAGAACAAAGAAAATAATAACTCACCAGCCTTGGATCCGAGATTGATAGAAAGAGTGGAATTTAAACCCCCCCCCCCCCCCCAACAACATAGAAAATAGATATCTTAAAAAAAGCAGACAATATATACAAGCCCCGATCTATCAATCTATAAGACAAGTAAATAAAATAAAATAAAAAAATAAATATTATTTACAAACTGCTCCTCTCACTAATCCACAAACCCTTCACCACAGTCCTCACCCTCCCATCCAACCCCTCCACAACCCCCTCCAAAAACCACTTCCTCCCCTCCCTCCTCACCAACCAAGTCTTAATCACTACCAGTCCCGGACACTCCACAGGCGCCCGATAAGACACGTCCAGATTCGCCGTGTAAGCCCTCATCTCCCCGCCGTCCCGCGGCCTCACACTCTGCTTAAATCCCTCCAGACAAGTCCCCAACGCCTCATCCAGCAACGCCGCCAACACACCCCCATGCACCGTATCCCGGAACCCAGTCATACATGATTCCAGCTGTAGGAGGACGACAAGGTCCGGATCATCGGGGTGTGTGGTTGATGTTCGGGTTTCTGTGAGAGCAAGATTGGCGCGCGTAGCCCAGTGAAGGAGGGTGGTTTCAATTCCTTCTTCTTCTTCTTCTTCTCCTCCTCCTCCTCCTCCGCCGCCGCTGCCACCGATCTGGGACTTTGGTTGTGGGTTGTTGTTGTTATTATTATCATTATTCTTCTTCTTCTTCGTCTTCATCTTCTCACTCTCACTCTCAGTGATGAGGGGGCCATCAGCTGTAGTCTCAGTCTCAGTCCCAGTTCCAGTTGTGGTTGTAGTTGTAGTTGTAGTTGTAGGTGTAGTATCATTGTGATGGATGCGCGCCAGGGCCAGAAGATATGGAATCGTGTGGGCCGTATGCACGATGCGGCTCATGAACCGATCGGATGTGTCCTTTTTTTCATACCGGGAAAGATAAGGAATTGGATGGTATTTGGGAGAAGAGAGGTACTGGCGATGGATGCTTGGGTGTCTAGTAAAGAAGGCGAGGTCGGATGAGGGGATCGGGGTTTCGTTGATGAAGTTTAGGTAGCCTTGAACCCGCGTGTAGGGGATTGGGGGTGGTGACATGGTTAAATATTTGTTTTTGTTTTTCCTTTTTTTTTAAAAAAAAAAGTTTTTGTTTTATTGTATCATATCTTGGGTTTAGGTATCTCTGGGTAGATAGACATCTATGGCTCTTATTTTGTGTGTTGTTGGTAAGAAATAAAAGGGAGAGGGGAAAAAGGAAAAAAAAAAAAAAAAAGGCGTTGGAGATGTTATCCCCGCAATATTATTTCTTTGTTGGAGAGCCGAGGTTCAAGGAAGGGTCGGTTTTTGGGGCGGCAGATTATTTTCTTTCTTTCTCTATGATCTGTAAGACCTTTACGAGGGAGTATCCCAAGCTCATATTTGATATATATCAAGAAACACCAATGGAAAAAATGGTGGTTTTTTTTTCTGGTTGTGTTGGTGATTCTATATTTCGGGCTTCCGAGCATCATTGACAGATTCTGAGTGGACACAACTTGATATAGCATGGTCTAGGGATTTTATTTTATTTATCTTTCGTATATGTTCAACATGTAAGATCGGACTTCGTAACAGGACTGTTAAATCATCTCTGTGTATATTTTTGACGGAACACTTATCACACCACTGGAACGGCCATCCCATCCCCTCGAGGATCACTGCCAGCGCTGTAGACTAGTTTTCCTTCATCATAATGGACGCGGATAACCTGGCCGCGCCCGAACATACCCCTTTCCCATTCCTTGAGGACTTTAACTTGGTGGCCCAGCTTCCGAAGTCCCTCTACGGCTGCCTCACTAATTCCTTCCTCAACATACACCGTGCGGTCGACAGATTTACCGAGCTCGGGGTTACCCGCAGATATACAGATCCGGGGAGAGTCTAGAGCTGCCTGAGGATGGTATCCGAATGCAAGCATATTGAGCAAGACCTGCACGTGTCCTTGAGGTTGCATGAAACCGCCCATCACCCCGTATACGGAATGCAGAGATCCATCTGAAACATTGGTGATCAGCGCCGGGATGATAGTGTGATAAGGCCTCTTGCGCGGCGCAAGAACATTAGGATGACTAGGGGCCAAGGAGAAGTTGGCACCACGGTTTTGTAGGGTGAAACCACAGCCCTTGGGAATGATGGCTGAGCCGAATCCAGCGTAGTTGCTATTAATGAAGGACATGCCATTGCCCTCCTCGTCTGTCACTGCAAAATAGACCGTGTCGCAATGGTTGTGTGCAGGGCTGCCGTGGTCAAGCAGGTCGGTCGCCTTGTCTGGATTGAAGAGCTTGGCTCGTTCTGCGAGATATGCTGTGGAAAGGAGCTCCTGACTGGGTACTTTTTCTACATCGGGGTCCGCGACCCACCAAGAGGCATCGGCAAATGCGATCCGGAGGCTCTCAATCACTGCATGCAGGTATTCGGCGGAGTTATGTTGCGTTTGCGCAAATGATGGGATTTTCCCAGTTCGTTCCAGTTCCTGCAGAATGCCTAGGGACATGAGAGCGACGATTCCTTGCCCATTTGGAGGGTGCTCCCAGACCTCAACACCCTGATTGGTTTCATCTTCTGTGCCTTGAGCTTGTTTTTCCGCAATATGTTGACCAGTGAACTTGAGCGAAATGGCTTCTGTCTCCTGGGTTCCTGTTTCTGCGTGGTATTTGAGATCGTCCAAGGTCATATATCCTCCACGATCCTGGATCACTTTAACAATCTCTTCCGCAATACGGCCTTCGTAGAAACCCTTTTTACCTTTTGCCGCAAGCTCACGAAATGTCCGGGCAATAGTGGGGTTTTTCATGATCTCACCGGCACGAGGAGATCTAAACCCATTCTTAGCTGAAGTGTCGGCTTTGAGCATTTCACGCGCATTCGGCGACGCCTTCCAAAGCATGTGCTCGCTTTCGTCCCACTAGAATGTCATCTTAGATCTCGCAATCCATAAAGTGAGGGGCTTTGATGTTGGGGGTATGGTTCTGCGAAAGGGATGGGTTGGATGAACTTACATAGAAAGCTGACATCTCTGAGACCGGGAATCCTTCCTCTGCGATTTCAATAGCTGGCAGGAGAATTTGCTCCATAGAGAGTTTACCACTTCCAAATTTCTCAACCGTATCAACCCACCCGGCAGCCGCTCCCGGCACCGTGACTGCATGAACGCTATCCATGGGGACACCCCCAGCCTCATCGGGTGCGGCATTCAAGTCCGCTCTAACCTTCTCGAGGGTCGCATTAGCCGGATACCGACCGGAGCCATTGAGGGAATGGATCTTCCTCGTTTTAGCATCATAAAACAAACAGAACATATCTCCTCCTATGCCAGTTGAAGACGGTTCGGTGACGTTCAGAACCGCAGCTATTGGTTTCATCACGTTAAAGTCAGTAGACCTACTCACCTAGTTGCTATTCTGAACTGAGGGGGCCAAAATATCATAACACTCACCCACACCAACAGCAGCATCCTAGAAATCATCAGTAAGTGCTCGTTCAGATAATGGGGACCGTTCCCCTTTGTATACGAAAAACCTACAGCAGCATTTCCCCCCTCCTTCAGAATCCTCTGTCCTGCAGTCGCCGCTAATGGCTGTGTACATGAAACAATGCCTTTGGTGCTATGCACTGTGCTCCTCCGACTCGCAAATGGGACCAATTTAGGGTCCTGTCGAGAATAGATGGCCTTCCAGTTGAGAGGCATCCTGGCTAGACTCGGGGTATTAAGTAAGGAGGGTAGGGGAATGGGAAGTCCGACAGAAAAGAATTATTGTAGGAGCGAAAAGAGAAAGGGAAAATACGAAAACACCGATGGTAGGGGAACTGAACTCCCTTATGAATCAGCGGTTCAAATGGCTACCCCAACTCCAAATTCTGACACTACGTAACTATAATCTTATCGGCGGCTATGGAGTCATACTTGAATGTACACGAGACACGGAGCGCAAGGCATTGAAAATGTCCAGAGACAGCCATTTTCCTAGTAGCAATAGTTCTCACTAAGACACAACATCTAGAACTGATACCCATAAAATAATGCCTGATTCTCTGGGGGGAGGGAGTTTGTTTGTGTCCTTAACCCCTCCATCAACATGGTTATCGGCAAGCAGCCTAATCGGGAAATTTATGGGTCTAAGATCGACAGTTGTGTCATTGTGTAATCACGTGATAACGGAGACGGCCGACCATAATATTACCTTCCTAATCAGGTATATTTCTTGTTGCTTCCATTTAGGGAGCACAAGGATAGGTACCTAGTAGTAGTGCTCTAACAAGCGAAGGGCCGTACCAGAGGATACTACCTCCAAATTGATTTTTTTTGATAGTTGATTGGTCTTTAGTGATCGACAGTTAAGTGATCATTTCAATATTTTATCACGTGATATAAAGGCGACGGTTCACAATTACATTCCTAATCAGGTAAGGGTAATTGACGTCACGTGTGCAAGAGAAAGCCTGACAGACCGCGACGCGTGACGTCTGTCTTGAGAGGTCCAGATCACCAGGTTCGATGGTTTTTCTTTAGCTTCATCCTCCTGCTTCTGGCTAACCAAGCCCCTTTTCATCCGAATCCGCGAGGATACCATCGGATTCTGTCTAAATCTGCTGGATCGAAGGCCAAAAAAATACCTCAGACCCAGAATATTCCCCATCGGTTGCTTCATCGCCGAGACGAGCCACTTTAAAGCTCCTCTTGCCCCGCGCCGAAGACGGAGCTGTGAGCTGGATCGTTGACAACCGCATCATCCCACGGCGGTCTCCCCAGCCACAAATAGAATAACCTTTGGGTTTGACAAGCCATGGAATAACCTGCTGACTAGGCTTTCTTTTTCTCGAGTGAATTGTCCAATGTGTTTTATCTTCCCCCTTTCCACTGACTTAGCCGGCTGAGCAGTATTGCTACTTTTCCTTATACTTCCGTCTTTATTTTTTTTTTTGTTGATTTACAGCTGAGAGCAGGATGGTGGTATTTGTGGACTACGATCAAGAGATCCTTGGCAGGCATCAATTCCTCACCGGCACTGATACCCTCTCGCAATCGCACATAAGGCCTGGAAAGGCCATCCTCTCCAAAAAACTTATGAGCCTTAGCTTGACACAGCCTCCATCTACAAATGTATCCGCTGGTGATGGCGTTTCTCTCAAGGCATCATTCAATACCTCCCATACTATTAGAGAGCAAAATGCTCCAAATCGAAATGCCTTCTCAGCTGCCTTAAGCTGCTATCCGTATGAGTCGCTTTTGGACCAAGTCACTTTGGTGTTTGGTTCCACTTTATGTTGCTAACGCCCACATCCAGGATTGCCGAGGAAATCGCCCGGTCAATTGATCTAAACACCCTGTACGCTCTTTCTGGCACTTGTCGTCAGTTTTACGCCAATCTAGCACCTTATCGCCAGCAGCTTGCTAGGCACACCTTGCGTTGTGAAAATGAATACATCGAAACCTTATCGGACATGCTATACAGTGGCACCGCCATCCCCGATAGCGTCAAATCTGTGATTCGGCTAGTCAGTCAGGGTTCTATGACCTCTAGCCACCTTACCAGCGGGAAGATATCCAAATGCGCGCGGGACATGGTAGCGGAATGCCACGGCTGTTCGAAGGTCGTGTGTCGGGTACAAATCTCCATCATTAATCAATACCGAGTGTTACATACTAAGAAAGTCTAAATAGAACTGTACGGCCAAACCTCCAAGCGGTAACATGCTCAAGAACCGTCTTCGCCGGCTTTGCACAAACTGTCGCACAGCTCCGTTGGCCGAACTCCTCCCCCCTTCCCAATCCTCCCGTCTCGCAGTTGCTCCTAATTCGCCTTTGATTTTACCAGATACGTGTAAATGCGAAGCTGCCGCTTGGCTTTGCCATCATTGTGGGCAAAAATTACGGCGGAATGATACCACCTACCGTCGGGTATGGACGTGGCGCACCCGCTACAGTACCTATCTGGGCGGTGGGCTAGGCACAGGAATCGGCGAGGGCTGTCAAGGGGTTAAATGTGGCCGAGAAGAAAATTGCCTAGCTGCTCAGGAAATTGAGTTAGAGGTGGAGTGTGAAGCGGACGATTCCTTATCTAGTAGCCCCTCAGAGCATGGACATTATCACCATGGACCACAGCATCGGAATGAATACGTGCAGACTGGCTCTCACAGCTATCCGGCTGAGCGAATTGAGCATAGCCATCGCGAGGAAGAGGAGCCGGGATATTTTAGACAAGAGATCATTGGGATTGGTGGTGTTGTCAAACAAAAGGCCAAAAAACGGATCGCGGTAGGCGCCTGTGTGGTTGAACATGAAGATGAGCGAGAGACAGGTCATTATCTCACTCGTGAGGCTGATGGAGCTCATCGAAGCTGGTGTGGGTGGTGTTGGAGGGTTGTACCCGCCAAGAGTGAATCGCTAAGTTAGGTTTTTTTTTTTTTTTTCTTTTGCTTTGATTTTTGATTATATTATTCAGACCCGCGACACATCGACACAGGTTGTCTCTTGTGGACATCTACATATAAACCCTAGTGTTGCGAATTACCTAGGCAGAGTAGAGTTGTTTAATCCCCTTTTTGGAAGAATTAGGTTAGCTTTTATCAAGTGATATAGTTGGCGGGTTGCCTTTGTTGAATATACAATTCTTTGACCATTCAATTCAGTTTTGATGATTTAATAACCACTTTCCCCAATCGTACCTAGTACGAGTGAGCAAAGCTCGCTCGCGACAAGATGCAACAAGTCCGTAGCATTAATCGGAGGAACATCCCAAATAGGATTTCTGCCCGAACTCGTCAAGTTTCCAATTTATCTCTTACATGCATAGGTTAGTACCTGGTACCTATAGTTAGTTATTAGTTAGTTCCAGATCCGTCCCAAAAACAAAAATAAAATAGAAACTAGTCGGATGGACCCCATGTGGCATGGCATGGCGTGGCATAGTATGTCCCCTCCCCCCCCCCTCCTTCTCTCCTCTTCCCCGCAAGGGTTTAGTTTTGGGTTTAAGCTAGGAGGCATTCTATGAGAAAGGAATCTATTTATGCACTCCGTAGGTACTAGGGTGGTGGGTACCTACCTTACCTATCTATATACTCTACAGACGTATATATACATACATACCTAGGTAACTAATAGGTATATGTATACAAGTAACTTACCTACTATTATTATTATTATATGATTTATTTTTACCTATATTTTATTTTCCTAGATAATAGACTAATCGTTAGTTAATAAGTAACTACCTCAGTAAGTACATAATCTTATTTCTAGTTTTGGGATTAAAAAAAAAAATAAAAAAATAAGGGTGTTGTTATAGTTAGTAGTACTGTAGCTTCCTACATAATTATAAATGCAGTGCAGCGGCCCTTTTAAGGCTGTGTAGTTAGTTAGTTAGTTAGTTTATTTGAGATGAATATAGGGTACCTATACTAGGAAGTGCTATGTATGTATTTCAACTAGACTAGTTTGAAATTGTCATTAATAGATCCTTCTTTTTTTTACATTCACCAACCAGAATCAAATCTAAGCCACACCAAGCATTCCGACCTTCGTACTTGGGGAAGTACGGTAGGTCAGCCTAAAATATGCTTCTCCGGGTGCGCGCGCATTGGTTTCGTCGGGATTATTAGACCAACAGGAGACTAGACTAGACTGGGCTAGACTAAACGAGGGATCGATAATAATACGAAATCCAGCCATCCGAGGGAGTAGTAGTCGCAGTAGAGCAGTAGTTAGTAGTAACGGAGTAACGTCGTGTATGCAAGTCTATCTTTTCTTGTTTCTATTTTTGGGCCACATAAGGACGAGGGGAGAATCTTATCAGGTGGCGGATGAACAAACATACTCGGTGTTTTCGCCCTCGAATGGAGATGGCCCTTATGGATACCAAGGCTCATGCGCCAAGCCTCGTGGTTGTTACTTTTTGTTGGTCCTCGTCGTCACATTTGCTTGCTTCCTTGCATGGAGAGATGTGTGTGTGCCTCTTACCGGATATCTTGCTTACATTCAAGGATCGCACTATATTTTCTACCCCCGGGCTGAAGAACTGGTCTATTTGGAATCCAGATATCTAAGTGTGTTTTAAGAGTAGTGTATATTGAAGACTCTAAATCGTAACAAAATAATAAAATATCCATATATATGCAATCATGTAAATGACCAAGTTAAGACAGTAAGTAGCTCATGACAAGTCCGGTGGGTATTGTAACAGTGAAATTCGGAAGAAAAATGGTATAAGGGGTATATTCGTGGTCAAGATGAGAGGGGAGCATAAGCAATAACGTAAAGAAATAGCAACAGGCACTCAACCTGCCCCAATATGCAAACATATAACGCCATAGCCAAAAGAAGGTCATCAGAATGACCAGGGAAAAAAAAGGTAACCCCGCTTTTCTATAGTTGCAAACAATGGAAGAAGGAAAAATGTTGACATAAGAAAGCAAAAGAAAAGAAAAGAAAATTATAAATCATTTCATAACTTGAAAACGTGGCTCCGCTGTGATGCGCTGCAGGCCGGATGGGAGGAGATATTATTCAGATCTCACGAGGGGAAAGCTGACTGATTGAGTCATTCCATTTTGCCCTGGTTTGTCGTTTCATTCCAGCTGTACTCCGTGTAGTGAGATTGTGCTGTGTGACTTTCTGGGTATTAATTCTTGACATTTGATTGGTGGATTCCCGGCACGAGTACTGCAGTCAGCGCCGATCCTCCTTTTTGGACATTTCCGCGGCCAACTTAAGGCTAGTTGTAGTTATAGTGTCCATGACTTCGAGTTCCATCCCATCGATGCTGTGTAAGGAACAGTAGTAGCAGCTGGAAGAACACTTTCGCTGTAACTCGTAGAGTGTGCTTCTCCCCACGTCTGAGCTTGATATTGAAGAGCCTTTTGTTTTGAAAAAGAGAAATTAGCCGTTGTAATTTGCATTTTATAGAGTAGATATCCTTACCGGGTGTATAAGACCGTCAGCTATTGTCATAGGTACCATATTCGAGGAGGCAAAGCCAGTTTCAGGCTGCTCCCAAGAACGAAGTGATGCATGTATAGGAAGAGGTGAAGATGTCAATTCGGAATCAGCGATCGTATCCGGGTATGAGTCAACTGTAGCTACTGGGGTTGACGAAACGGAGGATCGGTGATATGAGGGAACTGATAGTGTTGTGCCGTCTGATGATGGGGATGAACAGGTTTCTGGAGTAGAATAGAATCGATAGTCTTCCACAGACTCGTGGATTTGCTGGCCGTGGTAAATCTGATTCTGGTGATCTAAAGGCATCCCCACCCCACCCCATGGCAGGTTGCAATCACGGGTGAGACCCGGGTGAATAATGGACGTTTTCATCGATGCGAGATTCATTGAGTTCATTGAGCTGGAAGGTTGCGTTACGGCCATGTACATCTCTCCGGTTGGATCTAGAGAATTGCATTTGGGAATGTAATGCTCTGCTGTTAGACCACTAGGAGTATGGCGCTCCCATTGTGTTGTATTGTTCATCTGGGCTTCGAGCTCACTTGCGCTATTTGTTAGAAACGCAAGCCAGTACAAGGGGACCAAGTGGGAGGTTTATTAAACATACTGTCGCTCCATATGTCGTGCTAGAAGGTCAGAACGATGGAATGATTTCTTGCACCTGGGTTGAGTGCATCGATATAATGCCTCTGGGTTGTGATTCAACTCGTGTCGCCTGCGGTGATAGTTTTAGTATGCATGCCGAAAGATAAAAATGGTAGGACAATTACCTTCGATGTTCAGCTCTTGTGAAGACCTTGGCACATCCTGGGTATTCACACGCGTGAACACGCTTCCCCTTCTTCGCTTTGCTAATGCGATGAGTAGTTGGGGTGTAAGTAATGGGGAGGGGGATCTCCGCGCGGGTAGTGGTGGCTCGACGCATGTTGGTAGTGTATGATTTCTATTTCAACAGTGGATGGAGGAAGGTTATATGAAATATGGGTCCAGAATGGGACAAGAGAAAGAAAGTATATAAAGATATTGGCGTTGTGGTTGGAGTGGAGTGATCAGGATTGAGCGAAGGATTGGCGAACGGATGGTAAATATAGTTTGGGAATCATGAAGAAGATCCCATATGTTCACCTCGTGCTTCAGGAACAGGATGCAGGAGAAGGCTGTTGCTGCAGGTCGTTGTGTGGGGACGGAATAAATGGTGTGTGTCTAGAGGTGGGCTGTGTGATGCAGGACTAGGGGAGATTGGGAACAGTTCGGGGAAGGGTGAGGTCAGACAGTGGGGGGGATAAAATAATAATAATGATAATAATAAAACATGCACCTCAAAGCTAAAGAGACCAGGGGATGTAATAGAAAATAGAATCAAGATGATCTGAAACAGACCAAGGGTTGCAAAAAATTGTTGTGGACGGTGAAAAGAGGAGTGAGGGTGAGAGTGAGAAGTGATATAGAACAAACCCCGGAGTGGGTAATGGATAAGGTGTGTAGTCCCACAGAAAATCGTCTTGGAACGGACGGACAATTGAAATTAAAATGGTCAAAATGATGGAAAAAAAATAGAAAACAACAATAATAATAATAATGAGAAAAAAAAAAAAACTCAAATAATGGAATTTGTATGGGACATCAAGATACGTATTAGATTTTTTGATGACAGGGGAAAAAAGGACTACTTGACGAGCTAAGAAGATTAAAATGAGATAAAATATGATAATAATACAATAAAAAAAATAAAAATTAGATAAAAAAAAAATAGATAATAGTACGAAATCATAATGGGGTTGTTCAAGAATAGTCAGAAAAGTACTCAGGCTCGATGATCAATCTGCAGGGTGATCATACTAGACAGGGCTATGTTGTCAAGCAGCCACGCCTTTGGAACCAAACACTTGTAAGTTTACAAAAATAACCCACCCATGGTAAGAATGGTGCTATTTTATTACTCAGAATCAGAAGTATGGAAACAACAGGTATCTGTGAAGTATTCGGTACCTGGGTGTGAGGTACGAGTACGACCCTGCCGACCTAGGTATTCGGCACCTGGGGGGGAAACGGAAAAGTACTAGGTACAGAGTACAAAGTATGTGTGTGTGTATGTATGTATGTATGTACAAAGTACACGAGACACACAACCTGATAATAACAACAATAATAATAATAATAATAATAATAATAATAATAATAATAATAATAATAATCATCCATGGCAGCGGGAAGCCAATACCTCAGAAAAGATGGACACTACTCTACACGACCTATTACTAACCAACCAATCCCCGATGTGCGGCTGAGGCGCAAGCAGAGATGGGGAGGAGAAAAAGACAGGCCTCGTATGGAGAATTATTTTTAATCTTCGTGGTGTTGGTTTCTTCCCGCTCGCATGGATGGACAAATAGAATACGCTAGTCAGGGCTGGGGGGGCCAATATACTTCAACGGTTTTCCAATAGTGGTTGGTTTCTTTCCCTCTGACTGACTAACCACTGGACTTGCTTGGATCTTCATTAATTAGTATGAGTTTTATTATTGTTATTATTATTCCCCAGGACCACGGGGACCTCTCGGTTCAACCCCTCCTCCCCTCCCCCTCCTCCTTGGCTAAGGAAGAAGGTTAAAAACAAAAAATAAAAATAAAAATAAACGAAAAAAGGGCACACCTTATCCTAGTCAAGCCTGTCAGCGCGCATTTCTCTCTCTTTCTCACACACCATGCATTCTATGTTTACCCACGAGATCAATATTACTAATTCAATCATTATAGTATTATTAATCATTACCATAGTTCAGTCTCTAAATTCTGATGCAAAGGCCAGGTGCGGAGACGGAACAGTGCGTCTGCCCTTTTGTTTCTGGGGCAGGAAAAAAAAAAAAAAAAAAAAAAAAAAAGCGAACCCTGGTCGAGTCCAAAGTGTTGGTTTTTCATAGCTGGTGACTGGCTGTAATTCTGATTAATGTATTTGGGTGCCAGCGCTAGTTCAGGAAGAAGAATACCTAAAGGGAGCCAAACTGGCACTCTCTTAATCGAGCTGATGAGAAAGGAGTGGATTAGCCTAGTCAAGACTCTACCATGATATGATACAGTACTTAATAATAATATTAATCGAGTTCAACTGAGGCACTAAAGCTCGTCCCGACTCCCTAGTCGTGGGAAACCCTCCACAGACCAAGCTAGATACTCAACCAGATTGATTCAGAACTAAAATTGGCTGGGTGGATCCACTTAACATCCATCACATAGAAATTGACACTAGAAGAGGGGCCAGCAACGTTTAGGCTTTTGACTTTGAAGTCGCTTCATGGACGCTAAAGAGCCTGCAGGAAAAACACTGCCATCTTCAACACTTAACAGGAACACAATGAAGCTCCTAATAATAACCCTCAACAAGAGTCATTGATAGGCTGCATGATGAGATGCTATCAAGAGATTATTTTTAGGCAACATCAGTTTGAGATAGATTTAATCCATTCACTTTTGGATGCAAAGCCTCGTTCTTCCATAACGGATGGAATGGAGCCCATGGCCAGTTTCTTTTTTTTTTTTTTTCTAGCACTAATTACTTTCTCTTACTTTTCCGGAGGAAAGCAAGAGATCCGGCCGAATCCACAATCAGGGCAGCGATCGATGAGGTCCAGTTGGGTTGTCTCCAGAACAGACAATACTAATACCAAGACCCCACTAAGACAAAAAAAAAGTAAGTTCTCCAACTATCCACAAGAGTAATAAAAATGACAAGCTATCGGCAGCGAATCAACGAACCGATTCTCCCCTTTCATATTTATTTTCATATAATTTCTTTTTTTAGCCTTAAAATTGGTTTTATTACAGTATACAACCATTCCTCAAAATGACTCGCAAGTCTTAGGACTTTTCATGCGAATACTTTATACACCCTGGGGATAAATAAGAATTGGCTAAAAACGAAATAATATTGGAATAAGATGTGGCAATAATACAGCTGCCACACGATGAATCATCTCTCAAATATAATTCTGCAATTGCGCCAAAAATGATAAATAGCCAAAGACCTACATGGACAAAAATAACGGAAAATCACTAACCCCTCCCCGTTGATCTCGAGTCTGCCCTGCCAAGAAGGCGACCCTACTGCCGTCCTATCCGGCTTGATTTTCAAGAATCATTTGCTCTCCTTCCTTCAAAGAATTCAGGGACTTGGAAGAGTCTGAGATCGTGGGCACGGAAGGGACAGCTAAGCATCCTTCACCAAGCAGTAGCAATAAGCACTTTACACATCCTTCCAAGTTCCAACCGCACGATTACTCGAAGTCCACAATTGCTCTCCAACAGGAGTGCTCAGGACCGGAATCTTCCTTTGGGTCCCTAGATCATGAAAATCCAGGTGGGAATCTAGATCTTTTGGGGTGGTAACTAACTAACTCTCATCCTTGACACACAAGGGCGTACTACTGTCAGACTCTGTAATTGCAGAATTACACCATCATCCACCTCTTCAAGGTTGAGGGGAGGTGGATACCCACCATACCCCAAGCACTGTGCTGATTGATCCATCACTCCAGCCCTGTGGGTCAGCCACTCAGTCAAGAATACCTAAGAGTCAAAGACTAAAGAATCAACTTGGATGATGATTCGGAATGTCATCTTTGGTCCAGAGCAGAATGACTAAAACGGGAAAATTCCCGCTTCTCACATCCAGGATAGCCCCATCTTCCATCAGCTTGTTGTTGTTCCATATAATCAAAAGGTGTAAGATGGGATGCCTACCTGTGCTGGCGCATCAACCGCGATTTTTCGAGAAGCTGAGCCCTTCCATGCACATTCCCTTTTTAGTAAGCGACAGAAATCCTTCCTTGTTTCGGCCTCAACACCTCTTTTTTTCTCCTTCCTTTCTCCATGGCTATTTACCCTTCAGTGATTCCACTTTAGACATAACGGTATTATAATAATAACAATAACAATAATAAACTGACTACAATATGGAGAGTATGGAAATGGGTCTCTTCAGTTCCTCATCATTAATTTCCTCTTTTCCTCCTATGGGCCCCTCAAACATAGGTACGGAACTAAACTCTTCCAGGAACAATTATCTCCAGAACAGACCAACGAAGCCTGGTAATTATCATGTCGATCTTTTGCCAAATTAGGGACTTCATTCGTTAAAATTTATCTGTGGAGGACATATTCCAAATAAGCTCCCTTTTATTAAAAAAAAAAAAAAAAAATTGATGGCTACGAAAAAAAGCAATATTTTAAATACTAATCTCTTTGAGATCATCATATCTAGTTTTTTTTTTTTTTAAAAAAAAAAACTGTCTATCCCTCACATACAGAAAATGGGTAATTTTAAGCTCCGTGCTCGCATTCCTACCCAGAAGGCCGCAGGTACCTAACACTAACTGAGACAGACTTATACAGAAGTGGTTGGATGACAGTGAATCTTCAAGTACCGCATCATAGCATGGTGTTGACCAAAAAAACCCGCAGAAATGTTGTTAATTGCAGATGTTTGAGCTAAAAGGTCATCCAGCTACTAGCTAGTCTAGTGTCTCTCTTAGCTGGAGACTTGGGAAGCTCAGCAAGCGACTGGGGAAAACGCTTGTCAAGTCAGACCCAAGTTTACCAACCATCATGACCATGGATGGCACCATTCATTATGGAAATTGGCCTAGTGCTGGCACTGGGTCCGTTCTATCACGTGGCAAAAACCTATGCCAGGGGTGGGATCCTTTGGGTCGGTAAGGACTAAGGAGCTCCTACCATCAAACGGCTTCGTTTTATGATGCTTTCCACTAGCAGCACTGCTGGACAGGGGCCCCTCTTCCTCTTCCTCTTCCTCTTCCTCCTCTTCCAGTCTTCTTGTCGTACTTCCTCATTCCCCTCACCAAGGTATCACAGGCATCCAAACCATAGTAACGAAAAGAGTAAAAGAGTCAAGATCGGGAGTGCGCGGAAGAAGAGGACCAGATTACGTGCATATAGTCGATGTGGGTGAGAATGAGAGAATGATTGAGGGTTAAGCTGGAAAGTAATAGATCACCACTCATCATCTTATTCAGCAGAATCAAGGGGTGTCACACAGAGCGTCAGCCGTTCAGCACCATAATCTTCCCAGGTAATCGATCTCTGGGCGCGCCACTACTACTCAGTAACACTACTCACAGATGCCTCTCATACTAACCTGAGGTATTCCAGTTCGCGACCCCTTCCCGATTCTGTTGGCCTAAGTTGGTATCGAACAATACCAAATTACCGACCAAGAAAAATGAGGTTTCCTGGCCAGCTGTCATGTGCGCCAGTAGATCCACTCTGGTGGGTGAGGTTAGAGGTACGTACCCGAACTTACCTTCGAATAAATAAGTAGGTACTTTGTACCTAGGGTCAAGTCGAAACTCAAGAAGGATATCTAATATTGTTATCTTTAGTCAATAATGATAATTGACAAAACAACAATAATCCTCCACTGACTTTGTTTATCCTTACCTACCAGGTACTGAGTATTAGGGAGTAACAGCTTAGTGTAACTTCACTACCTTACTGTAATCCTCAACCGGGCCGGTAATTGGCCCTATCGTAAACCAGCATCGCTTGCTCAACAGTAGTAGATAAGATCAACATCCCACTGTCCTGGAAATTTACGGCGTATTATTACCCACCTCTTATCTATCTTTTTCCTTTATTTTTACTTTTTGCTTCTTGCTTTTTACAAAAAAATAACCTTCAACCATGGCAATGAATCATCTTGAGAAAAGGAGTAATGGAAGGGGGGAGGAAAAGCCACTTGTGTAATGAAACACCTCTGTTAAGATTCGATCGGACCATCGGCAGGAAGTGGAATCCGATGCCATCTGTGGAACCAAGAGGTTAGCCTGGTCAGACTTTCTTGGTTCGAACCACCCCCTCCCACCGAATCTCTTCCTCCCCCTCCCATTCTTTGTTTTTGTTCTTTCTTCTTGCCACGACCAGCACCAAAGAGGATTTACAGTTTAGTTGAACGGCAGCAGGATTTAGCTTCTAGGCACTACTATACCACAGTCTCAGCTCCCGACATTTCTGTGGGAATCCTATATTCCCCCTTCTTCATTTGGTTATTTCTTTTCACAGCACATATTAATTTGATCGATGATCAACAAAATAGAATGATGGATCGACCAATCCTTCCCAGATAGCAGAAACAGCAAGCTCCCCTACCTAAGTTTCTCATGAGGCTTGTTGAGAACCCCATTATTCTTGCAATCCCTAACTCAGCCAAGCCGACGGCGGGAATTTCAGGCGCTTGCTCGTCTCTTCGAACCACCCCCGATAGATATAAATGCCCTGTGAATATCTATTTCCAACAGATGGAATAAAATTGATAATAACAATAACAATCAGGTTGATAGGGTTGTAATCCCTAAACTAGGGCCCCTGAAAACTTGAAACAACACCTAGGTTCACACGAAGATCTCCATGCATTATTCTCACAGCTGCGCCTTGCACTTAAGGTTCTTAAGGTTTTCCTAAAAAAGAATCAAATCAAAGCGAAACCAAGTCTGCCTTGCCACTAAAGTAAGGCTCACTTTGCGCATACCAGCCCGGGGCTGTACAGATTATGTAATGCCCACGAGGTGCACTAATTTTCAGGCCAAATAATCCTTGTCTCTCTCCTGAGTTGGGCTACTGCTGAAGCCCTAGCTCTAGGTGGACACTTGATAGTTGATATATGAAGTAGCCATTTACTGCATTGCACAAAAGACTCTAATCGAAGCATCTACATTTCCTAGTTTGGATAGAAAAATGGCTAAGCTAAGTTGGTAACCATCAGTGTTATTTTCAGACTAGTGGGTTTATAACTTCTCCCACTGGCTATATTTGCCCGAAGAACAGAGATCTAGGAGCCATCCCTGAGCCTCTCCCAGCAATTTAGTCAAGAAACATATAGTATTTCCTTACTACTACCACGAATAAAACTAATAATTATTTATTGTTATTACCCAGTGTTCAACAAACCTGAGCTCCACTATCCAAGAGTGGGGATGTCAATCTGCAGAGGTGGAAACCTTTGGTGGGCTGGACAGGCCATTCTTCCTCTGCCTTTCCTACTAAGGTAAAGACAATTGCGGTTTCTCCCGCTTTGGAAAAGCAGCATCAGAATCAGATAAGCCGGCTTGTACGCTAGACTCAGGCTAATAGTCAGCATCCACAACCAAATGCCCCCCTAAAACACCGAGCTAATCGGAATCCGGGACTGCTCTAGAGCCCTGGTCGAATCGGAAGCACTTAGCAACGAGAGAAGCTAACTATTTAATGAGTGACTGGTGGAGCATTAAATCCATACCTAGCCAACTGGAGGCCACTCGATTCTCCAAGCGAGTCAATAAATTTTGCCCCAAGCCACATCCATCATTTTCTATGGTTATTCCTTCTTCCACAGAGGAGAAAGCTTGCAGACTAATTATCAGTCTCCGGATAATTGTCTCCGAATCATCCGTCTAAATTGAGCAAGGATGTGTGCCGTTTGGGATGTAAACGAGACGAAGAGTGGGAGAAAAGGGGGACTAATAACTGAGAAAACCCCCCCCCCCCTGGTCCTAGAACTGTCATTTTTTTAATTGATCATCATTTATTGGAAGAATTTGGGAAAAAAAAAAAAAAAAAAAAAAAAGGACAAAAAGAAAGGAAGAAATCATGATGTTAATGATGAAGTGACACTCCAGACCAGTCGGGAGGGTCTACAGAGTACATATTGAACAACTACTGGCCAGCTATCTCTATTGAGGGCGGGATTTTCTATCCGTGAGCTATTCTCCTAATCAAAAATACACGTTAAACTCAATCACCCACCTTCCCCTCCTTTCTCTATCAACGACTCTTTTTTTTTTTTTTCTCTCTTCCCCTTCACTTAACCCCACTTTCTGAGGTTTAGAATCAGTACCTTCTTGCTCTCTTAACACTCAGACTGTGGCTCGAACGTTGTTGTGAGGGTAGGTTAAGTTGAAAGTTTGACAACATTAAAAGATTTCCGAGGCTCCGTCAATATCATTGGCTCTGAACCTATTTCCGGAAATCTTGCGCTGGCCAATCAATGTATGCGAGAACCACACAGCATGAATGAAATCCGAAGTATATCCAATTTTATGAGGCATCCAGCCCTACTCTCAGAATACAAACATTAGGCCTATTTCCGTCAAAATTGCCCGATGATATGGATGATATTCCTTACTAATAGAGCTAAATAAGACTAAGGTTTTCTCTACTCTTTTTTATTGTTGTAATTTGCGCTATTTTCAATCCCCTCCCTGTGACGAGGCTATCTAATGGCATCCAATACTAATTTATTTTTTCAATCACCATTTGCAAAATGAATGCACCACTCCTTGCCTGCCTAGGGGTTAGGGGTATCCAACGGCCGAGATTGGGCTACTATAGCACCTACGTGCCAATACATTGAAGGATTCTAGTCCCAGCAAAGCCTTGCAGCATCTAGCCTTTTTTTTTTTTTTTTTTTTATCTTGTACAGCAAGATTTGGGATTTCTTTCGACAGGGACTGGGGAGATGTACGTTGGTCAATAAATAAAACATGTAATCCGCAGAAATAGATTAATAATATTAAGCCAGAAAGCATCCTTGATGAATGGATTTCCCGTTTTGGGGTTCAAGAGATATTTCCTCTTCCCCCAGCTGTAGGTATGCACAGGTTGACCGGCTCAATCGCTAGCCTTCTTCCCCCCCCCTCCTCCCAGTCTAAATCAAAACCTGTTAAGAATTAAGTGATTCATGATCAACATCAAGATGACACCGTTGATGGATTGCCACAGTGGCAATTCCCACAATCCTTCCCCCTTTCCCCCCCACGTAACTACTATACCCTCAGGCCACCAACTCAAATCATAAGGTGTCAAGGGTTAGTTCTTCATGTCATCCTAATCAGTGTTATACCTGGTAAGGCCCCCTGCCCTCAGCTGTTCAGTCCGAACCTACCTAGACCTTAATAGACCAATAACGTATCTATCTATCTATCTATCCAATGAAATCGTAATCATATCCAACAACAAGGAAGAAAATGCGGTCTTTTTTTTTTTTTTCTTTGGTAAGAAGAAAATCACATATCTCTCTATATATTAATCTTTCAAGAGTAGCACTCCCACTCCCCACATGTCAAAAAAAAAAAAGCCTTGATCCTTGTTTACTCCGCTCTCGTCACCTTGAAATCTTAGGGTGTATCTATTCTATCTTTTGTGCAGAGATATATTAAGTATTAACAATGTCAATTTAGGTGGACAGATAGGTAGATAGGGACTTAATTAGGTATTCTAATACCCTACCAAAAAAAAAAAAAAAAAAAACAGTACCTACCTAGGTCCCAAGGCACGTAGCAGTAACGTTATCTTATAGCCCATTCATTTCTTGATAGATATAACATATTTTATACGCATGTATATCTTCAGTACCAGTAAGTAAGCGTGGGACATGCCAGGTATGCCCTACCCTAGGGAGGTACTGTATGTATACTGTACTAACCTACGTACCTAGCTATCTATACCTAGACCAAAATTCCAATCAAACCAGAGAGTATGGAGATATGTACTACTCCGGCTTTCTTCCCTAGGTTAATCAACAAACAATCCTCTCTCTCCCTCCCTTTCACCTGATAGATACCTTAGGTACGTAGGTACTTATCTTAGGTACTCTACATGCCTACCTAGATATCTATGCCTTATATCTACGGTAATCTTCCCTCTTCCCTCTTCCCTCCTCCTGTCTCCTCTCATGCCATTCCACCAGCAACAAACCATCACAACCCAGCCAGCCCCAAACAATAATATCTAACCTAGGGACCTAGGTAGGTAGGTACCCAAGCACCTATGGAATTACGCCACAGTGCCAACTTCAACTCTTCCCTGACCTGTATATGCAATATGGTACCATAGGTCCCTACTTCACCATCCACACAACAACCCAACCCAATCACCTCCCTTGTCCCAACAACAACAACTGGAACAAATCCCTTCCAAGTTTCTTCCTTCCTTCCTTCCTTCCTTCTTCCTTCCTCCATCCCTCCCTCATAAAAAAAATAAATAAAGGGAGAAAAAAAAAATGAAAGTTCTGGATAAAAGAAGCCGAACCGAACCGAGCCGAGTCAAACAATTCCAAATAATAATAAACCTAGAATAAACCAACAAAATCAAATATGGGTAAGGTAGGTTATTATATCAAGTACCTTATGATTAGGTAGGTATTATTCTTCATTTATACCTAATACCTACCTTACCTTCAAGCTGGAATAAGAAATAAAGGTTTTATTTTGAGCCCGTACCCATTCGAAGGGAGGGGGGGGGAGGGGAGAAGAAAAAATAAAAATAAAAATATACCCAATAAATTCTAACATCTGTTCTATACATGGATAGATATTAACCTCTAAGGGTGGATTTATATGTATGTGTATATATATATATGCATATGTAGGTACCCTACGGTAGCTAACCAAGGTAGGTAGGTAGGTAGGTCGAGAGACGGGGATGGGGATAGAGATGGACTATCACAAGGCGCCTATAGTTTATCATCCACCTAGCATCTATACCTAGGTACGTACCTAGATAGGTATTCTGTAAGCTCGGATACCTACTGGCGTGTATGGAGATGCAAGTATGGTCATTTCCCATCTACTCGGCCTATCCCGTCCCAATCCTGTTCATAACAAAGCAACAGAGGTAAGTAGGTAGGTATGCTTGCGTAGAGGGTAGCTAACTACCAGTTGGCTGGGTGGATAGGTAGGGAGATAGGGAGGTAGGTAGGACTAAGTGCATATATGATTGTGGAAGAAAATTGTTAATATTATCGGGTGTAAGACCTTCTAGGTATAGACCATATCAAGTTTTGCTTAAAATGGAGAACGGGAGTGGTTCAGTTCGTGTACAAACTTATAGTTATATGCATTTATTGAGAGGACGCAGATATCAAACGCAAGCAAGTGGTATCCATTTCATTCCTCACATAAACTAACTTATATAAACTCACCATCATCATACTAAAATACAATGTACTCAAGGAGGTGATGGTGAATAGGTAAAATTTGAGCAAGGATTTCTCCAAAAAAGTGCACGGGGAAATAAATGGAAGGAAAAAGAAATATTACACAGAAGAATTAACAAGAGATAAGAAAGAAATGGGAGATGGGAAAAAAGAAAAAAAAAAAAAAAGAAACCAAGAGACAATCCTCCCAACTCAAGAACAATGATAGATAGACCCCTGACACTTTTGATGAGTATCAAGGAAACTTAATCCCACATTCTAACGCCTTTCTTTTTTAAATACACAAGGTTCGTTGGTTTCGTTTTTCTAATGTGGCCAATCTCAGGCCCGAAAGCTTTAGCCTTTCCAGAGTCTTGCATATGAGGTGGGATATTTTATGGCAGTAAAACTGGACTGCCACGTCCACGATGAACAAGGAAATTCACTAGCTCATCGATTGCCCGAAAGACACGCTTTGCCCATTTGATGAGGTTGTGGATTTAGTTGGTCCGAGTCTCGCGAATTGAAACAGTAGTAGTATTGATATTAGAGTGTTACAGTCGCACAAGAGCATGCGGCTCTTGTCCGCACAGTAAATCTTGGAAACAAAGAGAATAACAGCTTATATCGCCGATAAGGAACAAGAATGGCACATGTAAATCGAGATTTGGCTAGTGAAGGTAAGAGGTCGAGTGTTGTTAAGGTATGACAAAATGAAACAAAGGGCATAAATCGATCGTTGGGAATTCAGAATGTGGTATCAAGATAAATGAAATTGACTTCGACAAGTCGTCCAGGAAATGCACTCGTCCGAACAGGAACCCATTTTATAACCGGTCGGGGTTTGTCACCTAGAACATCCAGTCAGCAATTGTAGGTTAGGTGATCCTCGAGGAGATGCTGACCTGCAAGATACGGCGCGAAAAGTCCTGGTCGTCATCGATGCTTCCATTGCTCTGGCGTCTCTGTGCCATGAAGTCTGTGTCGAACCGAGAATCAGACATAGAGCTCTGGGACATGGGCTTGCCATCCCCGGCAACAACACCACCGCCAACAACAGCGGAATCTACGCCATGATTAGCGCCACTACCGCCGGCAAAACGTTCAGGATTGTTCATGGTCATTTCGCGAAGCCGCTGATCGGCCGGATGTCGAGTCTTGAAGCGCCACAGGAAGAAGCCTGCACCAATCAATGCAAATAGGCCCACGACTCCGACCACAACACCAGCAGCAATCGCGGCAGTGTTGGGTCCATCCTTCTTCTGTTCCGAGTCTGCCGCGTTGGACTGGGTCTGTGCCGTTGCATATGGCGTGTTATCTGCGCTGGTCGCGGCGTTATTGGCTCCAGTACTGGTTGTAGAATTGCCGCTGCTACCGCTGCCACTGTTGCTATTTGAGCTTGTTGTAGTAGATGTTGAATAGTATGGGACGTTGTCTTCTTTACCAGTAAGGTAGATTGAAAAAACGTCACTACCACCACCTAGAGGGATATTAATACCGCTTTTCTAGCATAGTCTTCGAGAAGGGAGCAAGTTGAGGTTGGAACAGGATGTAGCATAGGAGGGTATAGGAACTTACACATAACAAGAGGCCAAGCAGCACATGGGGTATCGCATTGACTGTCGTCGACTTTAGTAGATTTTTCTGGGAGCTGATTTCCACAGAGACAGTTCTTTCCATCCGTTAGACCAAAGGCAGTAAAGCCGGCTTCGTAGCAAAGGTTTAGACAATATCCGTTACTCTGGTACGTATAACTCCCCTGGTCTTTCATAGGTGTTGAGCTAGAAAAACAGCCAACGTAAGTTTGTACTTGAGCATTTACTGCAGGCAGACTACCCGCAATTAGAAGAGCTGAGGCCACGAAAGCCGAACGCATGCTGAATGCCATCTTATCTGAAATTGAGTATGTTGGTGCGCGTGTAAAAAGCGGGCTGTGAAAAGATAATCGAATTCTTGAAAAAACGAAGGACCAGGGACGACCGGCGTAACCCTTTAAATTCCTATGGCGAGAGAGCCGAGTTCTTTCAACTGCTGTTCCTTCCCAATTCCAAAAACCGGGTCGACTAGGCTGAAGTTGTCTCCGACAGACGAACGATCGGTGTATCGTATGGTTGATAGAAATGTGAGGGTAGGAGGTAGCGACAGGAGAAGGTCAGTTAGTTAGTCAGTAGATAGAACTCGACCGACGGGGCCCGGGAAGGGGACTGTGACGAGAAAAAAGAATGATGGGCGTTGATTCTGGAGAAGATGGTCCCTGGCGGGGAAGGGTGTGAGGGCCGGTCGTTTCACCCCTTTCTGGCGGGAGAAAATTTAATAGGATCTACCGCCGCTGCAACAACGAACGGTTGAGGAGAGTTGGAGTTGATTGAATAATAATGCTAAAGCGTCCCCCAGAAGCGATGCAGCATAAGGAATCTGGGAGTAAAGGATTACGAGAGAAGGGGGATGGGGAAAAAAATAAAGACAAAATATAGATAGATTAAAAAAAAAAAAAAAAAGATACAGATCAAAGCACGAGGAACGAGGGTCAAGGAAAGATTGACAATCAAAACGAGAGACTTGAAAAAATAAAAATAAAAAAAGAGGGTGTCTTTGTGCCGGCGAAATTAATGTGAAAGAATGGGGACAGGAAAGGAAGAGAAGAGAAACCGGAACAGAAGGCAGACCAGACTGAATAATGGCTGAATGACTGACTGATAATAATACTAATAATAAGAATACTACCTAATTACCATCTGTACTGAAAACTAATATGGGGAATTTCAACAAGACGAGTTGACATCCACGCCTTTCATGGTTTATTTTACCAGGGGAGGAAAAAGAAAAACATCCAAATCGTCATGCTTTGTTTAGGACCGACAGCTCTGCTACGTAAAGGGGGAAGTGGGTGGTTCCCAAACGGAGCCTGACCCTGGATGGGAGGTGCGGTAATTTTCATCCCGCGTACCAGACTTTGCTGGAGCAATCAGCGGGCTCTAACCTGGTTACCTAAGCACTATCTGCCAGGGGTGCCGCCTGTTAGTGGTCCATCAATTTCCCTATTTGGGACACACGGGTGGTTGAAATGGAGCAAACACTGGTACCGCTAGACTAGATCAGGTGCTGGTGGGCTGGTGTGTGGCGACACTGTCTCAAGCATCTTTAATGAAAAGAGGGGGTGATGGACACACTTTCACTGATTTTTTTTTACCCTCGATCTGACGGGCCTGTGCAATAGGGATGGAGAATATCATATTTTCCGCCCAACTGCTGGTGTCACACCAATCATACCTGTACCTATTCTAGGAGATGTGGGTTGAAATCACAGGCTCTCTTCAAATACAGGAGTAGTACCTACCTAGTGGTGTGGATAGTGACATCCGTTATCTGGCTTGACATGTGATGGAAATAAGACGATCAGTTGTTGGCATGCGACGTGTAATAATATGGAATATTAAACTTACCCGTACTTAACTACTTAACTAGTTATTATTAATAACTAACGATGCTCCAACTTGTAACTTTTTCCAACATGCTCCACGGGTTATGAGAACGAGGGATGAGGTAGTAGGTAACTTACACCCCAACAGCTGACCATGTAGGATGTGTGAGATACCATCGAGTTTTGCCATGGCAAACCTGTACCTGGCATCATTCACCTGCAGGCAAAATAGGGAGAAAAAGGAAATAAAAGTCCATTTGCGTAAACGTCCGATGATACCGGTCCCATACGAGGTCTGATCATTCCCACCGTTATTGTGATTTCTAAATTTCGTTTTTTCCTTTCCAGTTCCTCGAAATCGAAGTTATAGTCCCAATAATGAAATGAAACAAAGCATAGGGGGCTTAACAGGGTTACAAACAGCTGCCATATTTCATCATTCCTTTGCCACAGTCTTCTTTCCTTGGTAGTAGTATATTTTAAAATTTCTTCAAAACTCAAGGCGATGACCCGTGAAACTTGGTAATATTACTTAATTATCATTGGCGAAGCACATCACCCTTCTTGCGCAACTCATTACTCTGAAGTATACTTGTAGTTACAGGCTAGTAATAGGACTAATGACCCTGGGCCCCCTTGACCCAATTTTCCGTCCGACCGTCCATGCCTAGATATCACACAGACCATGTTGATGCAATAAATAGGACAGAAGAAACCTAGAAAAATCTGTACCGTGTACCAAACCCCCCATAAATGTTATTAACCACGATAATTATCACAAATCAATACCCAACCATTTACAAAAAGAAGCACGGGCGAGTTTCCATGGATCGCTTCAGTTTAAGCGGATGGTCCCGGTGTGGACCTTGGATCCCTGCATAGAGGTTACCTACTTTCTTCAGACCCTGCCAGACTAGATGGAGAATTAAAACCCCCAAACAAAAAGGTAGAAATAGGATTTATTCACAGTTTTTTGCCAATAACCAATAATAGGCAGAGTAAATTACAAGCTTCTCTGCCAGCACTCTTTCTAGAAATGTGTTCATGTCCCAGTGGGCGAATGCGAGAGTGATGCTGGTTAACCGCGCTATCACCTTTAATCAGGCTGGAATTACGTATGTGATGGTTAACAGGCTGGGGTTGTGATAGGTGGGCATAACAACTATTCTAGGTACTCCTCGCAACTCAGACTCTCATAAACGCCCTTGTAAGCAGAATCATATCATTGTGCTACAACTTGGGCGATCACGCCACTACGTCACCGGCATAACCATCGAACAACCTCGATCTCGAACCTAGCCCTGGTACCTAGATACCCCATCGTTTGTTTTGCTGCCTCCAGGACAAATCATAATTAACATTCATTGCGGTTCCAGTAAGCTCATAAGCTTACAATTCGCTACTCATATCGAACCCAACAAGACTTTTTTCAGGCGCTTGCTCACACCAATTAGGATCAAGATATAATTTACGTTCTGTCTCAGCAAGGAAAATCCCTCCTACATACATACCTATCTACGTACCTGCCTACATACATGGTACTTTCGCAGGGAGGGGGCTTGAGTCTTGAGTGATGACCGATTCCCTGTTTTTACTGGGTTGAAGAAAGGGCATGCAGGGCCGTACAGTGCAGTGCAGGCTTAACCTCACTACATAGATCGGATGTTTTCGCACACCGCCAGCCTCTTGAATTTTCCCCTTTAAAGCTACTCCAGCATAGTCTTAGGAGAACAAGGAGTAGGGGGGAAGCAATATCATACATGACAAGTGATGTTGTTTTTCCGATTCTTCCTCATATGCGGCTCAAACCTTGACCTGGACTGCGGGATGATTTAATACATACATACATACCTACATTCAATGATAGAATGGCTCTGTCTAAAGCTGCTGAAAGAGATAATATTGGGTTATCATGCTGAAAACTTGAGGAGGTCTCGCTTCACTTGTCTTGTCCTCCCCGAGATCCTATGACTCTCGATAGTTTTATTACCTGCAAAGCTGCCATCCATCCCAACGAGCAATGTTATTTCAAGGCTAACAATCATATTATCCAGTTTCGACACGCAGGTCCCTGCAATATTAACGCCCTTTAAGCACCTCGGGGGCATGTCTCAATCCCAAACATCTACATGCCTATTTGTCCATACATTAGATATCTTACAAAGTCGATGTCAATAATATGTTAAAGAAACAGTATTTGCCTACGTACTACATACCCCAGTACCTGCTTTGTAAACAACTCCAGAATCATTCCATTGATTAGTTAACTGTACCTATGTAGTTATCATCATCCTTATCATTAATATTATTAACCCCTGCTGTCATGCCCAACAAGCCTATACTCCGCAAGAATTATTATTATTCCTTTAAAAAATACGATAAGACTTCTAGGGCCTAGAAGTAGATACCAGTTAGTCAGTTACTTAATTAGGGAAAAAAAAACTAGTCCAAGTCTTGTTGCAGACCAGGTCTAGAACCTCTGTCTTGACCCACAGCATCACTTTCCCACTGTACTCAGTATAATTAGTAGCTACGTGGTAATTTTTTTTTATCATTATCATTCTTCTTATTATTACTATACAGTACAGTAGGTCAAATTTTATAATAGTTACAGTACGTTCCTCGTACCTAGAGTAATAATAATAATAATAATAATAATAATAAGGTAATAATAGTAATTAGCCGCGTACCTCCGGAACATCCGCGATAATACTTAATTAGTTAGTACTAACAAGAAATAAAACATGAGAAAACATTCAGTTTCTTTTTTAAGATAAATAGATACATAACCACTAAGAGAGGGAGACACAGATAAAAATTTATCTCAATTGATGAACCCAATTCTGTTGAAGAGTTGAGGGTTGAGGGTTCATTTCCTGGGTATCTACTGTATGAATAATTATGAGGTTTTCTTAGTATTATTACTCTAGTCGTTGACTACGTACCTAAGAAAATGGGACATGTGTAGATGGATAGACGTCTGGCCCCCTCGTTGAGCAGTAGGCACCTTGGAGAGAGTCCGGTAAATACATAAACTTCAGTAGGAAAAGACTAAGGGTTCCGACCCTACTTCGGTCCTTCCCCAGGGGGAAAACAAAAGAAAATGAGGGGATTATTAATCTTCAGGGTCCAAGTCCGTGATGGGGGACTCCATCAGCTGGAAAAAAAATGTCAATGATCATAAGATGTTAATAATAATATCTAAATACCTAGTCAGGGTGACTATGCTTGTTTTTTCATTATTATCATTATTTTTTTATTTATTTTTTTCACTGCTCTCAAGTTTATTATAGGAATAGCCAAACACAGTAACATTATCAAAATAATCTGCCTAGGTATACATACTTGGGTTTATAGGTTGATGTGAAAAATCCTACCTTGCTATTAAAAATGGTTCTTAATGATAATATTTGGCTTAAATCCAGATACCATACTACAAAATAGATCGCTGCTGTCCATGCAAAATAACCAGTAACGCACGTGAAATCACCAATATATACTTCATAAAAGCCTTTCTTGTAACCAAATGCAGTGATATCATTCCTTTGGAGGATGGGAATTCCTTCCCGTCTTTTTTTTTTTTTAAGAGGGTGCCAGAAATAAGACATATCACAAACAGAAATAAAGCAAACTGCTCGAAATGTATGCTGGCAGCTTAACATAATTCATTTTTCAACAACCGCGATATCTTCAGTAAATGCTTCAACCCTTTTGTTCTGGACTTTCCCTCCATATATGCTCGTGAAAAACATTTCTATTAGGAAATGGGCATCTCGAACAATCGTAAGTGCCCAACTTGTTCGTTTTGCTTTCTCTCGTCTTCTCGTTTACGGTTTGGGAATATGTAGCGTTTTGCTGACCATGAGGCACCCATGAAGAACAAACAGTAGGGCCACAGGGTGGAATTCAAACGGAGTGCCTTGAGAAACAACGCCAAGTGGTAGGTCATCTAGAACCCACCCCTGAGAAACCCAGTAGGCCATCAACGAAGCAATGGAAAGTGTTGTCGGAATCGGGGTGCCTTCGAAATATTTTGACTTGCCCGTCTTATCCTTGGGTAGCACAGCTACCGTCACATTAAACCGGGCGAGTCGTGTTAAGCCGCAGAGAACGAAGAATGCAAGCATTAGGTGGTCGACAGGTGTACGAATTCCGAGCGCGAATGCCACGGCGGCCGGGGCCATGCCGAAGGAGATCTTGAAAAGGAAAAGAAAGAAAGAAAAAAGAGTACAGTTAGACTATGTCATTCGCCGCTGAAGCCAAAAAAAGAAAAGAAAACTCACCAGATCTGCTAACGAGTCAAGCTCTTGTCCCATGAGAGACGACTTCTTCCTCCACCTCGCAATCTTTCCATCCATAAAATCGAAAAATAGGCCCAGTGGCATTAACCCGAGGGCGGTCCAAATAGCACCATAATCATCAGGATCTCCAAGGCAATAGCGCATGGAGGAAAGAACAGACATGACTATAGTTGGACCCGTTAGTGGCTATATGTACTATGATGTGGGATAATTAGATTTCAAGCTTGCCTCCGCAAAGTCCTATTAAACATAGTTAGCGAGAAAATTTTGTTCTTCCTTAAACTTCAAGATCTTCAATTCTGTTTACCATTGAGTTCAGTCACAAGATCCGCAAGGTGTAAAGCCCTAGCACATTAATTGTAATGAGCAACTCATGTCTTCTGCTTAGCAAAGGATTTAGGAGTTTAGGAGGCCTAACCTGATCAGGCTGAAATGACCTGTTTCTGCTGAAAGAAGCATCTTCTGTTTTTCTTGACCTATTATAAATTTAGTTCTTACATCTCTTCAAGTGTTTGCCTTCGTCTGCGCGAACCTCCATCAGCGACAGGCGGGACACCGCTGTTTGTGGGTGAATTCGACGGCATGGCTGATGTCCTTCGAGACATGCTCATTCGAGATCGAGCGAGGGAGGAAGGTGGGTAGGGGAAAATGATTTGGTACCTCAAAAATTTGTCGAAAGATTAGGTGGTAAGATGCCGGGAGTAAAAACGATTGAGACTGTCTGTAACCGTTTTGAAGGAGGCGTGAGTTAAGTCTGTTGACACATGCACGTGCAGATTCTACACTCAAGCGTGACCAGACGTCATTCTCAGGCTGTGCTTTACTGCGCCACAATTACCAGCCAATTTTTTTTTTTTTTTTAAAAAAAAAAATTTTATTTTTCTAAATTATCAATACTCAATTCTAGAATCTGGGGTTCAATCTGGGATATATTATTGCATTGGAGAAGATTTAATTCAATTTTAAAATATTTCATCACGTAGAAGGTAGCTTTTGCAATTTAGTTTAGTAAAATTTTTTTTTTTTTTAGGATGCACAAGAATTATCAACACAAAAAAGGACCCTGCAAGAGCTCCCATTTTCCCATAACGCCGTAATAAGACAGTACTAGGCAAATATAGAGGCTGTCTAACGTCGGAAACCTCCACGAGATCCTCCTCTAGAGAAACCACCACCACCACCGCCGCCTCTCGAGAAACCACCACCGCCGCCGCCTCTCGAGAAACCACCGCTGCCGCCACGGAAGCCTCCTCCTCCCCTAGGACCACCACGGCCTCTGGGGGCAAAACCGCCGCGGCCGCCTCGGGGAGCACCAAAACCACCTCGGCCACCGCGCATTGGCCCGCCACGACCAGCGCCTCCTGCCCTCTTGGGTTTCCCAGCGCCTAGAAGAATGTCAGATATGGGTGTGCAAGCTGCAGTGGAATAGCGACAAGGAATCTTACCTGGTGGAGGCTTGGGTTTAGGAAGGAACCTAATGTGAACTAGTCAGCGGAATCCGTAGGGCGGAAAGAAAAGGAGAAAGCCCATACTTTTCAAGAGGAAGGAGTTTATCACCACCGATGTAGACCTTATCGCCGGCTTTGAAGGAAGTCGCGACGATGCCTTCTTGAGGTTTGATGGTAAAGTATACTTGGTTGATGGGGCCGAGAACCTCGTCGACCTTGCCGATAGGAGTCTATAAGCAATAAAAGTCAGCACCAGGTTTGCGTACAAAGGTTCCGTGTTTGTTCTTTTCTTTTTCTGCCATACCTTATTCTCCAGATAGATGGGGGCGTTGAAGTACGGGATCTTTGGGTTGATGGATTCGCAGACCATTTCACCTTCACAGGCATGCATGAAAGTACCCATTTCTGTAGTCTATTAGTAAATCGCACGCTCCAAACCCAACAAATTACAAATTGTTACCTAGCACTTGGTCTGGGGGGCCGAAAGATTGCTGGAAGCCTCCACGGCCTATCGAAGAAAATTTCGTTAGCTCTCCCTATCACCAGGCCTGACTTCAATTGCGATTAGCTCTCTCACCTCCACGGCCGCCAAAGCCTCCGCCACGACCAGAAAAGCCGCCACGACCGCCTCCGCGAAAAGACATATTGATGTTTGGATTGTGATGATGGACCTATAGCGGACTGATCCCCAGAGAAGTTTTCAAATCGTGGGAAAGCTCGAAAGGGTAAAGTGTCGCTAGCCTCAGGGCAGTTTTAAGTCACATGACTCACCGCCTTCCGAATGATTCACAGACTGGAGTCAAAGTGATTTGGGGACAGTTTGCGAATAACTGTCGCAGCAGGTCCACCCTTTTCCTCTGTCCCCATTTCCCTGATTGTTGGTGTGACATTGCCAAATACCAGTATGGCTTCCGACGGTCCAAAGGATTTGCCCGTCCGGCCCTCTGCGGAGGCCAAACCTGCCAGTAAGACTTTACCTACCCCGCCAAATCTGCTAGAACCCCTCCTAAAATGTCAATTGCGCCAGGCCCCGATTCCCTACCCGACTTCATTATTGAGCGAAACAAGCTATTTGAGGAACTGTGGCAGCAATACCTTGAGGAGGTTAAGAACAAACCTCACACTGATATCAATGTCAACCTCGAGCTTGGTGACGGAAATACCTCTGTTGTCTCAGCCAAAGCATGGGAAACCACTCCCGCACAGCTGCTCAAGAATGTTCCCAAGGAACTGAGCGCTAATGTTGTGCTTGCGAAGGTTGATGGAACACTCTGGGATATTGGCCGCCCACTTGAAGGCGACTGTACCGTGTCTTACGTTCCATTCGACCACCCAGAAGGCCGGGAAGTTTTCTGGCATTCTAGCGCTCACTGTCTTGGTGAGGCCTGTGAATGTGAATTTGGATGTCTTCTCTCCCATGGTCCACCAACTCCCCAGGGTTTCTTCTACGATATGGCCATGCCTGAGAAGTACGTTCTATTTTCCATGCTAGTCTAAAGAAAAAATACTGTCGGAGAGAACTAACATAAAACTAGCCGTGTTGTTCGTGAGACAGACTGGCCCGCGCTAGACAAGCATGCAACCAAGATCTTCAAGGAAAAGCAAAGCTTTGACCGGTTGGAGGTAACAAAAGAGAACCTGAAGAAGATGTTCTCGTACAGTAAGTACAAGCTGCATTATATCGACAAACTCGTCACTGGAGAGAAGAGTACCGTCTACCGATGCGGCACTCTTGTTGATCTCTGCCGAGGACCTCATATCCAAAGCACCGGCAAAATTAAGACCTTTAAGATTATGCAGGTAAGAAACTAATATAATTTGATAAGAGAAAAAAAAAAATAAGGCATGCGAACTAAATATTTTGGGATAGAACTCGTCTGCATATTTCCTTGGTGACCAGACCAATGATTCACTACAACGTATTCGTGGTGTTGCATTCCCCGACAAGAAGCAAATGCAAGAACATTTGAAATTCTTGGAAGAGGCTGAAAAGCGCAACCATCTGAGGATTGGCAGGGAGCAGGAGCTTTTCTTTTTTGACGAGGTCTCCCCTGGCTGTGCGTTCCTGCTTCCTAATGGTACAAGGATCTTCAATGCCCTCCAATCCCTCCTGCGGTCGGAATACCGCAAGCGCGGGTATCAAGAAGTTCAAACTCCCAACATGTACGACGTTGGTATCTGGAAGACATCAGGTCACTGGGCCCACTACAAGGACGACATGTTCAAGCTGGATGTTGAGAAGAGGGAATGGGCCCTGAAGCCCATGAACTGCCCTGGCCACTTCGTACTTTTTGGTCACCGTGAGAGGAGCTACAGGGAGCTTCCATTGAGAATTGCGGACTTTGGTGTTTTGCACAGAAATGAGGCATCGGGCGCCCTGAGCGGACTCACTCGTGTTCGCAAGTTCCAGCAGGATGATACTCACATTTTCTGTACTCAGGACCAGGCAAGTCCCAACATCCGTTGCTCCCTGACGGCTATACTAACACCATCCAGATCATGTCAGAGATTGAGGGACTGTTTGATTTCCTCCAGTCTATCTACGGCCTCTTTGGTTTCACCTTTAAATTGAAGCTCTCGACTCGTCCAGAGAAGTATCTTGGCGAGTTGGCGACATGGGATTATGCTGAGGGACAGCTCAAGGCGGCCATGACTAAGTTCAAGGGTAACGATTGGATTATCGATGAGGGTGACGGAGCGTTCTACGGGCCTAAAATCGATATCACCATTGCTGATGCTCTTAAGAGAGAGTTCCAGTGTGCTACCATCCAACTCGATTACCAGGCACCCATCAACTTCAAGCTCGAGTATATGACCAATGAAAAGATCCAGGCAACTCCAGATGATGCTAAGAAAGAGGGCGAAGCCAAGTCCAATGAACCTGCTCTTGGCCGTGCCCGTCCCGTTGTTATTCACCGTGCCATCATCGGCAGCTTTGAGCGATTCCTGGGGATCTTGATTGAGCATTTCGCAGGCAAATGGCCGTTCTGGATTAGTCCTCGCCAGATTTTGATTGTCCCTGTCATGCCCACAGTCAACGACTATGTTGAGGAGCTGCAGACTATCCTGCGTGGCGATAAGCTGCACGTTGACATTGATATCAGCGGTAACACCATGCAGAAGAAGATCCGTACCGGACAACTTGCTCAGTATAACTTTATCTTCGGTATGATCCCCATCTCCTTTTTGTTTGTTTCTTTTACCTCTTCCCCTTCTAATATATATTTATTTAAATATGTGCTCAAACTGACTTTGATATAGTCGTCGGTGCTCAAGAGAAGGAGTCTCGCTCCGTCAACATCCGTAACCGTGACGACCCGGCTACTCAGAACAAGGGAGTGATGATTCCTCTTGAAGAAGCACGCGTGAAACTTCGGGCTCTGAGAAAGGAGCGTAGAATTGTCAATGCTCTTTAGACCGAGCCCAAGAAAGAATTAAAGAAATAAACAACAAAGGGAGAAAAAAAAAAAAAAAAAAAGAAGAAGAAGAAGAAAAGAAAACTAGCAAGAATCTGCATGATGTTGATTTACATATATTTACAGGCTGGCCTGGCCAGTGGCAATGGATGAGCGAGTATTATTATCTTCAGCGTAAACGTGTTGTGATTTCTACGTACTAGGCAGATCTATAAATGGCATATTCAAGCTAGTGCAGTAATAGTGGATATTCATGATCGCTTCCATTCTCGAGACCCACGCGGAAATCACCCGTCTTGGCTGGGAGCTGGAGTGTCGAGATAGCTAGTTCACGTCATAGTCTCATCGAGTTGGAGTCCAATCCAGATTCCAGACCCAACTAACTATATTATTAGCACTATCAACTTCTTATTAATGAATGAGGATACGGTTCCGGCTCCGGCTCGTGAACCTGCATACAGAATCACATGGGCGAATCGACTTAACTAGTTGGATGCCCATTCAGTAGTCTTTGTAGCCTCACCAATCACAACCTCCTTAGTGGACCGTAGTCTGTTTCATCGTCCCCTTTTCAAGCCTCTTACTCCCCCCCAAAAAAAGAATTCCAACTTCCTCAGTTTTGGTCCAGAACTAATGTTAGACCGATTGCTTCGAAGACCCTGGTTGAATCCTCCTCCCTCCGCTTGAGAGAGAGAGAGGGAGATGCAACAAGCCAGACATGTTTGAGGTCGCGATGCGCCAATTCCGCCTTTTCTTCCACCATGCACTCCAACAGCGCAATTGGGGCATGTGGCGGGTTCTAGCTGTGGTTGCAGTATTCATCTCAGGATGTGTGATCTTATTTACGTATTCGTTGTCTAGTGACGAAATCGATGCCATCTCGAGCAGTGGAACAGACCCTTCCAGCTATAGCGAAAGCACAACCGCGATCACCTCTGTTACAGACACCGACTCGAACTTTGACTCGGGCGACGGTGGCGATAATAACAATGGCAATAACACTAAGAATAATGACGATGATGACGATAATCAAAACCCCTGCTTCCTTGATCGTAACCTCCTTCGACTTTACGCCTCAAATTACACAACAATTAGCTATTCCCGGCTAAACATCGCCGTCAATCGAACAGCAAACTTCACCGGATTCGTATCCTCCCTCGACGTGTCCATACCTAAATACGAGACTATTCAGTTAGATACCGAAGCAGATCAAGAGCCCCAACCGGAGGAGAAATGTGCCGCATCAATAACTATCGAGGCACCCTTAGCGGCGGCGCGCCCTGACGCATCACACCTGTTATTCGGAGTAGCAACTACATTAGAACGGCTGGAGGACGGGCTCGACGCCTTCGCGCACTGGGCGGCCGACACAAACGCCCGAATTATTGCCGTGGTTGAGAGAGGGGGGTCATCCATCCGAAAACGCATCGAGGGTCGGACAAAGGAACTTGGGATCCGCTTGACGATTCTGCAAGAGGATGAGCATGTGCTCGACCGCTACTTTAGTCTCCTACAGCGCTTATACCAATACCGCGATGACAACACCCAGTGGGCTGTCGTGATAGACGACGACACCTTCTTCCCCTCCATGCAGAATCTCGTAGACCGACTTGCAACCTACGATGCAACGAAGCGGCAGTACATTGGTGGACTGACGGAGGACATGGCCCGGTTGTATAGCGCCGGATACATGGCGTACGGTGGAGCGGGTATTTTCCTTTCCACCCCCCTACTGGAAGAACTGCAGCGCGTGTATGAGATGTGCTTTGCGTACAAATCGGCCGGAGATCGGAGGATTGCCCAGTGCATCTATGCCAATACCAATACCAAGTTCACCTGGGAACGCGGCCTGTACCAGCTTGATCTCCAAGGAGATGCATCCGGGTTCTTTGAATCAGGGCGTCCGCTCCCGCTCTCAGTGCATAACTGGAAATCGTGGTTCAATGCCGACATGGTGGCTCTCAGCAAGGTCGCTGATATTTGCGGTGATGCGTGTCTGCTACACCGGTGGCAGCTGTCGGATGATTGGCACCTGGTGAACGGATACTCCGTCATTCAAGACCCGATGATGTGGAATAATCCCCGTCCAATGGAGCAGACCTGGGATGAGAGTGAGTATACCGGAGCTGATGCATTTGGGTACAGTCTGGGCCCACTACGCCGTCGCGATGACGATAAGGTTTCATTCCGGCTCCAAGAGGCTATTCGGGAGAACGCCAACCAAGTCCGACAAATATACTTTCGGAACACTACGAGTTCCATGGATCCCCCACGGCTTCTTGAGGTTGTCTGGACAGTCGCTTCAGATGATACATGACCTTATTCTCCACATCTTCCCCTTCCCCTTTTTGATTATTCCATAACTATTTGCATGAGCGAGTGTTTTAACTTCATTGTTCCATTTTCTTTTTTATGTAACTACATATATATATCTAGACATACTTCTATCCACGCATCTGCATACCCTTTCTTCAAATATATATCGAGCTCCGATAATAGTTGCTAGTATACTCAGAGCGAAAAAATAAACGGTCCCTTGGTAGATATATAGATAAGATTGAAAAATTTCCTCTCTTTAACTTTGCTCAGAAGGTCTATTCTTCCTGTTATTAACACACCTTTTTTTTTTTTTTCCCTTGAATCAAAAAACAAAAAAAAGCCAAAAAAGCCAAAAAAAAAAGTCAAATCTCGAGAGGAAATTAGACAATAGAACACTGGTTTTTCCGCCCTCCCTTTCTCCCTTTTTTTATTTTATTTCATAATAAACTTTGGTCGAGGGGAGCCACACACCCATAGCGTAGCGTACCTTGAAGAGAGAAGAACATAAGTACCTGAACAATAATGTCGCCCCCCGTTTGAGCATTTACCCGATTCATCCAAGTCGAAATATTATATTAAGATTGGTAGGTACGTACTTTGATCGATCGCAAAGAGATGATCCATAATAAAAACGGGTAAGGTACTAACTACCTACTGTGTATGTCTCCCTTACCTTATAATTACAACAAGGTAAGAGAGGCAAAGCGAAAATCTATCTTCTAGGTACTGTACCTAGGTAGGAGGAATTAGTGAGAGGATGCATCTATTATTGTTAGACAGATATATATCTATATATATTGCATATGTTCCTCTTATAGAAAGAGTATAGATATAGTATACTCTAGATTGAACCAAGTCTACATAACTACCTACTAACCTACCAGGTAGCTACCTAGATCTCTCTAGACAACCAATGGGAAGTTTTAAAAGCCTACATATATAGAGTAATTATACCTATCCATACCTCACAAACTTTATTATTAATATGATCCTGATGATGATTATGAATTAAGGGAAGGAAAAAAAATAAGAAAAGGAAAGGTAAAGTTGGTAGGTACCAGCCTAAGGGCTCTAGTCATATAACCAATCAGAAATAATTAATAGCTTGTTTATAGGGAGGAACTAACTAATCTAATGCATTGATATCACAAGCACAAAATAATAATTACGATAAATTCCAGTCTATCACTAGATAGGTAACAGCCATGAATGCATTATTATTATTATTATCTCCATCTCTTAAGCAGTCAAGTCAATAGTAGTTATATATGCCAGGTAATTATTACCAACCCCATATATTTTATTTCCGTATTTAGAAAAGTGCATACAATATTATTTCTAACATATAGATAGATAATATATATACCTAATGATTATCCTAATAATTATAATAATAATGTTGATTGTTGTAATAGTCAACCACTAGCTACCTTAACCACATACATATTATATGGATACGTAAGGTACTCCATAATCATAATCCATCCATCTGCATTGTTTACTTTGTATCTTACATGTCCGCCCCCCCCCCCCCTCCCCACTCCACCCGTTCCCAACTTCCTGGGAAAGGGAAAAAAGTTAAAAAAAAAAGCACAGACATAAACAACATTCCCGATCCCGATCATGACGGAGTACTGGTACTCCGTATCTATCCCCCAGTAATCAGTCATAGTCATCTGTTGAAAACAGGGCAACTAGGTAGGTACCTACTGTACCTATGTAGACCTAGACCTAATGCCACCCTCCCTCCCTCACTTTCTCCCTCCTTTCCTGCCTGCCTGCCATTTCATACGAAAAGGTAAGGTAAGGTAAGGTAACTACTACTAACGAACCAACCAACTCTTACGATTGAGATTCCAACTACTACTACCCACCCTCCGAGCCGTTGACATTGAGGATCTCCGTGGGGAAACTGAAACAAAAAAAAAAAAAAGGGATTCGAAAGGGGGGAAGGGGAAAGTGGATAGCAAATAGGGGTGGTACTTTTTCCGTGTAACCATGCCTACCTATGTACATACATACATACATACGGAGCTTCTAACGCGCCGTCATGTCATCATGGGAAAGGAGGAAATAATAATAATAAAAAAAAGCAAATGCAAAATTGAATTATGGAGCTTATATACATTCCACTGCACTACACTACGCTACACTACTACTACCCACTTAATCTATTTCAAACATCACGTCACTTAAATTGAGTTTATTTGAGTGAGAGAGAGAGAGAGAGAGAGAGAGAGAGGGGGGGGGGGGGGAATATCGTAGAATTAAGAATAACTAACTATACAGATATCGAATCCGAAAATAGTTCCTTTTAACCAAAATGTAACTTTTGTCCCTCGGGTCTAATTGAAAGTTGGGCACTGCCCAAGTTCTGGTATTAAAAAAAGAATATAGAACTAAATGAAGAAGACAAAAAAAAAGGTAACAAATGAGAGCAATGCTTTTTTTTTTTATTTCACCTAATTTGGCATAGAAGTTATAGAGACTTGCCGCGTCGCCGTGTTAAGCTTATCCTCTGTCGTCGGAAGAATCGATTGCTGGCTGCTACTATCATGACTGTTAACTGCCGTGCGGCTCGTATCATTTTGAGTCGCATATAAAGAAGTGTCAAAGACAATCCGCCTCTTCGGCCTGCGTTCTTGTGGGGGGAGCATGTTGTAGCTTTCTTGAGCACTCGGTGTGGGGAAGCACTTTGCCAGAAGAGGTTTTAGGATAGGGATCGAGGAAGCTATAATCGCAAGGCCGACTTCCACGGCAGCCCAGTTGAATAGCGGAGCCATGGCCCCTGTTTATGATATATGTTAGCACATAGGATCCAATCCATGCCCTGGAATAAAGGATAGGGAGGGTTCATACAAGTGAAATCTGCCTTGGCAGAAAGAGCCACAAGGTAGCAGGTTTTGACAATGGCTGCAGCTCCGGCACTGTAGAGTGGATGGTTAGCCGTGTTAGCATATTGAGTGGTTAAGTGTGGACATACAATACACCCAGACTCATGGCGAGTGCGACACCAAACTTTTCCTTCTTCCTCATCTGCAGATTCCAAACAATGGTCCAGGGTAAGAGCGCCAACACAAAATCCTGAGCGCCGGAATATGCTGTTGTCGTCAATTAGCGATGAAAGCTAGAGGTTTTTTTTTTTTTTAAAGAAAAAATGAAACTCACCTCCCACAAAGAGAGAGTAATTGGTAAAGACATATGTCGGCCAACATTTTGATTTGATGCTCGGGTCCCAATTGGTGCGGGGATCTTTGCATTGGGCGAAGACAAAGACGACCGTCAAGAAATTGACGATATTCATGGTGATGATGATAAACCATAGTAGAATTACCATCCAGCGATCAAAAACAATCCGTAAGAGTGTGACAGCAAACGATGTTTTACCGAGTGCACACGCCATAATGGCTAGGGCTTGCCCGATGCTACTAAACCGAGCCACGGCTACAATATTTTCTGGATGCTGCATGACAACCTGGATGTGCTGACCCAGTCCGATATCAGCAGCAGCATGACATACAGCAGCATAACCAAGGAGACAGCTCTAGAAAATAAAAAAAAAAAAAAAAGGCAAAAGAAGCATAGGTGAGATCCCGAAGTTAGTCCTGTGCTCGATGAGGTTTGGTTGTAGAGAGAGATCGCGGTCTTACAACAGCAACGGCAGCAATCAAGTCATCCCACCCAAAGACCCGCTTTAGGTGAAGCCTCACGTATATACGGAGTATGACGATTATGAGAGAAGTCAAAGACATCAGCCACATCACTGCCTTGACTGTTGTGGCCTGACTCTCCGCTAGAAAGGCAGCAGACGGGGCCTGCGAAGTCATTTTGAGTGAGCAAGTAATGTGAACTGGATGACACGAGATATCAAGATATTCATCTAAACATGGAAGTTATACACGACTACGGGGGGTTAGGAAAAGAGGTAGACCAAAGGATAAATAGACCGCTAGATCGAGATCGTCATCTGCCTCTACAAGATCGGAACTAGTATGACATTGTTGACAGTTGGCTCAGGATGCACAGTCCTACGCCATAGGTACAGTTTTAAAGTTTCATTGGGGTTTTTTTTCTTTTTCGTATAATAAGTAGCTCGAAAAGCAAACCCTCCTTACTTGGTCTTTGCGGAAGGCTAGACGGCCGCCAGACTGATCAGCACGGACGCTAGCTGGCTGCCTCCAGACCTATACCTTTTTGGCGCGTCAAAGGCCTGACCTGGGCTTGTCCTCCACTTTCCGCATTCCGCAAGAGACTCTTAGTGCTTGTGGTTTATTGATGAGGCCAATGAAACACAATTCTTCTCCATCTGGTCGGTTTGGCTTTGACTCCCCCCCCCCACACCTCTTGAGGAGATGATCCTCCAGACCTTCACACATAGAGTAAAGGTCCTTTGGTTTTTTTTTTTTTTTAATACAGGTCAAGCCCTGGTCTTGTTCAGATGAAACCAGTCGCTCTTAACATTTCTCCTCCCTTTTCTTTTTCCCCTTGGTCCAGATTACTCTAAAATCCATCATGCCCGGCGTACTTTCTGATGGTCTTGGGACCCAGATCCCTGCTGCACTAAGTCTTCTTGTGCTTACTTACGTCTTTTGGGAATTCTTCTTGTCGCCACTGAGGATCTTTCCCGGGCCTATTCTAGCCAAATTCACCAATTTTTGGCGCGCCCGCCAGGCCTTTGGCGGCTACATAGACCGAAAATATGTCCAACTGCACCGACAGTCTGGGTCGGTGGTCCGGGTTGGGCCCAACGCTTTGAGCATCTCAGACCCAAGTCTGATCCGAGTGATTTATTCCACCCGTAATCCCTGGAAAAAGGTAGATATCATAATGTGACGTGTAACGGGAGTGGGGAATTGCGGCTGATATCTATCAATCATGACTCAAGAGTGATATGTACCGTCCCAACGATGTTCTGCTGAACGGCCACCGAATGTCAAATCTCTTCAATAGTCAGGATGAGGAATGGCATAATCAAAATATCCTCCCAATCCGTAACCTATGGCGGATGACCAAAGTTCTTGAATATGAGCCCCTCATCGATGAAACCCTTAGCAAATTTGTCAATAAGCTCAGTGATAAATTCGCCAATGGAAAGATCTGCCCGGCCGATGAATGGCTTGGATACTGTTAGTGTGCCCACACCACCCTACCGTTGGTGATTGGTGGCTGATTTTAGACCGGTAGTTGCGTGGGATGTAACTGCAAATATTAGTTTTGGCCGCCACTATGGCTTTATTGACCAAGAAAAAGACGTGGACAGCTTGATCACAGACTCAACCAAGGGACTTTTTTACTTTGCTCCGGTAAGACGCTGTTTGAACCCCTGAGCACTTTTTTTTTTTTTTTTTTCAGTGACACAGGGCTGATATAGCGTTTCTACTAGGTTTCTCAAATCCCCTGGATTGATAACCTCCTTGACAAAAACCCGATCATTCGCATTGGCCCTAAACCTACTCTCACCGGTGTTTTGTACGCCTTCAAGGTGGTTGCTGAATACCAGGCTCAGATAAGTGAAAACAAAATCAAAGCTGGTACTGTAGACCATACATTGGATAAGTATGTCCAACTTAAGGAGACCTACCCAGATATGGTCAATGATCATCAGATTGTCAACTGGTTGATGTTAAGTATTCTCGCTGGTGGAGATACCACGTCCGCCACAATGCGCGCTGTTGTCTACCACTTGGCTAAAACCCCTGATGCATATAAGAATCTCCAAGCGGAGCTGGACGCCGCCTCACTTGCCCTTCCCGCTCAATGGAAGGACATTCGGGAATTGACCTATCTAGATGCCGTTATTCGTGAAAGTATGCGAATCAACCCTGGAATTGCCATGGTATTTGAGCGAGTGGTACCTGATGGTGGGTTTACGTTGCCCGATGGCCGGTATATCCCCGCCGGAACCAAAGTTGGCATCAACCCGGCTGTGACAAATCGAGACCCTGGGGTATTTGGAGAAGATGTAGATACCTTCCGCCCGGATCGCTGGCTGAAACGTGACGATGAGAGCGATGAGACCTTTGAAGATCGCCACCGTCGAATGAATGACACATGTGACTTTGTCTTTGGAGGTGGCGGGCGCATTTGTATGGGACGGTATCTCGCGATGTTGGAAATTAAGAAGTTGATTGCGACATTGTACAGCACTTTCGACGTAAGTGATATGGCATCCCATCTTATTTTGAACTAGAATAACTGATGTTGGATTTGTCCCCAATTCTAGATGCACCTAGTTGATCCTCAGCATGAGTGGACTTACCGAAATGCTTGGTTTGTGTACCAGAGCGATATGCCAATGAATATCACTCGCCGACGAGGCTAGGGATGAGAACAAGCAGATTAGTCCGTGGATGTGGATATCTGTAGATACTTTGGAGATAGGAAACTAGGTACATACATAACTTCTCCGTTGGAAAAGCGACCAGTGGAAGGAAGGGACAGAGTGAGAGCGAGATGGGGAAGACATGGATGCAATAGTGGACGGTCTGAATCATATGATAATCGAACACTCTTTTGTGTGTTTGCTGTAGGTAATAATAGTAGTAGTAGTAGTAGTAGTAGTAGTAGTAGTAGTAGTAGTAGTAGTAGTAGTAGTAGTAGTAGTAGTACATTCTACCTAGTATCTTACTAGAGGTACTTTCCAGACTCTACAATAGTTATGGCATCCTATTGTTCGCTAGGTAAGATTGGACATCCATAGCTACTGAAGGATGACCCTAAGTCAGAACGTAATACCTATTAATCTACATTGATAACTTGAACGTTATGATTGACTACTTGTACTCTACTAAATATGTCTTAGGTGTGGTAGATAGAGCATGAAAATCTTTCAGCTTTAGATGAACTCAGGGGATATGAAGGCAGGATGAATTTAAATAGAAGGGGAATGAATGCTCGGCTCTATATCTCTTTCACATTTGTCTCTATTGCTTACCCTCTTCCCCCCCCCCTAAAACATCCTTTGCCATTGAACCCGGAAGAGATCAGACACCCTGCCAGGATTGGCGTACTATTACACATTTTTCAATTTCTTTATGATATGTCAGCCCTCACTGTCTGCTTGGTAGCAATGTCCTTCCTCCCAGCCCAGATTTTAATGCCCGGTAATTTCATTAGCTGGACTGAAGAACAGGATGAACATCTCAAACTTGCACTGCCAGAGACATGATCACCAAGTCATGTTCATATTGCCTCACGGGCATCCGCAAAAAAGATTTTCTCAAGCTCGAGCCGCAGTGGAGTTCACGTAATGCGGATGGGATGATGGTGAGTCTATGTTATAGTAATTTTCTGGACAACTCTTCTTCCATCCTCGCTGGGCTGCCTGCCCTCCCGCTGCCTTTCATTGACTGTCTCCCACTTTTAGATTATAATCTGCTTTCGTCTTTCTTAGACTGCAACTGAAAGGAAAATCTTTACCTCCCCCTTTCGAGTCCCCTAGCCAATAGCGGCAATCCTTTTCCAACTTTGCCATAGTGTCCGACCACCCACACTCAATCACGAGAGTCGGCCACCTGTTCGATCGTGCTGAATGGCGGTTTTTGGAGTAATAGCTTTGGTCTGTGCATTTAATTCTCGTGGCCGAACTGAATTCCGTCCACCCCACCATAACAACTATACGCCGAACTCGTCGTGGGAGCGATTCCATGACCAACCGGTGAAGCTGCTGCATTTTGGCCACTCCACGGGGCCCGGAAGGCATCTCCAGTAAGGGTAATTCTAATTCTGGTATATACGCGTCAAATGTGTGAATCATACGATCGGAGTCCGAGCGTTAGGTATGAAGGTCAACAGGGGGAGATATGATGTGAGTTTCCTTCCATGAATGCCGCAACGCCATATCGACCATTTGGAGTAGGTGCTGCCTTCCTTGGTACTCATATTTGGCCGTGTCGGTGGTTCCAAGTGGAGTGCTTGGGGTGCTCTGCCATCCTGAGACTTAAATCGTTCTTTCTTCCTCCGTCTTCATTTCCATGTCCTGAAGACTTCAAGGTAGCAGAACCGGGATAGATCCCTTTGGGAATTTAGGGCGATACAGCGATCGGAAAGGGAGGGGTGTGGCTTCACGATGACTTGAATCACTAAGTAATACGCCAACCTTCTTTTTCAGCGCCGCAGGACCCTGACCCAGCATCGTAGCTAACTCACAAATATTGAGTTCTCTTGTGTTAAGTTTAGCGCCCACACCACACGCTATTTGCTTCAGCAGGTCCTCATCCGAGGCAGCATGGGACTTTGGGTTCAAACTCAAACTTATGGAAGTGAAGTCTGTCTTCTGCATAGCGCGAGCAGAGTTGGAGGAGAGAAATGTCTAGACCGATGGGATGCATTCATTGTCCCTTTTCTACCCCTGGAGAGGCCTGGCACGACGACTCCGGTTCGGTTGTGTGGTGCCCCACCATCAGGAGGTCCTTCATGAGCGTTCCATCTTTCTTACCTTTGACAGGATACCTACCTAGGGATCATACCTCTAGGTTATAAGTATTCCCATTCCCACCATAATCCGGGCATAGTCTGATTTATCTGGGTTGTTAAGGGTTCCCATTTTATAAAATAAAATTAAAAATACGTGCGCGGGAGATTGACAAAAAGTGATTGACACCACTGCGGGGCTACGATCCGTCCATAGAGTGTGAACTGGAGCTGCAGCCTCCGTCTCATCAACAGCCGCGCCAGTTCTTCAGCTCCCCTCCCCCTCTCTCCTTCTATCATCCACGCAATAATCTAATCATCATTATCCTTCCTCCTCCTCCTCTCAGGGAACCTAATCTTCCTTTCCCACTCTTCCCCATCGAATACGCATCCTGTATCCTTTTTAACACCTGAATTCCTTAACCGCTGGTCGATCGTTTGCATTCCATTCTTCCCCTCCAACTCCACCATGTCTGACCTTCAAGGACGGAAGGTTTTCAAGGTTTTCAACCAGGATTTCATTGTAGATGAACGATACAATGTGACCAAAGAACTAGGCCAAGGTGCTTATGGTATTGTCTGGTACGTCCTTTCTTGGGGTTTCCTTTTTTTTTCCCCCCCCTCCCCATTTGTTTGTTTTGTTTTCCTGTCAACAATCATAGTGGGGGATGGGCGTCACTGCCCCATGTCCTCGATCCCCTCCCCCTTCACAACAAGAAAGGGATGGGTGATGCCATACCTAGGTTCATCATGATGGAAGTAAAGCTAAATGCTAATGAGCGTCTCTTCGGTTGGATAGTGCGGCTACAAATATGCAGACAGGTGACGGTGTGGCCATCAAGAAAGTCACCAATGTTTTCAGCAAGAAGATCTTGGCGAAGCGTGCCTTGCGAGAAATTAAATTGCTTCAACATTTCCGCGGCCATCGCAATGTATGCCAAGCTGTTGATGACCCTTTACATGGAGTTCCGGTAGGGCTGACCAACCGTGCAGATCACCTGCCTCTATGATATGGATATTCCCCGACCGGACAACTTCAACGAGACATATCTCTATGAAGGTATGATCACCCTTTCGCTTCCTTTTTTTCTCCCTTCCTCTCCTCCCTTGCCTTTCTTAGTATTAAGAATACCCTATCACGACCCATATATATGTTTTCAGCCACTGATCATTCTTCTCTGTCGCCTTCTAGAACTGATGGAATGCGATTTGGCCGCTATTATTCGCTCCGGACAGCCCCTAACCGACGCCCACTTTCAGTCCTTCATCTATCAAATCCTTTGTGGATTGAAGTATATCCATTCTGCCAACGTTCTGCACAGAGACTTGAAACCCGGAAACTTGCTGGTCAATGCGGATTGTGAGCTCAAAATCTGTGATTTCGGTTTGGCACGTGGCTTCTCCATCGACCCCGAAGAGAATGCAGGCTACATGACTGAATATGTCGCTACAAGATGGTACCGTGCGCCGGAAATTATGCTGAGTTTCCAGAGCTATACAAAAGCTAGTATGTCTTCTGTATGATTCACTTGTTTGGGCTTTTACTGATGCGTTGTCAGTTGACGTTTGGTCTGTGGGCTGTATTTTGGCGGAACTTCTTGGCGGTCGTCCATTCTTCAAAGGCCGTGACTACGTTGATCAGCTCAACCAAATCCTGCACTACTTGGGCACTCCCAACGAGGAAACTCTGAGCCGCATTGGCTCACCCCGTGCACAGGACTATGTGCGTAACCTACCTTTCATGCCCAAGATTCCGTTCCAGCGCCTGTTCCCTAACGCCAACCCTGATGCGCTGGATCTCCTCGACCGCATGCTTGCTTTTGATCCCTCCTCTCGTATCTCAGTCGAGGAGGCCTTGGAACATCCATACCTGCAGATCTGGCATGATGCATCCGACGAGCCAACCTGCCCTACGACTTTCGACTTTCATTTCGAGGTGGTAGATGATGTTGGACAAATGCGCCAGATGATCTATGAGGAGGTGTTGCGATTCCGCCAGCTTGTCCGCCGGCCACAGCAAGGGCAGGGCACCGGCGTGCAGGCGCAGATGGCCCAACAAAACAACATTCCCATTCCAGAACATCAGCAGACTATGTGGAAACACGAGGAACCCAAACCTCAGGAGGCTCTCGCCGCGAACGATCTGGAATCATCGCTGCAGCGCGGGATGGATGCGTAATAAGCCGGTCTTGTATGTTTAGACTGGTTTCGGTTTGTTGTGCTGACTTTGTCCATGATATTACCTAGAGAAACTCGCAGGGACGGTTTCCTAGAGCATATAGTTGCATGAGATGAGAAGTACAAAGCTATCTTCTAGTTTATTCCCCCCCCTCTTTTCTCTTCCTTTTCGCTTGCCTACACATTTCTTAAGGCCTTGTTAAATTCAGATATCAAGTGGTTGTTATATATGAAATGGTTGTGTTATTGTTCCTATTTCTTTTGTTGGTAATCAGAGAACATTTTTGGGGCTCTGTTCTAACCATACATATTCCTTGTAGTAGATGTATACAGACGTTAAAGCCAATCTAGAGGCTAATATGATCCGTTCTATTTCCCCTCCCATCCCTACATTTGAAGCAGAAGCCGCCAGTTTAGCTGAAGGGGTATATTAAAAAGATAGAAGATCTCTTAAGTTCATACAGCTGTATGTCATATAACTAGGCAGTAAAGATGTATAATTTTTGCTTGTAAACCATGTATATTCATTCCTGTTATGTGTGCTATCGACAAGCCCAGGATCTAGCTGTTTCAAACATCAAAAGAAAAAAAATGAAAAAAAAGTAAATAAAATATCCCTTCCCAGGCCTTCAGGGTGATAGGAGATTAAAAAAAAAAAAAGAAAAAAAAATAGATCACAATGATACTATGCATGTACATATGTATGTAAAATCAAAAACCCCACTTCCAAAAGTAAAAGGTAGCTTGGAGACTACTTAGGTACCGACTACCTATTTGCGAAGGGGCGCTAAATAGTAGACTACAACAACTACTACTCCTAGCCACTAAACACTAACCCACTAAGAACTAATAGTAATACCCTCTCCACCAGACCGCCATACAGGCCGCCACAACTAGGTCAAGCATTTTAATTCCCTCATCCTCGATAATCAGTTTTCCTAGTTTTGCACTTTTACCGCGCATGCCGCCTCCCGCTCGTTCACGGGCGAGAGATAGATCTAGACGATCGTCACTCGGTGGGCGGCGGAGTGGGGGTGCTCGGTTAGCGTTGGGATTGTGATTGGGAGTGGGATCCGGATGGTCACCACTACTTGAGCTGCTTGTGGAGGGTCTGCGGGTTCTGTTAAGCCTCTGGTTGTGGCTGGAATTAAAGAATTGGGCAAGTGCAGCGCGTTTAGAGGAGGAAGATGGCGGGATTGGAGAAGACGCTGTAGGTTGGGAGGCTTGGCTGTAAGGGGGGAATGAAGGGGTGGTGGTGTCTGGTGTAGTAGCTGTTGGGGAGTCTTTAAATAGAGGGGTTTGGCTGAGGGCAAAGGGAGAGACATGCGAGGAGGAGGCCGGCTGGTAGTGACGTTGGCCAGCTTGGAAGGGGGTGTTGAACCGGATTTCAGCAACAGTGACGGCGGGATTGGTATCTGGATTATTAGAGAAACCCGAGGCGGTAGGAATCATATGCTTGCATTTGAGGCTACGGCCATTGACACTAGTGGAGAAGGTGCAGGTGCCGTTCCATGGGGAGGTGAAGGTGTAGTAACCGCGTTTGAGTTTGGAGCTATGTGATTTGTCGGGGTGGTAACCATCTAATGAGTTCCGGTTGCCTGAAAGATCTAATGAATTTCGAGTCTCATCGGGGTTGGAGGGTCGGGAGACAAATAGTTTGCGGTGGAATCGTCGTGGTTGGGATGGATCGTGTGGAGGTGTAGAGGATTCAGCACGCTCTGGCTGAGAAGATTTCAAGGCCGACCTGGCCAACAATTGGCGAGCTTCAGGGGTTATGTTTGGACCGAAACTTTCCAAGGAGACAGGCTCTTTCTTGGCCATGAATCGGCTATACCCCGGCGTTGATACATGTATATCAACTCCGCTACCATCTAGGTGTGTGGTGGACATAGTTGCTACATTCCACTGGCTTCCATACGCAGGATCGCGGCGGATCAGCGTGATATGAAAACCTGGTTGATGCGAGTTTGTACTGTCGTAGGGTCGTCGGCTGGGCGATTGCCCTGGACTCCTGGCGGGAGAGCTCGAGGGCGCATAGAAGGAGTTATCATGGGCTGAGCGTGGCCGTACTTGGGCTCGAGGAGCGTCGAGGCTATGACGACCGGAGAGGGCCGACTGACCATAGGTTGGGGCGGCGCTCCAACGATTGTTCATGTTGGGTGGAGTTCGGCTCCCTTGAAAGGTTCCATCTTTCGGAGTGGTAGGAAAAGGTCGTGGAGGAATTGGTGGTGTTAATGCTTCATATGCCGGCGGAGGGTCAAGAAAGCTCTCGTGACCGTTCCCTGTTAGGTGCGCCATCGCTTCAGCAGGAGAAGAAGTTTCGTCAAAATTCGGGCGGGGCGGCAATGCAGGAGGTGGGATCGAATCGGCCGATTGGGGGCGAAAGCCAGTATCTAGCTTTAATTGGGAGGAGATGGGTCTCGGACGTGTAGGTAGAGGAGGAGGAAATTCCATATCGGCTGTGCCATTGTCCCTAGGAACAGGTTTGCGTCGGACATTATTCAACCGTGCAAATTCAGGTGTAGATATTGGCATATCGGGGTCGTCTATCAGCCCTTCTCTTCGTAATCGAGCCAGCTCCTCGCGCTCTTGCTCACATTCTTGAAGAAGGATGTCGTCATCGGGGGTAGCAACGTGAAGGTAGTAAAGGGAGGCATTGATAGCTTCCGCTGAGACGCTGGATTTGGTGGGAGGTTTAAGAGGGGAAAGGAAAATATCTGAGAGGGTTTGAAGTTAGCAAAGCTCATTACTGGAGGATATGATAATCGAGAGGAAATTTAGAATCAAGAGCAAGGGAATAACAGAAAGAAAGAGAGTGAAGAAGAGAATGTTTGCAAGGCTTGAATGCTGTGATCCGACCGACCACTGCCATTGATTGCGGGGTAGTATATCGGATGTTCACGGTGGGAATGCATACCTTTACTACCAGGAACCCTTACAATATATAATACCAAAGGGTCTAGTTTCTTCTGGGTCGGGTTTCGAGGATACGCAGGAGGATTGGATGCAATAGAAGTGATAGAAGAGAGTGATCGAGCTTCGACAGGACCGTGGTTCGGCGGCGCGGGGAACGAGGGGTTCCCATCCACTGTGTCAGCCTTGGCCATTTACTGCGGACGATGAGAAAGTATTAAAAAAACAAAAAAATAAAGAAGAAAAACCGGTGATGGGATGAAAAGAAGAAGAAGAAGAAGAGAAAAAGGTCGCCTAGGGTGATGAGAAGTAGCAAATTGAGAAGAAATGTTTACAGCCAGTCTTCAACTACTGGGGACGATCCGGATAACTGCGGACAGGCAAGCCGCCAAGAGAACCTGAGTTAGGTATCCATCTATTTGCTGCAGAAACCAGCCGAAGAGATATTGTAGGAGATGGAATTAAGGTAAGATGAGGACAGAGTGGGAAAGAAATATAAGGTTGCCCAGAAAACAGGACAAACAGAAAAAAAAAGCAAAGGAAAAAGAGTTGCCTGGCCATAACAAAGCTGAGCCCCAGTTCAATACGAGTCTTCTGCAAGGGTAGCAAATATGTCGTATGTCTTTTCAGATTGGTATCTCTAAACAAAAAAAAAAAAAAAAAAAAAAAAAATAAGAAAACAAAAGACAAAATAGCTACAAGTTAATTGTTGTACGCATGGTGCCATGCTAAGCCCTTGGAAGACCTTTCAAAAACAATGAAGAAAAATAAGAATAACAAAGGAAAAAGGAATGTAGTGGCAAGAAAAAAGAAAGGAGGCAAAATAACAGAAAAAGATAAAACTCCTAAGCTCCTAAGCTCCAATCTAAAACAGCGGTTCATCTGCACTTGAGGGCAGAAAAGTGATTATACGACTGTCTCTGATCTTTCGCCCTCAGCAATCACTGGAACGCTAAGTCCTCGCTCAGGACTTTGCAAGACCAGTTGCTCATGGCGTCGAGCCCGGAGGAAGTCGCTGATAGCCCTAATTAAAATAAACCAACCAACAATCATCATAACATAAGAGATCCATTCGCTTGTGGTAATTGCAGAGACTCCACCGCCACCTCCATCACTCCCTGAGCCTGAACTTTCAGCTACATGGTTTGGGTCAAAAGTATGGCTGTTAGGGTCTGGGGGCGTAACGTAGTCGTCTCCATCTCCGCCTCCACCCGAATCACTGCCACCTTTCATATAAAAGCCGTATTGCACAAGAGTAAGACCGAGACCAGCCCGGCTGCCATTCTTTGCCGCATGGGTTGTGTGGAGCAAGTAAGTCAAGAGGAAGCCTACGAGCTGGAAAGACATCGAGATCATAGCATTCCAGATGAAAGAAAAGATGGAGCCGACCGGCAGCCCATCCACGTAGACTTCATCTGAAGAAATACCGGGTGCAACAATCGTTGTTTCCCAGTACGGCGGAGTTGCATCGGCAGCAGCCTCTTCGTACGACTATAAAGACCTCCTAGTTAGTAACAGCATTCCCTTTTCCCTTTCCTCGCTGCTCACAAGATACATAACAAATGGGGTAAACGCACAGGAGGTAGATCCTCAGTTTTCTCTCCCCGTTCCGGTTTGGCTGCCAAATTCGCAAATACCCCATCATTTGAGGAGCTGATAACGCGGGCGGGTCCAGAACTAGGGGCGCCGAAGAAAGGCAAGATTGTCTGTCTTCTCTGCATTGCTGGTGGGCGTGATTCATTGGGTTCGCCGCTCCCTCCAGACGAAGAAGGGGTCGGCCTTGCTGTTGTGCTGCTGTTTAAGTCCGGCATCGTTGAAGTTTCCGGCTGTGCCCGCATCAGGCGCTGGCGGTCATCTGGCTCATCACCAGCCTCGGATTCGCTGTCATCTCCAAACGCATCGGCAAGGGTCTGGTCGGCATTACGTCGCTGGGAAGACTCGTCGTTTTGAAGAAGACGTCTCGATGAATGAGTGGAAGAAGCACGGGAGTGGAACGAGGGAGGTGGGGAGTTTGGTGTTGACTGAAGAGGGATTGACGGAGAAAGAGAGGCTTGGTCATCGTCGTCGTGGGCATTTACCTAGTATTATAACGCATCAGTATATATTTATTTCCGCCGCCCCCATGCATCATGCTTTCAGCCATCGATTGGAAGAGAAAGCGCCCGAGACATCTAGCTCCTCTGCATGGGCACTGTGGGTTTGGGGGAGGGATGGTTCGCCTCATACCCGATGATACCGCTGCGAGCTCATGACGAGCTGAGCGAGGGGAATGGAAGGACCGGGAGAATCGGAGATGGGGCTAGAAAGGGAACAAAATAAAACAAAAAAGCACAAAAAGACCCAAAACAAGTGAAGGAGGGACACTAAAGTAGGATCGGCGATGGAAGATGAGATGGAGAGAAGGGAGGAGGTTGTGATGAATCGATGGAGAATGACATGATGCGAGGCGGCGTTTCAGTGGCTGAGCAGGTGGCGGCCTGGGGCATGAAGGTACTCCCGTGACTCGGATTTTTTGCCGCATCGAGATAATAGTGAACCTACCCTATCTACAGATTCTACGAATATTTCTCATTTATTACAGTCTTTCCTGTCTCAAGAAGCTAGAGTAACTCAATCCTGCATCGGACACTTCTAGCAATCAATTGCCGTCAATCTACCTAATCAAAAAATCCCTCGCTCTGCTCATCCTTCCGCTTTATTCCATCCCATCATGGCTAAACCTCCGGTACATATCACCTTACTAGACCCAAACCATCATATCAACGCACTCAATAAGAAAGAAAGGGGAAAAGAAAATAACATAACAATGAAAACTTACCATTTATAGGCAAATATCCAATCCCGACTCACAAGTCTCCTCAAACATTGGCCCGTGGACTCTGTCCGGCCTGCCTCCGTCTCTGTCCAGACCTATCTCCAATCCTGTCTTTCTCCTTCATCACAGACCCAAAAACAGATCTCCAAAGAACCAAACACACCCCCCACGATCTCTGAACCATCTCTCAATGCACTATCCTCATTACTCGAAGACCGCTACGCCAGACGATACCCTCTGTCACCAAAACTGCGACACCCGGCGAGTAATCCAGACCACTACGATAATGTCATTAGGGAGTTTGAGGAGGCACCAACGCGGGACTGGCTAGGAAGACTGGGGAAGCGCTTGAAGGGGCTGTTCAGATTTGCCTAGTAGGGCTGGGAGTTCTTTTTGGAGTTCTTTGTTCTATTGGATTGTTGTATATTATCTATGTTTAGATGGTTGTATTATTATTGCTGGTAAAAGGGAGAGGAAGGGGGCTGGAAAGGATGAATCTCTTGTTTGATTTTCAGTCAAATATTGTGTAACTATCTATTATTAATACCATACCTGGGTTGGATTCTTAACATAATAATTGTTATTATCATTTGAATAGTATGGTAATGTGAAAACACTTGAGTTATTGATCAAAGGCAAAAAAAAAATAAAATAAAAATAAAGAACTAGAACCAGTTCATTTAAATTCTGAATGAAATGTACCATGTTAGAGAAAGAAAAAGGTGGAGGAAAATATTTTATTGGAGATATAGTTTTTGTACAAATTGTAGGTGTTTATATCAACTGTGGTCACGCTCAAAAATCACAAATATGCCACACATGAGAAAATGCTAGAATCCCAAAACAAACCAGATGAAACAAGATTTATATGTATGATTTTTCTTTTTTATTTTTTTTCATATCCCATTACAACATAGGCTTCAGGTCATCAGAGACCTTGAATGGAGCCTCGGTCTTGCTGCGGACCTCGTCAACGGTAACACCATCAGCCAGCTCAATAAGCGTCAAGCCGTCAGTGAAGTCCACATCAAACACGCATAGTTCAGTAATGATACGGCTAACACAGGTCCTGCCAGTCAAGGGAAATTCGCACTGCTTGACGATCTTGGGGTTACCCTTCTTGTCGGTGTGCTCCATGGTCACAACCACCTTTGTAGCCGAGGGATTGGACACAAGGTCCATGGCGCCACCGAAACCCTTGATCTTACCAGGAAGCATCCCTGATTAGGAAACAATAATTAGCATCTTGGTACATGTGAACGTGATTGGATAATGGGAATGGGGATTGCCTCTATTTAGTCGGAGGGAGGGAAGGAAGGGAGATTGCTGAAAAAACAAAAAAAATAGACATACAGTTCGCTAGGTCGCCCTTAGCGCTCACTTGCATGGCGCCTAGGATTGTTAGATCAATGCGACCAGATCGGATCATGCCGAAAGACTCATCGCTGCCAAACACAGCTGCGCCAGGGGCAAGAGTCACGGTCTCCTTGCCAGCGTTGATCAGATCAGCATCCTCCTGGCCCTTCTTGGGGTAAGGACCTAATCCAAGGATACCATTTTCGGATTGCAACATCACCTCCACAGAGGGGTCAACAAAGTTGGGAGCCAGCATTGGCATACCGATACCCAAGTTGGCGTACATTCCATTCTTGAATTCCTTAGCGGCACGGCGCACGATACGCTCACGCTTCGCGGCAGTATCACCCTTGCCAAGAGCAGCAGTATCCGCACCCTCCTCTTTAGCGAAGGTGTACTTCTCGATATTCTTGGGAGCAGTGCTCTGGATAACGCGCTTTACGTAGATACCGGGCAGGTGGATGGCAGATGGCTCGATCTCACCAGGCTCAACGATATGTTCCGCCTCGACAATAGTCATCTTGGCGTTGCGGCCCATAGCACCATTGAAGTTAGCAGCAGCGTAGCGGAACTGGCAGTTTCCAAGCTTATCGGCCTTCCAGGCTTTGACAAAGGCATAGTCTCCCTTGATCGCCTCCTCCATCACGTAGCTCTTGTTGTCAAAGACCTTGACATCACGGGGCTCACCATACAGCGCAACGGTGCCATCAGGGTTGTGTCTCAGTGGGAGCTCTCCTGTCTGAACAACTGTGCCAAAGGCCGCAGGGGTGTAGAAAGCCGGAATGCCTGCACCGCCGGCACGGCAACGCTCTGCCAATGTACCTTGGGGTGTCAACTCGAGCTCGATCTCTCCCGTCAGATACATGCGCTCGAAGGTCTTATTCTCTCCCACGTAACTGGCAACCATCTTCTTGATCTGCTTGGACTGGAGCAGCAGGCCTAGACCAGCACCATCTACGCCGGCATTATTACTGACCACAGTAAGCCCTGTGATCGACTGATTGTCTTTGACAGCATTTATCAGGGTGTCTGGCACTCCCGAAAGACCAAATCCACCGGCCAACAGAGTTGAATTGGATTTCATGTCCTTGATGGCAAGGTCTGCAGAGGAGTACACTTTATTGATTTCGGGGCGGCGGACACTGCTCGAAAAAGCACGTGCTAGGAAAGCTTGATGCTACAGTAATTCATGGTCTTGTTAGTGTCCAAGAAAGACCTTCGGCAATTATTGAGAAGTGGAATCACCTTGCTAGGATTAGCAGAAGCTCGCCTAGCGGCTCGTAGACAGATCGCCATAGGTGAAGGCATAATGTGTATATGAGTAGGAAAAGAGGCAGACGGGTAGGAATAGAAGTGAAGCTAACGGAGGGCAAAGAAATTGGTTTAAAAAGGAAGCTTATCTCTTCGCCGCACTCGTATGGAAGAAATTGAACATGGAAAAGCTTCGGGGCTGGTGGGGGATTTCTGAAGGTTATGTACTGCGATCCAAATGCTCTGGGCAACGGCTTGCTGCGGAGCTGCGGAATGCTATCCGCTACCCCGGAAGTTCCCCGCAGTTTATTGGCTACAAAGGGCAAGTGCTTAAGTATATGCAACTCTGAAGTAGGTCGTTCGCTTGTGCATCCTGCAAGATTTAGACTACTCTCTTCTCTAGCGCCTATTCTAGCATATGTGTACTGGCTACATTAATGTAGAATCAACAATCTATCCACTTCCCGATCCATTTATCCTTAATAGCCATACAATTCCCCCATGCCGACATCGGGAGCCGAAAAAGTGGCGGATGAGCGCTTTCCGATCCGCGGGCCACTTCGGAAAAACTGGCTGACTCATTATGCTTACAAAACACCTCGTTTAACTACCTGGGTAGAATGTTCAGGTTAATATGAAGGGGGAAAAAGGGAGGAAATATATATATATATATATATATATGAGGTTTATTTGAAAATTGATGACAAAAAACAAGAGTATGCCAGTATTTGGATGAATGAGATTATACATGCTCATGATCATTATCATCATCATTAATAGCAGCCATGAACAGATCTGTCCTAGTTTATTATTTACAGGAAAATGTGTACTGTAGGAATGTAAACAGCATAGATGAGGAGAAATGAAAAGGAAGGTAGGAAGTAGAATGAGGATGCCGATCCAGGATAATGCGTACTCATCCATTCCAAGCTCTTTCTACCCCCAAATAACTTGCCAGTACTAATGCCTTAGACGTTCTTGCAATCAATTATTCGGATGCCAGAGGGACAGTAACATGTATCCAGAAGGATAATGTGTTTATCCAAATGTCATCCGCTATGCTGACTTACGTCCCATAGGGCCTGAGCCTACCACACCATCCGAACCCTTGCGCTTTAATGGATTCGGCTTTGCTATGCGGGTCGGCAGTTTGCTCTCTAGGCCTACCAATTCATACCATGCGAGTCAGCTCCAGTATTCGATGACCACGGTCTAGACGCATTGGCATTCTCCGTCTCGAGCGATCTCTTCTCCTGCTCTTCTGTCTGGAAGTCGGCTTCCTCACCTGATGCACTCTTGTCAGCACAGATCTCATTATATGCTGGTGGATCCATATCGATATCTTCCGCCACCGTTGTTGTTGTGGCTACCCCATCGATCGCCATGGTAGTGCTTGCATCTTCTTGAGATCCATTCTCTGGCGAATTTTCGACTATTTGTCTGCACAGAGGATTGACTAGTCGATCCTTGAGCGCATCATGGACATACACAAGAAAGTACGGTGTTGGAGGGTTCGGGCGTTCCTGGCTTTTGAATATCTCATCCAGATCATGAACTTCAGTCACATAATTGTCGTTATACTTTCTCCAGACCTGCCGATCGTAGTCATAGATGTAAATATAATAATGCCCGAATTCCACTGATCCATGGTGAACAAACACTGCATATAATCGGTAGGGTAGGTTTTTGTAATCAACAAATTGGTTAGAAATGAGCGTTTGGGTATTTTTAATTTCTTGCTCTAGGGCTTATGGTGTGTTAGCCTATTATGAATGAAATTCTAGGGAAGGCAAGAACATACACTGGAGCTCGGCTTGAGCAGTTTCTGACAGTTTCTCAAGTTCTGGGAGAAGCTCCAGGTCAACGTCGATGGCATCATGGGCGGTATCGGGATCATCTTTCATGTTATTCAGCTCTTCCAGAACCTCTTTGGCGCTATTCAGCAATGCTGGTGTGTCAAGGTTATCGGATTCCTATAGAAATAATTAGCAGTTATCTTTAAGACGATACTATTTTTTGTCAACATATCCATACTGTTTCACGCAACAGCTCTTCTCGGCGAGCTTCGAGCCCTCGAAGGGTTTCTTTCCACTCCCAACACTGCTTCCTACGATTTACAAATACCTGTTGATGGGTATCCATATATCGATCGAGGTAAATCGTTTCTTTGAGTTCTAGATGGTGGGTCGACTTAAATGAGCGCTTTTTCACGGAATCAAATTGAACACGCTGGACTTGGATTTGAAGGATAGGAGGCAGTTTGCTAATTGCAGCAAATTGCTCTGCAACAGAGTTCTCAACGTTGACCTTTTGAATATCAAAGGCGCCATCAATCGCTGTATATATGTCGCGGGACCCTGTTGCAACATCTATTTTGATGTCACTCCACCATTCTTCCTTAGAACGCACACCTTTTTCTGAAACAATGTATGATTTAGATTTGCCGTAAAACAAACTACGCAAAGTTAGCTATTAGTGGTTTTCCAGGCTGCTTTGATACGTTTAACTCACTCTTTCACCTGGTCAACCTGTTCGCCATCTTGTGCAAATGAGAGTGGCTGAATGGCACATTGACTTTGGAACAAAACATTATTGATCACTTCCGTCACATCTTGCTGGGCCCCAATCTCTACTTCTTCAATAAGCTGCTTTTGATGATCGACACTGGCGGTAGGACGTGGGGGTATTGGCGGGGGTTGGCTAGATTGAGTTTCCGAGTCCTGAGATGCTGGCTCATGAGAAAGAGCACTTTCATCTGGCAACTTTTTTGGCTCATTCTGCGCATCTAGCATAACCGAATCACCATGTGGCGGCGCATTTTCCTTATCGTCAGCTTGAACTGCAAGCGTATCATTCTTTACACCATCAGAGACAAGAGTGGCTTCACTATCTTCATCACTTGTTGTTGGGCGTTTGGTTTTTTCTGGCTCTGCTGTGATAGGGTCTTTGGTGCCGTTCCCTGAAGTCGGCTGCGGGGGTCCAAGTGGTCCCAAAATTGGCATCCCATGAATTTCGCCAAGGCCCCCAGACCTATTTGCAGATATAGTCGACCTGCGGCGGATAGCAGCTTCATTTGATGGACTAATCAAGGTTAAACGCGCTAGCTCCTGGCCCGGGGTGACAAAGGAGTCGGGAGATGAAATCATGTTTGAAAATAACGTTCGCAATTCTCTTAGGACTAGAATAGTAAATGAGTCAGGGCACATGCCAAGAGATGAATCCAGGATGCCACTTACACTTTTGAGAACGCTGGATCTCTGTTTTTGAAACCTTGCGGGATCCCACCTGTTTTCTACTCCAGCTCTCATCACTCAGGTCCATTTTGAAGTTCTCAAAGTCCAAGACCATATTCCTGAAAGGAGAAACCGAAAAATAAAACTGCAATAAACTGTTGAGGTAGCAGGTATTCCCAATGTTATGGAGCCCAACTGGCCATTCTGCTAAGTTGCGATCTGGCTTCGCCCCAGGGCCAGAGACTAGACTACTTAACAAAGCGCTTTTTGTCTCTTTCGCAAGGATACTTAAGGCCTTGTTGTAGGCTTCCGCCTGGCCTGGGGCTTCATCCACACAAATAGTGTAGGCAGCCATGATTGCCCCTTCATCAGCAGTACGATCAGGTATCTGGAGAAGACGGTATGCATCACTAACATCCATCTCGCCGCCCGTCATCTCTCCCGTCTTGAAAAAATGTTTCAACGCATCGGATCTTCTTGCATTGGCAATTAGTTCAATTGCGCGCCGGGCAAGCTCTCTGCTAGAAGGGTTGTCGTTAACCTAAATAGAGATGAGTGAGTGGTCCTTTGATTTTCAGTGTCATAACTTAATACCTTGGCCGTAAACATCGCCATAATAAAATCATCTGGAGTTTCGTCCCCAACACCGAGGAATACTTGAGCCTGCTCAACAGTCGCCACTCCTATTGCTCATGTTAGCATGTTTCGACATGGCAATACATGCCTATATATATAAAAAAAAAATGGCCATACTATCTTCGGCAGCAGATTTAATACGCTCACTTCGTCTACTATCCCCTATCCTCCACAACTGTCTGCGAGTTTCGGTTTCTTGAGCCTGGGTGGTGGAGCTAAGGTAGGCATAAAACTTTCCAATGATACTGTCTTCAGTAAGTCGCGTGTCATCATGATCGAGACCAAAGTATTTATATGCGCTAATAACATCTGAATCAGTATATTTGCCTTCTGCATAAGCGACTTGAACGGCCTGATCAATTGCAGCAGCATCTTCGCCACCTCTTAAATTGCCGATTTCCTTTAGACACTTTAAATAGCGAGGCGCTCGCCCTGGGTCAACCGCGACTTGTCGATTGAAGGCTTCAATAATTACAGGTGCCGACATATCTTCCATGGCACCGAGATCTTCGTAATAACTGGTTATATAATCAGATTACATACTTTCATTCGTATATGGGAGGGTGGACAAACGGTGCAGACGGCATCTGAAACTCAGCAACCCGCGCGGCCCTTGGATCTGGAAATTATATCAGTATCATTCCTTCACTGAAGCGATTTAACTAACTCACAGTTCAATGCATCAATGGCATACATCAAATCATCTAATGCTGGGTGGGAGGGATATGTTGCTTGGTTGGCTTTTCTCTCCATTAATGGCTGTTGCTCTATAAGTGCTGAAAGCTCATGGTATACATCGTCGAGGAAAACCTTCAATTGATCTTGGAAAGGAAACTCTGCCCAAGCACTTGGGCGGGGCGGGTCCCAGCAACCATCGCTCTGGGCAAACGATTAGCAATCCCAGTACATTCATAGTGGGTGTGTAAGATAAGTACACACTTTAATTGTAAATCCCAAAAATTCGAGAAGGTCTTTGCATGGTCTTCCCTCAAGACCAAAACATGTAATAAATCTTTTGTTCACTGCGGATATTGACTTGCTCTGTTGGCTATTTTGCAGAGAGTTGGAGATATATTGACGAAGGGTTATCAGGACATTGATGGGTAAAGGCAGGCCTAGACCTTCCAAACGATCGCGATGTGCAGCGAAAGCCTCGCTCGTACGTTGTTGCAGCAAATCATGGTCGGTCAACAGGTGTACCCATTTCTCTGAGAGAACCGGTGATGCCATTCGTACTGACGCCTTAACTGGACAGGCAAGATATGAGCATTCATAGTGATATACCTCAACAGTCTGTCCTTTCTCGGTAATTTCCTTTGGAATACTACCACCCTTGTACCTCCCTGAATTGTAGATCAGATGGTGTAAATGATCGGAGATAGTTTGGCTAGGTTGGCCAATTCCCGGTGTGTAATTCACGACAATTTGTACGTGGTATCGGCATTTGGTGCATATCGCGGAGGCTTTGGTGGGAGTTCCTGATATCCCTTTTTCTTCTTGCAGAGGGAGAATTGTCTGGTTCGGTTTCCTCACATATGTATGGCTACAAGCTTTGGGGGATATGAAATCTTCTGGTCCGTTGTAATTGTCAGGGTAAACGGGCGGAACCTCTGAGAGAATGTTACGGCCAGTGCCTGGTGGGTTCGCAGGGTCGTAGGAGACGAGATCGTACACAAGACGTGGGGCAGTCTTGCCTATAATTTAATCACAAGTGTATAAGCATCTAGTAAACGATAAAGATATGGGATTTCGACCTGGGATGGAAAGACTTACCAGAACTGCGAAAAGAAGACATGGGTATACTCTTCCGAGCACACCGTGGCTACCTAACGAACCAGGGCAAAGGGTTCAGGAATGATTGAAGAAGCAACTCCCATATAGGCAGCAAAAGGGAAATGGGTAGTGTAGAATATTTCCCACCTATAGGTGATAGCTTTGATTCAAAATGTGCTCAATCTTGTTTAGAAGCTATTGGGAGGAGGAATCGCGGGGAAATGCTTGCACTTTGCAGCAGGTTTATTCACCACCTCCAAGACAGTAACTAACTAATGAGATGTACCTTTCAGTGACAGCCACACGTAAAATGACGAAACAAAAACAAAGACTCGGTACTTGAAGGTGGTCATCCGAATCGATCGGCTGGAGTTCGAGACGGAGCTCCTCCGCGGCGGTGGACAAGAGGCACTGAGGCACGACACTTGCTGATCCAGCGGTGGCTGAAAGGCTTGGCGAAGGTGGGATTCCTACAATTCCGTCATAGCTGCCCTGCTTACAGTAGCTTTTAACTATTAGATACCTACTTTGATCGCTCACCACCAGGCAACGGTTTACGAACCCTTGACAATATAAGATTTGAGGAATCCTTGAGACATCTAGCTTACTCAGCCAATCTCAAGCCACATGTTATTTTGTTCAGGCATCCACAAAAATCTAACACTGTCATGTTTACTTTAAACATATGATAGGAATTAAACGCATAGAAAAGAGGGGGAGAAACAGACAAATAGGGAGTAAGCATTGAGAAAAACTGAGTCTACGAGGTGATTAGGTATTCGTCATATGTCACTATCAACTATCCGCTATAGATATTATAGATGGTTGAAACATTAATGAACAAAATGTGGTCAGTATGAAGATAATACTCACCTATGTACCTATTATTAAGCAGCTTTGAGTTAGAGATGTTTCCAGGATAATTTCCGTAGTCGTCCATCTTAGATTGATATATCTGCGATTTCCACAGATGCCTTGATAAGGAGGAAAAAATCCTCATATGCCTTGGAGCATTTCTACATATCACTGAGCTGTAAATTAAGTGGCCTAAGGCGCAGAATGGTAAGGAATTCCTAAAAACTTGATTATTATAACCTGACCTTGTGCACGCCAGCAAATAGAAACCATATGAAAGCTTAGTAGGTACTTCCTCCTCCTCCTCCTCCTCCTCCTCCTCCTCTTCTTTGTCTTCTGCAAAGAAGTGGGATCCTAGTATCTAAAAATAGACATGTATTTTGTAGCCTTACTATCATCTAATAAAAAAATTTTTTCATCCTTGATATTTAAGGATGTTTAGGTACTTGATAGGTGTCCGTGATTCCATTTTGGTCCTTTGTCTGGTGGAGGCGGTAACTAATGGCAAAAACTCCAACGTCCCAAAATCCCATCATGGCAACCCGCTCCAAACGACAACGCTTGCTTTAAGCAATTCAATTATCACCCCCAATCGCCGCTATGGGCTCAACTACCGAAGAGCACGTTTACCACCCGAAGGATGCGGTTGCAGGGTCTCTGAAAACCACTGCACTCACTGGTGCAGTTGGTCTCTTTGCCTCCGCCGTTCAGAATACCCTCACACGAAGGAATGTTGGACCATGGGGCGTCTTCGTTAGAACTGGTGGCACAATCGGAGTTTTCGGTATGTCTGGGATTCAAAGCATTGATTGTCTCCTGGGCTTGCTACTAACGTTGCTTCTTCAGCCGCTATGGGAGGTACCTATGAATTCGTCAAGACCGCATCCGCCAATCTACGAGAGAAGGACGACCACTGGAATGTCGCATTGGGAGGCTTCTTCTCTGGAGCAATTCTTGGACTTCGAGGTCTGCTTTCTAAATCTTTCAGCCATTCTGCTTGAGGATTTTTGGAAATCCCATACTAACACATAATCTAGCCCGCACTTTCCCCGCCGTCCTAGGGTACGGTGCCGCACTCGCCACTGCTATGGGAGCATTCGAATACACTGGCGGATCATTGTGGGGTTACAAGAAGAATCTCGATGTGGATGAATACGAACGTCGGGAACAATTGAGGACAGCTTACAGATCTTCGGGGGAGCAAACTTTGGCTGAGCTCGGTGAGGGACGAGGTAAGCGCATTGGGGAATATTTCCATACCTGTTAGGACAATGGTCTCACGACTAATTTCAATTCTAGGAATCTACGGTCCCGGCTATGCAGAGAGACGACGGGAGAGAATCAAGGAGGCATATGGTATTGATGTTCCTGCCCCTGGTGCTCCCGCATCATAAAATGGGTTCCGGTCGGCGTCTCTTATCCAGTCTCTCTGTGTAAAATTATTTGCAATATATCAAATGCCTTTCAGCTAGTACACTTCACACTTCACACAACCACCAATGAAGGATTTCTTTTCTTTTTTCATTGTTCCTCAGTTTCAGTCCTACCTACTAGGGACCTCCCTCGAGTCGGTTGGCCGGTGCCAACAATGGGACTTATATTGAGGAATCAGAGACAAGATATGTGGGATAATTTTGCCAAATACGTCTCTCCCAGGAGCGAAATCATATCCGATTCAAAATCCCATATGACGACACCATCTATCTTCGAAGATACATAGGTTGGAAGATGGAGAAAGGCTGATTATCCACCACAATTTTTACAGAGAAAGAATCCAAGTGTAAATCTGTAGGATGCTGTATCCAGTTATCTCCCCAGTTCAATTACTAGCTGTCTTATAAATCGATCTTTAAACACCAACTTCTTGACAGCAAAATCAACGAAAGGCTTAAACTGCGACACTGCCCAGGGAGCCCAGCCCCGTCACCGTTCTGGATTGGATGGATGGGGTAAGAAACCGCTAATTATTAGCCAATCACGCAAACAGTTTATAAATCATTCAGTCGATCTCGGCTATCAGCCTGAAGAAAGGTGGAAAATAATACCTAAAGTAAATATTTATTATAATAATTAAAAAAAAAAAAAAATTCCCAAATACTTCGGTATGGAACTCGGAATTACCTAACTACCTACCTAGAATAAATTCAATTAAGCATGAGTTAGTAGGCATGTACCTACGTACCTATGTACCTAGGTAAATTCTGCAGTTTACTGAGAGATCACAATGAGTGGAACTAGCGGAGGAATGATTGTCAGGGGATTTCCGTCATGAATCAGGATCTTGTCAATCTATTGAATCCGATTCAAGGGATGCATGATAATCAATGCAGGGGAATTAATAAGGTGGAACTGGCTGTCTGTAAATAGCTCCTGTCACCATAGGGAGTAAGTACATCTAATAATTAGGCTCCCCTTTCTCTATCTCATAAATTCCGGAATACCTGAAACGAAGCCTAGCCTAGTCTTAAATGGAGATTTAACTCTATGCATGCTAAATTTCTCCTTTTTTTTCCCTCTCTTTTGTGGGTTTAAACTTCTAGTCCCTGAAAAGGAATAGTTATATGGCATCTAGCAGTTAATTAGGCGGCCATGAGTTGGACCTAGACTTAGATATTTATACGAAATTGGGCTTGATCACTAATTTCTAGGTAGATGCAGTGTTGGTAAGGTATTCTTCTTCCCCCCTTCCTCTTCTTTTAATTTGATACTATGAACAGCCACCCACCTAGATATTAGTGTATCTTAATTTATAGAGGGAATAAGACCTAGTGTATTCTAGCATCAAATACCTATCCAGGAGACTAACACTGCCTGCCTAAAAAACCTCAGCCACCCACTGTTATTGCAGTTACACTAGGTAGCTGTGGATTGGAAGCCTAGGTGGGTATGCCTGAGTAGTTACCATAAAAAAAAAGCATGAATAATATTAAAAAATAAAAAAAAATTGGAACCTACTCTGTGGAAGGCAACTTAAAAGGGGATCTTCATTTCCCCTCGTCCTAAAATAGTAAATAGATCTATCCCACTCAGCCTGAGCAGGCAGCATAATAAAGACAGGCGTACAGGAGATTATTATCCAACATGTGAACTGTATGATGGATCTCATATAATTATAATTATTATTATTATTATTATAGCTTGAATAAAAAGACTCACTGGAGAGCAGGAGGTGAGGGATGCTCAGTAGTTACTAATTAGTGAGTATACGGGACTCGGTAGGCTACATAGTAGAGATTTCCACGATGACGGATGGAGTCAAGCCACATGTCAGTAGTACCAAGGAGAACTCGTTAGTCGTTATACATCAAAATGAGCTCTAAATTAGAAACAGTAGTGAAATTAATCTAACAGCCTAAATTGAGGTTTCAAAAAGACGGGTTCCAGTTTAACTGCCTGATGGAGTCTGATTTCCGCGAGGGGAAATTGGTTCACGTGCCGTTGGCCTCGCGAACCATGAACCTGTGTAGATCTGGAATCTTGAATTCCCACTAAGGTGTGATATTGGATAGTTATGTACATACAATTGTACATAGATACATTAATAAATGCTTTTGTTACATTGAGTCACATCACATTCTTTGATCGACAAGATTTCCCCTGTGTAACATGCCTCACTTGGAATGTTTGGAGATCCCATTGAGCATTCCATTCCCCTCTTCCCCGTTAACTCTGTCCAGGACCCCAGGGACCACTGACCTTGAGCACCCTCAAATGATATGCAAAGACAAGGAGAACTCCCGAGGACTTGGATCGGTGATGAACCGTGCATGACGTTGGAATTTGGGACATTTACTCTAAAAGGGTATGATCCGCCTAAGGAGTGGCTCTCCTTTTTTTTCTTTTTCCTTTTTTTTTCCCCTTGTCAAGAGGACATGTGTCTCGCCACCGGCTAGAAGGAAAAGGGGGGGGAGGAAAATCCATCGAAGGCCTGAAGAAGAACGATTACGCGGGCGCTAGGGAATGGATTGGGCGATGATGATTATTACAATGTACTTTTGCTCCACCAGCAGTTGATTGACTGGATCCCACTAGACCGAACCATCCCACTCATAGCCACAGTTTTTCAGCCTTTGCATATAAGGGTTGGTTGGACACAAGCCACGCCATGCTGTTCAAAGGGTGTTCCTCTCTTGACCTCTGAATGGTGGTGGTGGTGATGATAATGACTACTTGTCTCTTACCGTAGGTATACTTTACTACTAACCTTTCATTCGCCATCATCAACATCATCATGATGTTTGGGTCTCATTGGATTCCAGTATAGACCTTGGCTCCTAACTGGAACAGGCAATCGCCTTTATTTTCCCTAAAAGAAAATAAAATAAAAAGCAATAGTAATAAGTTACCTCACTCCCTTTTCATTGTAATAATAGAAATCCCTTTACCATTAGTTCGTTTAAAATTAACCTGGAAAGTGAGAACCCCATAGCATGTCACTTTTTAAATGTTAAGTAATTTAATATTATGATTGTTTTTATTTATTTTAGATTACCACAGTCTTGGGGAAAAGGGGAATGTAGTAATAAAACATAAATTCGTGGGAGGACTCGGGAGGTACCTATACATCCATTTATTCGTACTGGTAAAACTAGCACGTCAACCAGTAGAAGGTACATCGAATTACTTGGTTGACATCCATTCGTCCATTGATATTACTGCACGACTATACGGTGCATACACCCCTCTAGTCAGGATTCGATTATAATCTTGCCATCCGAACATTGGGTCCGGGGGGATTCCGTTCCAGCCTTTCTCTTGTCTTGGGCGTCATAACGTCGCATTGCCCGACGTAGACGTCATCCGGAACCGTCCTTGAGAGGGGGAAGAAGCGCATAGCCCCTCCTCTTCCTTTTTATCATTGAACTCATCGCTCTGGAAGAAAGAGGTCGTTCATCACTCTCTCTTTATTTTACTTATTTTTGAGAGCCGATCATTTATATCAAAAAAAAAAAAAGGTCTTGGCTCTCCCTGAGCGTGATATGGTTTTTCCTGTCATTGAATGAATAATAATCCCAGACGATCGATTTCCATACCTCCTTCTCCTAGTCCGGTGGAGACCCATATTTGATGGTTATTGATTATTATTTTTATTACTTTTATTACTTTACTATTGCCAGTTACACTACTGCTGTTGCTGCTGTTACTACTCTCCTTTCAGACAATTAGAGTAGTGGTTCATGTTCTCCTTACCACTACTACTCGCCGGCTACTATACACTTCCAGTGCCCCCGCAAACAGTTCGCTCCAGACCTTTTGAACCTTCTCAATTTTAATTTCCTCTCCCTAGTCGCTTGTTAACCAACCACCTCCAGAAATATAAAAAAAGAAAGGAGGAATTAATAAAAAAAAAAAAAAAAAAGGGTCATTACTTTTCTCCTATCTTGGTGGTTTCCTCATTTGCTATATTCTTTTACCTCCCCTCCCCCTATAATTTATCTCGCCCTCTTTTCCTCTCTCTCCCCTCACTCCTACTATCTTCTCCCCCCTTCCTTCGTCTCCTCAGTCTTATCTTACATCTACTGGAAGGGACATTACTCCATCGGGCTTGGTTTTGCACCGCCCTTTCCCTCTCCAGCAATCGCCGCCCCCTCCCTTGTTCGCCTCCCGCCTCTCCGCAATAGTATACGTGCGCCATGGCGACGGCTGTACGGTCGCAAACCCCCGTACAAGATCCGTATGCTTCAATTCCACAACCCCCAGAATCTATCTTATCGAGTCGAGTTTACGGTGTTCGTTCGAGTTCACGACCAAATTCCTATGCGGGCGGTAGTATCAATTTCAATGTCGCCCATGGAGCCGTCGGAGAACCCTCCCACTTAGCTCATTATGGGCGCTTTCACGAGGATTTCGATACAGTTAGCTCGCGTGGTTCTCTCGATGGATACTCTGGCGTGCAGCGGTCGGCGTCTCAGATGTCCCAACCCCGCTCTGCAACCCCAACCAGAGCTACCACCCTACAAAAGAAATCGTCTCTTAGCAAGAAAGGCAGTATGCGCCGTAGTGGGAGTCGGCGAAGCTTGCGCGCAGGGAGTGTGAGAAGTTTAGCTCTAGGTGATAAGGAAAAGTATGCTGCCGAAGGAGAGGAGGATACAAATAGCGCATTCTTTGTTCCTATTCCAACCGGTGGAAGTCCGACGGATGTTCTCGCAAATCGCTTCCAGGGTAAGCTTTGTCTTTGTTATAAGAATAAATTCGTCGCATTTGCTGAAGGTCTGGCGGTTGCTAATATATATCGAGTAGCATGGCGAAAGATCCTTAAAGATTTAATTCTCTTCTTCAAGGAGCTTCAAAAATCATACGAAACCCGATCAAAACTTTGCTTATCTGCATCAAACATCATTAACAACACGTCAATCCCCCCTACATTTCTCAAAACTGGTGGCTTGGGTGATGCGACCGAGATCCTGCGAGATTTCCATCGCCAGGGACACTTGGAAGCGAGCAAGGCAGCGGAGATCGAAAATGAGGTGGTCAACCAGCTCGTGGGACTTCGAAACGATTTGCAAAAGAAAACCAAGGAAATTAGGGCTTTATCCGGAGATTTTCGAAACTCTGTTGACAGAGAAGTCGAAGCAACCCGCAAATCAATCCGACACCTACATGAAGCATTAGGTCTGGTTGATACTGATCCAGCTGCAACATCTGGCAAAGGCGATCCTTTTATTGTGCGCCTAAGCGTGGATAAACAGATCGAGAGGCAGCTTGAGGAAGAGAACTACTTGCATAGAGTTCGTGCATCTCGCTCACCCTCCAGTCTACCATACTAATAACGTCTCTTCTAGGCATTCCTGAACTTGGAAAACTCGGGTCGTGAACTGGAATCCATAGTCGTCAGCGAGATCCAAAAGGCTTATAATGCTTATGCTAGCATTTTAAGACGAGAGGCCGAAGAGACCCTCAACACCGCCGATAAACTTCGCGCAGGTCCCATTTCCATGCCACACGATCATGAATGGAACTCGTTTATTGCGAACACCGAAGAATTAGTGGATCCGCGGGTCCCACTTCGAGATGTAGAGAACATCACGTATCCCGGCAAAGATCATCCCGCCGCTGTAGAAGTTCGTTCGGGCATGTTGGAGCGAAAAAGCAAATATCTCAAGAGCTATACTCCTGGCTGGTTAGTCCCTCCTTATGAAATCTACACGCGATTCATATACTTACCCAATACAGGTATGTGTTATCACCAACTCATTTGCACGAGTTCAAGTCAGCAGATAGAGTTGCATGGCAGACACCCGTAATGTCATTGTACCTTCCAGAGCAGAAACTTGGGTCACATTCTCAACCGGAGTCAACCTCTCACAAATTCATGTTGAAAGGTCGACAAACAGGAACCATGCACCGTGGTCATTCATGGGTCTTTCGGGCAGAATCCTACGAGACAATGATGGCTTGGTATGAAGACATTGAGAGTTTAATCTCAAAGACAGGAGAAGCTCGCAATGCCTACGTCAGGCGGCACGTCCGGAGTGTTAGTGGTACAAGCTTTCGAACCACGTCTGGCAGCAGTGATGGTGCCATGGATGAAGACGAAGCTGACCGAACGCCCTACTCGGGAAGATCCGTAGTTTTAAGCCAGGAACGCCCAACATCTCAACCTCGTCAACCGGGTGGACGGTTCCCTAGCGACGTGCAGATCGACCGGCACGCACAAGCCCCATTATCACCATCAAGCGGGGACAGCACTGGGGAAAAAGATTTGCTAGCTGCTACTAGTTCTTTGACAGAGGGCGGGCCATTAGGTGAAACGAGCGATCGCCCTTTGCTGGATCGAGAAGTGGATTTGCCTTCAAGTCAGAATCAAATCAGGTCTACAGCCAGCCCAAACCCTGAAGTAGGCCCCGTTGAGAGACATGACAGTTATTATGGAACCTGGCTGGGCTCGTCAGAGGCCGCTGCTCGTCACAAGCAACAAGTTACCCAGTTCCCAACCACATCTATCGATCAAGTCGCCGTTGATTCTGATCAGGAAAGCACTGCAAAAGCCCAATTTGTTTCTGGGATAGAAACTTTTCCAAGCCAGTCGTCTCGTCAGAGATATCGCGGTGAAAGCGCGTCAACGGCCCCCACTTCATCAAATGTGACAGATCATACGCACAACACAATCCCAACGTCGATTGATGAGAATCCAGATTCGGACGAGAGCACGGTCAAGCCAGTACAATCGGCAGGCTTTGATAATTCATTGGTCTCACCAATCAATCCAGGACCGTCACTCCCGAACGGTATCGCTACAACCTCGACATATGAGACTAACACACGACCTCCACCTCGGTCTAAGAACAGCGTTTCGACCATTGAGTTAAAGATTCCAGGCCATTACCCACATACTCACGCGCCTGCGTAATGATGAGCCAATCTCCAGGATTTGGAGATGTCTCCCATTCGCGACCCATGGCTAGTATTTTTTTTTTTTTTTCCTTTGTAAATAGCGCGTTTCCCGATATTCATTTTACAGCATGGGAGTTTTTTTTTTTTTTTATGACTGCAGGATAAGGGGGGACAAGGGGGTGGGGTGTTATGTTTTTCATTTGTTATTTCCTTTATCATTTCATCATCCTACCATTGCCCAAATTACAATTTGATAGCAGCTCTCGAAGGGTTCAGACGTCTTTGAAGAGTTTCCAGTGATCTTGTTGCATTGGTTGCTTTTTTTTTTCACTTCAACATGTACTATATTACTTTGGATTTATTTTATTTCTTTGTTTTTCTTTGGAACTTGGAACTTGGAAGTATCTAGGAATTCTTTGGATGGGTTGGGCTATCAGGCGCTTCATTTTTACAACTACTGGATCAACTACTGGGCAAAATCCACGACATCGTTGCTCTTGGTTTATTATATAGATGATGAATATCATGATCTCTATCTTATTTTCCATACCATTTCTATCATCCGATATGTCACGTCAACAGTCTACTAGATCGTATTTTGGAATCAACCTTGCGCATCATGAAGTTCATGCGAGTGTGAATTTACCAATTAATCAACTCTTCAAGGACCTCCACCTCCCCATCTCCCACAACCGCCTGAATGTATCTCACCTTCGCAACCCGCCCTTCACAATACATACTCGAAAGTGCGATTACCCGTGCCGACTCGGGAACATCTGACGGAGAATAATGGCAATAATAAGGTGTGTCTCCTCTCTCCTTGTTCCCACCAGCTACAATACCTGCAGCATTCTCCTCGATCTCGACGATGCGCGCGGCTACACGGGCAGAAACGCGCGAGTCCCAGATACCCTCGCGACGATTACAGACTGCAAGAAGTTCAATCGCGCGGTGACGGATGATTGAGTGGCGGGAACGAGTGGCGCAGACCCATAGAGGGGGGATGATCCCCGGTGGGACGCAGAATGTGGGGTGGGGTGGTTTTGTAGGGGTTGGGATGATTGGAGGGTATTCGTTATACTTGTTTAGATTTGCATTTGTTGGTTGTAGGAATGAAGGTTGCTTTGTACAAGAGGAGAAGGAGGACGAGGACGAGGAGGAGGCAGAGAATGGGGGTATGGCGGGGGGGATTATTGTTGTTGGTGTTTGGTCTAAGATTTTCTCGACTAGCGTTATGATGGCGAGGAAGTCATCGGTGTAATTATCCCAATGCAATTGTGATGAGGAGGGCCATCCAGCTTGGATAAATAGATCTAGGAAAAGACGCCAAAGTTTCATTCTCAGGATCGTATCTTGTTCTTCCTTCGGTGTTCGGAGGGTCCTTGTTTCTGTGTTGTTGTTGTAGTTGTAGTTAATATGGTTGACGGTGGTTGTTGTTGTTGTTGGTGGTTGTTCCAGATACTTGTAGAATGCGAGGGACCATGCAGAAAGCTCTGCTTTTATCTCTACATACTGGAGTCGAAGTTGGGCTTCCATGTTTTGACGGTCTGGATTGTTCTCCGTGAGGTGCTCTGCGCTGGCTAAGAGTCGCAGGAAACGATTATATAGAAACTCGAATCTGCGCTGAACCTCCTCGATGGTGTTCGGGTGGTAATTGGACCAATCCGTTATCTGCGGATTCTGAACCAGCCTGAAGTCCACAGGGAAGGATTCCCCGCCGTCAATTTCTAGGAGCTGGTTTTCTAGTGCTGCAAAAAGCGCTCGGGTTATCTCCTGGGGTAGGTAGGTGATCTGTCTTCTGGTCTGCTGCTGCTGCTGTTGTTGTTGTAAAATTTTGAGACCTGAAGTAATGTGTCTGATAGCCGCGTTGAACTGACCTTGAAGACATTCAAAGCAGAAAAACAGGAGACAAGCAATCAGAACTACATCCAGAGCCTCGTCAGAGTTCGGATTGAATAGATTGGTTAACGCCCGGTTGATGGCCGCACTGTATTTATGCAGGGCATACTGGACCGCCTGGCTCTGCAGCTGGCCATGCGAACTATGATCATCATTAGGACTTGTCGATATATAAGCTCTATGCAGGGATCCAACGGCCATTGCTGCCAGCCGAATGGTGGGATTATGATCCATGGCCTGTCGCAAGTAGAGGCCGATGTCTGTGCCAAAGCAGGCGGCCGTCTGGATGTGAAAGAATTCGACGGCCTGGTATTCCTGTGGGTTGCTGGCATGATCAATGCCGGGTGTGATGAATAGTCGCACAGGACGAGTTACGCCCGGACAGTGCTGGATGAATCGGATGGGAGGGTTGACTCCTCCTCTTCCTCCGTTCGCAAAGGAGAAGAATCCACATTTTCGACCGGTCGATTGGCATTTTTGGCACACCGGTCGAGTCTCATCACATTTAACTCGTCGAATCCTGATTATGTACGGATGTGTATCATAGGTATCCATGGGTTAGTGATTACTTGTCATTCATTTCTAAGGGACTTGGAAATGAATGTACTATGTATCATTCATTGTATTTATGTTATGCATATAACTGACCGGCAGGTAAGACATCCAGTTCTTGATCGGGGTTTCAGAGGCATTGGATTTCCATCTGGTGTTAGCTTTTGTTCCTCCATTGTAAGACTACTTCTAAAGGATCATGTATCATGTGTTCCTTTCTCCGGGAGAAAGAAAGGGCAAAGGATCATAAAGTGGATTCTGAAGGACAAATAAATGCTACCCTACATGGATGCCTGAAAAGGTCGGTGGAGAGAGATAATACGTTAATTACTGACTGCGGCTGAGCTTAGCTGACTGACGAGCTAACGATTAAACTAACCCCGTAGCTAAATAGTACACCGGTTTATTTAATTAAAGATGGAATAATTAGTTAGTAGTACTATAATCATAATTTTAAGTTAATAAGTTAAAAATAAAAAATTTTCAGCTCTCTTCCTCTGGTTTGCCCCTCTAATCTATTCTTTATAAGTTGGAGGTGGTCATTTATATCAAAGGTAATAATATCCTACCAGGTACCAGCTAGCTCTCTATTTTCAAGTCAAACAATAAATAATTATTTAATTTAAAATGTCAAATAATATAATCATTCACAATTCAAGGTTACCTGCGGGCCTCTCCTCCTTTATCTTAGTCCCCTGTTCTTCACACTTACCTGGCTGGTATTTAGTTTCCTACCAGGCAGCTGGGAGACTTGACGTCTACATCTTCCATACATTGCATAACATAATCTGAATTTTACCATCTACTTTAATTCAGTTAAACATGGTTGAGTAATTCCCTCCATTGGCTTCCTGGGCTGTTAAATAAGCTAATCTTAAGGGTGATTTGCCTTCTATACGGGAATTATATACGGGAAAGAAAGGAAAGTGCAAAATATCTCAACTGTCCTGGTTTATATACTGGATGGAGGATAATAATAATACTAGTTAAATAAAATACGAGTCATGCTAATTTTTATAATTATAGGAAAAGGTGGAGCCTAAATGCCTAAGCAAAGAGGCCCCAATCTTCAAGCAACGGGTTTAATCTACAACTGGTAAGCGTTAACGAAACAACCACTCATCAAGCTTCGTCCAAGCCATGAACCAACAACAAGAATGAGGCTTATACTTGTTGACGTTGAGGAGAATCCAGGAACCAGCAAGCTACTAGTACTACGTAGGGGCGAAAGAGGATGGAAAATTGTATAAAAGGCGAGTCTTTCGCTCATGGACATCCATCAACACTATTCACATTCATTCTTTCTCATCATCATCTCCTCCTCATTTCCCCATCTCTTTCCATATATATATATATACAGAAACACAATGTTATCCAAATCTGTACTCCATGCTCTTCATATCCTATCACTTCTCCAATGCTGCATCTCCGCCAGGGCAACCTCTCACCTCAATCTCGTCCGCCAGAGAGACGCCAGTGTGAGGCTCAACCGCCGTCATACCAACGCTGAAGCTGAGTTAACCCAAGATGACGTTCGTGCCTCTTTTTTTTCTTTTTTTTTTTTTTTTTTTCTTTAATCTCTTGGACAGAGATCTGGTGGGGGAGACTCCGAGATAACATGACACCTAACTGACAGTTTCTCGTGCAAAAATAGGGCTTCTGGTTCGCCAACTTTAACATTGGGGACTCAAAAAATCTATCGCTGCTCATTGACACCGGCTCTTCTGATATAATTATCAACCCAGGCCACTATCAGAAAAGTAGCGTCGGCCAAAACCTCCATATTTCATTCAACAACTCCTATGGAACCACTAATAGTGATGGTTCGGGCTCAGGTTCTGTAAGTTTATGTCCCTCTTACTTCTATTTATACACCCTCCTTTCTAATTCAAATAAAGGTCTCTGGCCCTCTTTATCGTGACACTGTAACCTATGCTGGCCTAACAATAACTCAAACTATTGGCATCGTTGACCAATCCCTTGTCCCCCACGACGGTCTCGCCGGTTTCGCGGGGACCGAGGTCGCCCAATTCCCAGCCAATGCCTCTTCTCTTCCCTTTTTCCATGCCCTCTGCCAGCGGGCTTCCCTTCCCGAATGTCGCTTCGGAATGGTCCTAGGCAAAGACACAGGCACCCAGGTCCTCGGCACCTTAGACACCTCTCTCTTTGACGGCGACCTCACCACAGTAGATATCATCCAGGAATGGGCAGCTTACGGTGACTTGGCTGTAAATGGACAGATTATTGCAAAAGATTTGCCCATTGAGTTGGATAGTGGGACAGCGACAATTGTTGGGTAAGATTATATTTCTTCCCCTCCCCAGCCCTTTAAACAACAACACCTACCCATGACAAAATATTTACATATATATATAGCCCAGTCGATCAAGTCCTCACCCTATTCAAAATGACGAATATCACTTCAGTTACTACTACCTCCCCCACCACCGGAGAAAAAACTATCACAGGTTACTTCCCCTGTGACCAACCTCCAACGGCAGGTTTCAGCTTCCCCTCTCAGTCAGATATTAAGAAATCGAAATCAAACGATACATCTCGGATCTTTAACCTGTCCTCCGAAAGCTGGATTTTTGCGGATAACGGCAACAATAATTGCACAGCGGTGGTTTCAGGATACGATTATGCGGCGGTTCCGGGCCTTTGGGTTGTTGGACAGCGTGAGTTATATTGCCCACTCTCATAATTATCTTACCCTAACCCCCCCCAAGAGAAAGAAGAAATGCGTCACGTAAATACCTAGCTAACATATTAACATTGTCTGCAATTAGCATTCTTTCAGGGTCTGTATATTGACCATAACGTGGATGCTGGAACTATGGGCCTTGCATACCAAAAGAGTAACAAGACAACAACAACAGTGAATGGTAACCACTCTGTTCCAGAGAACCATTCAGCAGTATTGTCAGGAGGGGGTATGTGGTTGTGGTTCGGCTTGATATGTAGCAGCATTATTACATCATCTTTGTTGTGAGACCTCATTACATGTGAAATCCTCTGGCCCTATGATGATGATATAGATCATCCTAATAAAATAGAGTATTACTATAACTTAGATCCCATTTTTTTTTTATCTCCTATGTAGTTCTTTTTATTTAAAATGATTTTCTTTATTGTTAAGTAACGATCTCTAAACTTCTTAAATATTAGTCACTATTTTTCTCTATTGCCCTTCTCAATCTAGTAGGCTGCTCACCCTGCTATGCGCATGATCGGATGATGAAAGTTAGTTATTCAGCTACCTACCTACCTACCCAGTGTGCCATCCATGATTTTTTTTTGTACATACTTACTACAACCAAGCTTTTAATAAAAAAAAAAGATAGATAAATAGAAAGTAGGTAATTAACCAGGCAGAAATCGAATGACTAGGTTCGCTAACTGGGGAAACCGAGAGTCGTGGTCGAGGAGTATTGAGCAGTATGCGCCAGGATATCTAGAGTTCGAGGCCAGTTTGATTTTGCAAATCTGCAGGACTTGCTTTGATGATAGCTATCCCACCCTGAACTTCTAAATTACCAAAAAACTACGCCATGGTGACAAGCAGAACCTGATATAAAATGTGAACTATAACGACATTCTGGTCGTCCGAGCCATCGTTGGACAAGTAATTATTACCTCTCACGCAAATAGCCAAAAATAGCCCCCTTCTACACCCTGAGTTTCATGGAGACAACTCGACTTGATATCATAGCTCTATTTATGCCCAGAATAATGACATAGTGATCTCTATATTGGATCAATCTTACAATTTCTAACTCTCCAGAACCAATAACTTCTCAAATGTCCTGTGGGATACAAACCAGCCACTAGGGAAACAATTTCAAAGCATGGTTGAAAGGGGGAAAAAAAAAAAGTACCGATTTGTCCCACGTAAACCTGATCGCCCGAGAATATTGCAAAAAAAAAAAAAAAGGAAAAGAAAGAGAGAAAAAGCAAGACGTGGCTAGAGGTAGCAACAGACACATCAAAAACCAAATAGGGACAAATCGCCTAAGAGAGCTCATCACAGCCTAGAAGTATTTCGCAGACACTTTTTTTGACCTAATTTCCTCCAGGTAAAAATGAATACGATGTTATTACATTATCTGATCCTGCGTGATTCCACCGGTGGCATCACCGCCGTCCATCACGTCGCCTTGGCTAGAACCAGGGGTCAAGTACTTGACAAACGTGATTCCGAGGGGACGACCACCATATTGGTATCCAGTGAATTTAGCTATAAGTTGTTGTTAATTCAAGACCAAAAAAGACAAGTATAGGGGAGATTTAATGAACAATCTGATCATACCGATTGCGGTCTCTGCGGTCTCAGCGTTGTCGAATTGAACGACACCCGTTCCACGGGAACGGCCGTTAGGCTCATATTGAATCTCAGCACGATCAACCTTTCCGATGGTCGAGAACAGGTCAACTAGATCTTCGTTGCATGTAGACCAAGGCAACTGTCAATTGTTAGGTCATCGGCCTGCTCATGTGTTAACTTTCATAAAATTCCGGGTATACTCACATTGCGCACGTAAATGACAGCACTCTTTTCACCTCCAGAGGTGGCAAAATCAGTAAACGGGTTGGGAGGCACCGAAACAGCGCTCTCAAAGCCTGGGCCACCAGGTCCGGCAGGTCCAGGGGCAAATCCGCCACCATATCCGCCCCTGAAGCCACCTCCAAAGCCTCCACGGCCGCTGAAGCCTCCACGGGCACCAAAACCGCCGCGGCCAAAGCCACCACCGAAGCCACCACGGCCACCCATGCCCATTCCGGCGCCAGCAAATCGATCCTCACGAACCTCCAGGGTACGACCTTGCCAGTCATATCCATTAAACTGTTGAATGGCGTTGCGGGCGTCATCGGGGGATTCAAAAGCAACTATTCCAGATCCTTTGGGGCGGCCAGTAGCGTCGGTGTGCACATCGGCGCGGATAACACCACCTTGCTGAGCTGTAAGAAGGGTTGCGGTCAACACTAGATCATTTCCTACACTAGGGGACGATAGATTGTAGGAAACATCGCAGACTGGTTAGAGAAAGTTCTGATATCCTGGGCTTACCTGCTTGGCGGAAGAGATCCTTCAAATCTTGCCAGCCAACATTAAACGGAAGCTATAGGGGAAAATTTATCCGGTCAACATTTGGGCCACACCTCGCCTCGATATATATAGCATCGCATCACAATCAAAGGGAAGGAAGGGGGGGGAGTTCTTAGCAGAACCTACATTTGACACATAGAGCTGTCTGCCGCCAGCACCAGCACCAGGACCGCCGCCGCCGCCGCCGCCATAGCCGAATCCGCCGCGGCCACCGGCACCAAAGTCTCCGCGAGTAGAACCGCCCGTGAAGCGAGGCTCAGGTTCTCGGTCCTAGAAAGAATTGAGCGTTAGATTGTATTTGTTGGCATGCCGAGATAGTAGGGATATCTCCAAGGCAGATGGGGGAGGAAATACCTCGCGAACGTAGACTAATCGCCCCATCAGGTTCTGGTTACTGAGAGTGCTGACTGCATTCTGTGCTTGCTCCCTGGTCGCGTATTCCACAATCCTACCTCTGACTGTCAGCAATGTTTAAGAGATGAGAGTATGAAATGAGGAAATAGATACTCACCCGCATCCCTACAATGTTCCCGGACGGCCAGGCCCAGCCCGTCAACCCAAACAGTCCATGCAAAGCGAACCAACGGGGATGAGAAAAGAAACCAAGAAACAGAAAAGGAAAAGAAAGAAGAGAAAAAAGAAAGAAAAAAACCAGTCACGCTACGCATTGGCGCCCACCTTCGACATTCCATTTGGAAGAAGCAAGACATCGGCAAAGATAACTTCACCAGCTGTAAAAGATGGCGCGGAAACATATTCCCCCCTCCAAAGTCAGCCACAAATTCCAATCCCACGAAGCTCATCGCACCCTCAACACGATATGACCCTGCTCACCCTGTCTCATAAAATCTTTAAGATGATGCCACTTGACATCGTATGAAAGATTCCCAACATAGACCCGGCGGTCCTGTTGGGAAGATTCGCGCACGGATTGCATCATTTGTTCTTTGGCGACTGCACGATCCTCAAACGATCTTGGGGGAGGTGGGTAGCTACCACGCCCACTGTATCCGGAACCTGAATGTCCTCCTGATGCGCCTTGAGCAGTACTCATAGGAGATCGGGAACGGCGATCACTGCGGCGATAATCGTCACGACTCCGAGATCGACTGCGTGGCGAATACGAACGACGGCTCCTTCGAGGGCTACGAGATCGACGACGGGGAGAGCGAGATCTCTCACGCTGCGCGTGGTTAGTCTCGAAGTCGCTGGGAGACATTGATGAAAAAAGGAGGGATTGTGAAGTACGGGCGCAAAAGCAAGGAAAGAATTAAAAAGAGAAGAGAAGAGAGAGGTGAAGAGAATGAAGGGAAAGAGATAATTGGAAAGAGATGAAATGGTGTGTTATCAAAGGAATACAGGGTGATCTGGAACCACGACACCCTTTTGCAGCGAAACCTTGAATGCACACGGAGTTTCGGAGAAACTGCGGATCATGTGACTGCGTGGAGCTTAAATGGGCCAAAGCAGTAAAGTACCTTCTCAGGACGACCCGAAGGAGCAAGAGAGGGCCCGGTGGGTAGGGCGTTTCCGAACGGCCCTAGCGCGGAAGTTCCAGACTGTATTGTGACAGGTCTCTGGGGAAGGTAGAAAAAAAATCATAAAGAATATAAAAACAAGCCAGGATTTAAAGGTTTCGGAGAAGGAGAGTAAATAGGTGCCAAGTACAAGATCTTAGATCCCAGTGCCCAGAGAGCAAAGTATTATCCCTGAGTCGTGGCCCAGACAAGACATGAACAACAGCAATGTCTTATAGTTACTTTAGGGGAGGGAGAAACCAAAAACAAAAACTGATGTGAAAAACCAAGAGTGGGGAGTATCCTAGGAAAAGGAGTTGAAGTAAAAGGGCAATGGTTGATATAGGAAGGGAAAAAAAAAAAAAAAAAAAAAAAAAAAAAGGTAGGAGAAAGAATCGCAACTTACTTGATATGGTCGATAAACGTCGGCTGAAGTTCGCTTTAAGTGTAAGCCACAAGTCTAGTCACGTTCTAACACGAAAATGACAGGATAACAATGAATAAAGAATAGTATAACAAATGGAGAAAATATATAGAAAAATATACCACACACAGCACCGCGCACGAACACAAGGAGAGGAGGTGGATGGGGATAGGAGAAGGGGAGAAGGAAAGAGAAAAGAGAAAGAAACAAGATAAAGGAGGATAATAGCGGGGGAAGGGGGAGTTGGAACTAGGGAAAAAGAAAACACAACTTAAAGCTGTGTAGTTCAGCCTGTGTGTCTGACAGACAGCTCGGAGAGGATGCACGCCACGGTGTGATTGGTGTTCCCGTGGGAATCCGAGATGCAGCGTCTCTCTCCGGCCGGCAGCTGGGTCGAAGTTTCAAGGGAAGAATGAGGGGAGGAGGAGAGCGGGGGGAGGTGGACTAGCTAGAACTAGGGACCGCAGTAGATAGGCTTTAAAACCTGCGTAGCGGCGGAGATGTAGTGCAGAAAGATAATAATGATAGGTTGTCTAGGAGGAAGTGGGGTGGGAGCTGATAGGGGCGAAGTAGAGAGGAAAGTTTCTACTATTTCGATGATAGGGAACTGGGTATGCTTTGGGTAGAAGGGGGAGAGGGGGGAGAAGGAAAGTGACAAGTCGGTGATGCAGAAGTGGATTGTGCAGTAGCAACAGTAGCCAAGACTAATGGGTGGAAAAGGTAAAAAAGAGGGGGAGAGTTTTGAAGGAATAAAATAATAGGGAAAATAAATAAAATAATAATAATAACAAGGAGGAGTAAGTGGTAGGTGGGGAGGAAATAAGGCTGGGGAATGGAGAACCAAGGATGCAGAATCAGATCAAAGGTAAAAAAGGGTAGAATCAAATCAAATCAATGAAAGAGTAGCCAGGTACCCATTGATGAAGGACTGGATGAGGGATGAATGGATGAATGGATGGAGGCAACTGTGTCCGTGACAAGGTGGTGATGATGGCTGGGGATGGAAATTGACAGCACTGCAACCAAAGCAAAGGTAATAATAGGAATAAGATAATAATAAAAAAAAAATAAAAAAATAAAAAATAAGTTAAGTAAAATAGAATAAAATAAAATAAAAACACAGTGCAGAATGCAACGACAAAAGCAAAGGTAAAGCAGATAGATTGGCCGAGGAGCACCCACCCATAATTATTATTATGCAGATTGTTTAGGTACCTTAGTTTTGACAGATAGATAGGTTAAGAATGAGAGAGTTGGAGGTAATTCTGTCAGGTTAAATTGAAAGGGGAAGGGTGAGGAGGGAGAGGGACAAGATGATGAAGATAGTCGATGGAGGAGGAAGATGATTGATGGGATGTAATTGTGATGGGATCGGATGGTCTGGATCCTTCCCGGCGTGGGAAGAAAGTCTTTTTGGGAGGGGGAAGAGAGATTGATTATTTGAAGGAGAAGAGAGGGGGGAGGTCAAATCAAATCAAATCAAATTATAGAGGGTAAAAACACCATCTAATTGGCGATAAGATTGAGAAAACACGTCTAAATAATAATAATCATAATAATAATAATAATAATAATAATAATAATAATAATTAATACAGAGTCATAATAATACTCATAATGAAAAATCAGGGGGGGGGAAACAACAACAGTCAAAACCGAAATCTTTTGAGTTTCCTATTATTATTATTATTATTATCCGCAGGGATGATTTTGATTTTGATTTTGGTCTTTTTTCTATTCTTTCTTTTCTTTTTCCACACTCAACCCCCTTCTGTCTTTCTATAATTGATTTATTGTTCTCCCTTCGGATTCTCAAAAAATTTAGCGTCATGAGTTCAATTGATTTAAATATTATTGTTTAAGACACAAGATAAAAGATATCCAATCAGATCAGGGACTCTAGAGCTAGATATGTACAGTACCTGAAGGGACCTCGATGAAGGTATAATTGTTTTTAAATACCACCAGTCATCATCCATGTAGACACAGTCTGCATAACGCCCTTATTTGGCGTGGGATGCAGGGTTTCCTTCTCGGACGTAACCATCTATTGTATACTCTCGTCGCCCTCTCATCACCCTCTCATTTCCCTTCATCAACATAGCCTAAGGCTCTTTCAACATGAAATATTAATGTAATTCATATCTTGAATACGGAGAATAATACCTGTCTACATGGATTCTGAATTTTAGTCAGAGTTTCTATTGGAATTGTTACTGGCCTTTAGAGTAAGAGAGGTTAAAACCTCAACTCTTAATTTCACAGCGAAAAGATCAGATAGAAAGGCGAAATAGAGTAAAAATAAACCAAAAAGACCCTTAACTCAAGATCTCATCTCATACTCAGGTACTCGGGCAATAACCTCAAACTCCCCCATTGAACTTATCCATTCCTTGGCCCCGCTCAGGCCACCGCTTATACCCACCCAAAAACTCCGTCGGGAGTAAGACTTCACCACCAGCATCATCAACCACCACCACACCAACCAATTGCCCTTTTCCTTTCAACAAGCACCTCATTGCCCAAAATGGCCCGTCCTCTTCCTATAACAATCTCTCGCCAAACCCCCCTCATCCTCTCCCCCTCAACATTTATTTCCCGGAGATCCTTCTTCACGTTCACCACAAATCCGGCCATCACCACTCCCGCTCCTGCTACTACTCCTACTCCTCCTACATCCCGCCAGTACTCCTCTCGTCAGCTCCGCAAACCACAGTCATCTCACCACCGTCTTTATCACTCCCAACATCATCCTGATCCACCACCTCACGAATACACTAACTCCCAAACTACAATCCTCTCCGCTGCCCTCCGCCATGTTCCCCGCCACGGATTCACCATCGACGCCTTAACCCTCGGAGCCCGCGACGCCGGTTTCCTCGACGTCTCCATCCAGCTCCTCCCTCGCGGCGAATTCGATCTCATCCTCTTCTGGCTCGCTAGTCGACGGGGTCTTCTCCGCGCCGCCGTCGAAAATGGTTTCTTCCAGAAAACCCAAACCGAGTCTAATTCCATCGAAGAGAAAACCAAGTCTTTAATCATGGAGAGGTTGAGGATGAATGCCGAGATTAAACATCAGTGGCAGGATGTACGTTTCTCAATTAATTCTACTCCTACTGGGAAATGGGGAAATTTTATTCCCTACACACGTGCGGAAAAATCATACTAATCTTTTAAATAGGCACTCGCTCTCATGTCCCTCCCTTCAAATATCCCACTTTCACTCTCAGAACTCCACGCCCTCTCGTCTGACATCCTCAATCTAGCAGGTGATACCTCCGTCGATGCATCTTGGTATACTAAACGGATCTCCGTGTCTGCAATTTATGCCTCCGCGGAGGTGATTATGACACGCGACCCGTCCCCAGATCTCACAGAAACAGTGGAATTCGTCGATCGTCGTGTCGAGGATAGCAAGATCATCAGAGAGAAACTTAGTGGTGCAAAGCAATGCTTGGGCTTTATGGGATCTACGGCTGTTGGGTTGGGCCGTAGTTGGGGGTTGAAGATTTAAACATTTTCTTCTTTTTTTTTTTTTTTTAGATGGGGAATGAAATCGTGGGTTGTAGGTAGCGCTATATAATTGTAAGATAGGTAGGCTGTCGGCTTGTTTTTCTTTCTATTCTTTCTACTCCTTTATTGGGCAAAATGGAGAGGGAGGACAGGAAATTATATTTAGGGGACAAGTTGAGAGGCGATTTGTATGTATTTTTATCATTTTTTTTTTCTTAACTCTTAGGTCATACCATAGTCTTTTTAGACAATGTGTTTCCCCAATTATATATACCTATTTTTTTTTCTCTCTCTCTTTCGTCTCCTCAAAGCCAAAGGAGAGGCAATTAGAGAGCCCAAAAAAAAAAATCAAGTATATAAACTTTCCCGTGCCTTCCTTTCCTTAATTCGCTCTTCCAACCGTTCTATCCATCCATCCGGTCCGAGTAAGTCTCGTACCGCTTTGCGATTCGGTGGTAGATCCCACCATGGTTCCCGCGGTGCTCGACGGTGTTGTTTTTTATTCATACGTTCCCAATGGAACTTTAATTCTCGCTCCCGCTGGCGCACAATTGCATTGAGTATGCTACAGGTTTGTTGGTCCGGCTCGATCCCCGTCACCTCCATCTCGTGGAGGAGTGATACCACACCAGGAATATCATGACAGCCGCGCCAATAGAAATAGATCAACTCGTTATACAGCGCGGTTGAGCTCCCTAGTACGGCAGACTTGCGGCCAAGCGAGCTAATTGTAGATCTGAATTGTCCGATCAGGGTAGAATCCGGGAAGTGTAGGTTCAGGAGACGGAATGCAACAAGAAGCATCTTTGGGTATAGCGCCGTCACGACCGCTTCCAGGGGGACACAAGTGGGGACCTCTAGCGGGCTATGGTTGGAGGAGGAGAAGGAAGTGGTGGTTGTCTTGGGTTCTTGTGCTGGTTCTTCCGTCCTGGGGTTTGATGGACGTGATGGCTGTATTTCCCCTAATTTTGAGGCTGCCTGTTTCTCATCGTCGCCGAGGTGCTGGATCATAGAGAATATTCTTTCCCGACATATGTCCCAAATCCCAGTCTCTCCTTTACCCTCCCCAAGAGCCGCACGCAGGGATGCCTCGATCTTTGACGCCTCCCGTCGCACAACTAAATCAATTGCTTGCGGAGGCGAGATTTTCCCCGCATCCAAAAGTTCCGTCAGGTCTTCATTGGTATAGGCTAGACTGCGGAGCTTCTCCCGTAATTTCAAATCATCTTTTGCTGCTGTTACTGTAGGGGTCTCCGCCTCCTGTATCGTGGACTCAGGCCGCTTCTGCCGTTTTCGCATGTCCTGCAGCACAGAATCAAATATTGCTGAGATCTGAGCCATATCCTTTCGGTCTTCGTCGTTCATTCGCAATAACCCAGGTTGTTTGGGCTCCACGAACGCTTTGGAATCCTTTTCATCAACGCCAAGCTGTTCGAGAAGGTCCCCAAACACTCGTTTCTCGCTGGAGGTCATAGTATGGGGCTTGGGAAATCTTCGCAGGGAGGCTTGGTGCGGAGATGAGGCAGCGCGTCTCTGCAAGTAACTCTTTCGTGGAGTGGGAGGTTTAGGAGTGTCTTCATTCTCATTTCGGCTCTCAGTCGTGCTATCGTTGGATCTCTGGTCGTGTCCTTGTTGTTCCTGGGAGAAGACATCGTGGTGCTCTAGAGAGGAATAAGGTGCACAATGTAGCGGTGCAACGAGGGTTCGAGTCTGGTAAAGGAAAGGAACGAGGGAATTGCGAGTAACTCGAGCTAGTAAAAGCCGAGAGAGGCGTATCGGGATACCCATCTTCAGTTTCCCTCGAGATTTTTGTCCTTTCTTGCTAGTGAAATATGATGCAGGATTTCGACTGAACTGCCAATCGCAAATATTGGTTCATTTCGGATTTCCCGAATAGGTTATCAGCACGTGACCACGCGGCAGGTGCACGCGTTTTCTTTGGAGTCTCCACATGAGAGCAGTAAAGAGCAAGCGCAGATCGCATTCTCTTTTCTGTCTCTCTGTCTCTCTCTCTCAGTTAATAGGCGATTTCTAAACAATTTAAAAAAAAAAAAAAATTGGATTTGGAGTGAAGTCAATTTCAACCTTTCACTATGGGTAACGAAGAAATTTCCGACTTTGAGAAGCAGCGTCTCGCGAATATTGCGGAACGTGATGCCTTGCTCAAAAAGCTCAGCCTGAATGCCCAATCCGCAGGTCTATTTCCCCCTAAGATACCCAAGGGGACTGCAGGAGACCAAGCCAAACCGAAGAAAAAGCCAGCCCCGAAACGAATTAAAAAAGAGGAAGAAGCACCTGTACCCCGCCGCACCTCGTCCCGGCTGAGGGGTATTAAGGCGGATAGTGAAGTTGCGAAGCGCAAAGCGGAGGAAATGGAAGAGCTCACGCGGCAGGTAGAACATGCAAAGAGGGTCCGAAAGTCTGATTCATTCTCACTTAATGATATCTTTGTATCGGGCCAGAAGCTCAGCGGGGACTCTTTGATTGGGGTGGATGTAGTTACCAAGGGTGTTGCCGTACCATACCGGCGGACCTTTGGCGATGATGATATCAAAACTACACAGGATAGCGACTTGAAGGCTCTGAGGAAGGAGATGAGTGGCTTAGATTTGTGGGAGGCTTGGGAGCCCAGTAGTATGATATCACCATTTCATTCCCCTGTCTTGAGTTACTTTTGTCCACTTTTCAATTCCCCTTCTATGCCCACATCTCTATGTCGCATTTGCATTTACTCACACGAGTGTTTCCCAATAGGAATCAAACTCACCCCTGAAAGGGTCTACTCAATGACCTTTCACCCATCGGAGAATAAGCCTGTGATATTTGCGGGTGATAAAATGGGTCACCTTGGGATTCTGGACGCATCACAGGAGAAGCCAGTATCAATGACAGAAGACGAAGAGGAAGATGACCCAGACCCAGTTTTGACAACCCTCAAACCACACACCCGCACCATTAGCTCCATGGTAATCCACCCATTAAAGCCAACTCACCTGTACACAGCCAGCTACGATAGCTCCATCCGCGAATTAGATCTCGAGAAAACGACCTCCATCGAGAAGTATGCCCCAGAATCTACCTCAGATGACATCCCCCTCTCCAGCATAGACATGGCTGCTGAAGACCCCAACACTCTCTACTGGACAACTCTGGAGGGCGAATTCGGCCGTTACGATATGCGTGCCAGCCGACGCAACTCAGTCGCGACCTGGCAACTATCCGAGAAGAAAATCGGCGGCTTCTCACTCTATCAGACACAGCCCCACTACTTTGCAACAGCTAGTCTTGACCGGACCATGCGTCTCTGGGATCTGCGCAAGCTCTCCCACCAGGACCCAATCCCCATTGGTGAACACCTAAGTCGGCTCTCCGTCTCTCATGCAGCATTCAATAGTGCAGGTCAAGTCGCTACATCGTCCTACGATGATACCTTGAAGATCTATGATTTTAACGCGAAAGGTATCACGTCCTGGAAACCAGGCCACAAGCTTCCAGACAACGAAATGAAACCTGATACAGTGGTGAGACATAATTGTCAAACTGGTCGATGGGTGACTATGTATATACTCCCTCCCTAATTCCCTTTGCGTCCTTTTCTCTCTTCTTTATCTCTATTACGAAGTATATACTAACATCAAATGTGCATTTGAAGTCTCCGCCCCCAATGGCAACTTAACCCACAATCCCACATTCAGCGCTTCTGCATCGGAAACATGAACCGCTTTGTTGACATTTACAGCAGCTCCGGTGATCAGCTTGCCCAACTCGGGGGGGATGGTATCACCGCCGTACCTGCTGTAGCTGTTTTCCACAGAAGTAAGAACTGGGTTGCCGGTGGAACCGCAAGTGGGAAAATTTGTCTGTGGATGTAAATGTGTTGATCTCATCCATACTTTGAATATCTCGCTACCCCTCTTTTTTTGACATTTTTTCTATTTTCCTTCATACCCCTATGCATGTTTACATCGTTCTATCTATCTATCTATCTATCTATTCGCCTGAGCTTATTTTCCATCCACTTACCTTTTGTTTTTTTCCCTCCTTGCAAAGGAGAAAGAGGAGTTCGTCTAATCTTTCACATATATATTTATTTAATCTATGTTCCCTCGATTTTGGGAAATTTTAGAGAAAGCCCTTGGTGTATAGTCACATAGCTATAGTAGGATCTCAAGAGGACTCTATGTAATAAAAAGTGCCTTTCAACTGTTGCGGTATACAGACTACATTTAAATATCATGCATTTGATTATCATGATGTTACGATGGGAAATATTTGATTTTGTATATACCCTAAATGAACGAAATTGAAGGGAATGTTACCTTTAGCAAGGTTAAAGGAAAAAAAAAAAAAAAAGGGTGGAGAGGTCTGGAAAAGATTATTTACATAGTAATTGTATGTCTAGAGCTTCTTTATTGCCTAGTATTGAGTTCCAGAGCTTCTCTCTCAAACACAAGCACAGAAAATAGTGGCAGGAAATTTTAACATACGAGGAGAAAAGGCACCCATTATGCTCCTGTTTTCCATAGAATCTTCTTGTTCTTCACACACAAAAATAGGCATCAAAGTAGGGTATCAACACCATAAGAAATGCTTTCCAAAAAAAAAAAAAAAAAAAAAAAATAGAATGAAAAGAAAATGAAATAAAGTAAAATAGAATAAGAGACAAAAAAAAAACATTAACTCGTAAGCACATTTAATAAGTGGAAAGGAGGTGGGAAAAATGGAAGTAATCGAAATGATCGGGGAGAAAAAATATAGAGGCCAAAAAGAACAGAACAAAAAAAAATATACACCAGAAGATGTAAAAGTCTTTGGCAATGCCAAAAGCTCATGTTATACAAAGTAATTGCTGGTAGCCAGTTCTAATACGGGGCCATCTCATCTGCTGTGGTCCCTTTTGCCTTTCGCAAGAATCAACCAGATCAACTGGAGAATGATAAAACTCCAAACAAGAGGCTAAATGACAATAATAAGAAATAGACGCATATGTAGCTGTCGAATTCATCTCCATGTCTCACAGGGAGGTAAAAATGAGCCAAGAACTTTATATGGCGGCTCTGATTTATCACAAGTCATTTCGTAGCTCTTCACGAGATTGCTGCTGTGAAGTATCCTGGTTCCTGCCTTTACGTCGAGAGGGCGCGGGCACGAAATCAAAAAAGCGGTACTTGCTTGTTGTTTCTCTTGTGATACTAGACCTGCGAGACTTGGTAGCATCCGGATACTCAAGGGAGTAGGTTGAAGAATTTTTGGAGCTACTTGTACTATCCCGGGGCTCGGACCATCGTGGGATAGTGAAAGGAACACGACTTTGATCCCAATTAGCAGAGGATGAGCTTGGAGGAGTCTCATCTTCACCGTCGGGGCCATAGTCCGTTGATCGACGGGGTAGGGAGGGCCGCGAAGTGAAGTAGCCAATCGAGTTTCTATGACTTCCAGCAATAGATGCTGATCCTGCAATAGCGTTTTCTGTTGCAGGTGTTGTCGGCTTGGAGGAAGATTCTTCGTTGAGGGTAACACACCGCTCCATTGAATCTACCAATTCCTCCCATTTGACCTCAAGGCCTCCATTTGGGCGCTCTGCTTGTTCCGCTTTACTTAAACACTCCTTTGTTCTTTGCTGGAGACGTACAGCAATATCATGGAATTTCTTTACCGCAGGATCAATTTCCCCCATCTCTCCCAGCCTCCCCGGCGCAGTATCGAGCCATATCCTGATCAAATTGGCGAAGCTTCGTGCATGGTCAATAAGGAATGGAAGACTAGGGAATCCCTCACGTGAAGGAAGGGGTAAACGACCAAGTATTTGAATAGGAGTAGCATAAGAAGGCGTGACAGTGGGAGTCGGGCGGTCAGCCGGGATTGAACATATTGAATCCACGAATTGTTTAAATTCATTTCGATTGGTGTTGAGGAACCTATTCATAGGCTCCATCCAGGGCTCTTTACTACCGAAGGTAGTCATATTGGCTAAACCTTGCAACGCTTTCGCAATGAGGGTTAATGTACGTTGAGCTCGTAGACGTGGGTGATCTGTATTTTTTTTTTTAAAAAAAAAAAAACAGTCAGATATGAGACCACAAAAGAAGTCTAGAAAAGGAGGGGTGACTGACCTTTTAACAATCCAAAGAGTTTAGGATTTAATATTGCTGGGCAAAAAAATCGCAGGAAGAGAAATCCGGATACACTGCTGTAACTGACTGATCGTAAAAAGTCACCATAACGGTCATCTGCACATGCTCGAATGTGCCGGAAAATAAGTCTCAATTCAGGAGGGCATCGAGAGGCAGATCCAGCGATGGATTTCCAAACACTGGTAGTAAGATTGACAAGACTTTTCCAGTTTCGTTCAAGGTCATCCGATCGGTGTACGCGGGAAGGATCGACTTCGCAATCCGGGTCTGCTTCGTCAATTTCACGAAGGCGATCTCCGATAGTTTCTTCTAGATACTCCTTTCCAAGCCGACGCATGTGGTAATCGAGAGCCTTCGTGAGAAGGGAGTTTCCGCGGAAAAGTAAATTTGCCTCTACAGTTGCTGTGCGCCCCAAGTCTCGTACTAAAACCTCCCGATCCTGGCCTGAGCCCTCCCGAGAATCGTTGGAATGAATCCTTGTTGTATACCGCAATCGATTGGCGGTTGATTCCTTGTGGATACCATCAATCTCATCTTCAACCAATGCCGATATCCACTCAACCGTGGTCCCTGATACCTGATAAATATTCAAGAGAGCTTCGGATAGTTGATTAAGCTCGGAGGATAGAACATTAGACATATTGATGGTGAGCCCGTTGGCGAATGAATGGAGGAGTTCAGACATTGGAGTGTATTCATGGGACATGAGAACAATGGTCTCCTCCATCTGGGCTCTCATCAGCATCTCGCCTACACACTGGTCTCTGTCATCTAGAATAGGCCACCACTTTTCTGTTTCAATGCCTGGGTCCAGATCATCCAGTCTAATATCTACTCTTCCATATGTAGCATCGTGAGATGAGATTTCAACATCGTCCAGTATACGCATGGGGTTTGTGTCTTGACTCAAAGCATACCCCCCATGTGCCACGAGTGACCAGTCCTTCTGTGTTGGGTTGAGGGTCTTCACGACGATTGAAGCCTGAGACAATACAGGCGGCAGGTCATCAAAGGTGAAATCCTCCCGCCAGAATGGATTTGAGGTGCGATATTTGACTGCTGTTTTGGCTCGGATTTCGCCATCTAAAAGGACTTCTGTATAATAATCATTCGACGCAGAAGCCGGTGTTGAGAGAATATGAGGTCGGGATTGTTTCCTACTTCGTGGGATCTCATCTGAGACCTTGTGACCATTCATCTTTGCTTCAGTGACCTTTACGGTAAGTTTTCTCTCGATTCTAAACATATCTGTGATGGGTACCGTGCTGGCATCGTTCAAGGTTGTCGCTTTGGTGGAATCATCTTCGGTCGGTGACTCGGGGCCGTAAAGCTCTGGGGTGGTAAAGGCACGCAGTAGCACGAACCATACTTCGAAAAGGACCCGGCTTTCCAAAGCAAGGTAAATAGGGCGTGTCAATCCGGATGCAGAATGCGCTGCATATTGGGGATATATTGCGATGCAGTACTCGTCCTCTAAGACAGAAGGGTTTAGCTGCTGAATGGCGCAGCGGGACAATTGGGATAGTTGAATAGAAGTAATAACTGTTATGTCAGCATCGCTTAACAGTTTAAAAACGCCATTTTCCTGCAGCGTGCAGCCGACTTTTTGCCAGGATGATGAAAGGGCTCGTTGTTGTCGGAATGTTGAGACTCGGCGACCAGAGGAGGGTCGAACACCAGAGGCACTTGGCTTATCCCAGAGAAGCATTCTGCCAACCTTGATTATTGTTGCTTCTTTCTGAACAGTGCTTTCCGAGTTTCTCCGACGATCTACTACACGACGCTCTCCTATGGTGACAGACTGGGGCTTCGTCATCTTATTCTGAACACCTTTTGGGCGAATTGGTTGCCAACACAACAAAGCAGCAAGCCAGGAGTCAAAGGTTTCGCTCACATGGGGCCTTAACTCTACCCCAAGGCCAGAAGTGAACGTTGATACACTTAAGATATTTACTCGAAGATCCGGATCCAGGACGGAGCGGACGTGGCAGCCACGTAGATCTGGGATGAGTGTTTTCGCCAGCGCAGGCTCTCCCTTAGCCTGGTATATCAGACTGCCCATGGCAACGTTGATAGCACAGTAACCAGACGTCCAGGCGGTGGTGGAAGCTGTTCGAAAAGAGAGGATACCATGCATTCTCCCACAGGTAGTTTTCATAAGCTGTAAAATTTTGGAGGCATCCGTACCCGACAACGATGGAGAAACCTGATTTGCGGAAACACCTGACACAAAGCTGGAGCTCCCAGGCGACTTAGTTATTCCCCGGCGGCCAATAGTTTGAGTAAGATAGGTCGGAGATTGTATTGACGGAAACCCGATAGAAGACGCGGCTTGGTCCTCCGGGGACTTGGGCTGGGGAGCTGAAGTGTTGATAGAACCTAATCGATTCCGGGTTCTAGAGAAGAACGAGTTGGGCGTGATTTCGCTACGTTGATCTTCCAAGGTGGTTGTCCGGGATCGTGCCCGTTGACTCTTCAATTCAATATGGGAGTCATCCTCGTCGCCCGTGGAATAATGGAGGCTGAAATCGCGGCGAGTTTCTCGATCGGGACCTCTCGTTCGAGGGGTAGCACGGGGGGAAGGAGCCGCACTCGATGGTAAATACTCGACCTCCGACAGGGGCGAATGGTTTCCAGGCTCAGAGGAGTCTGGAGTCACGGTCCGGATACTCGTTTCCCTAAAGCTTTCTGGGTAAACCATGCCATGTCGGTCCTTAGAAGATGACTTTTTGCTTGGACGTCGTTCCACTGGGCGGCTGTGGACGCCCTGGTGCATCGAGTTCCGTTTGAACCCATTTGAACTTTCCGACTCCATATTTCCCCGCAGCACACAATAAACCCAGCGGCGGTGCTTCCAAAGATGTCGCTACAAAACGCACTAGAGGCTGAGAGACCGGGAGACATATATTGATAATATTCTTGAGGCTTGTTGCGTGATAGCAGTACGCTAGCATTCAGCACACACTGCGCAACCGACCTCGAATAATTGGGAGCCTTTGCCGTCCAATGGATCGCTAAGTGAAGGCATGGAGTCTAAAAGGGGGTAGGTAATTAAAGTCGCACATTCGGTCGAGGCCGGCGCGTTGAGGTACAGGCGAGGTTGACGGACCAGGAAACGACACCGACCACGAAAGGCTGTTGGTTCAGGGGGGGTGAGGTATTCGGTGGGAGAGAGTTTCGTTCTAAAATATCGAGTCGGAAACAAAAGGGACTTCTGAAGAACGTATATAGTATCCAATCCTCCAGCGATCAATTTACCTTGGTGGTGTTGCTGCTAGAAAGTCATGGTTGGAGGGATTAGCAAATTGGGGGGGGGAAAGGAAGAAAAAGTGGTACGAAATCGAATGCACGAAAGTTTGGTTAACCACCCGCAACGTGATATCATTGGAGTTACGGGCAAGCTTGGAACATGGGGAGGGAAAGGAAAAGGAAGAAGAAAAAAACGTACACTCCGTCATCAACTAGACCCTGTTTTACACTTTTGTTGATTATATATGTGTATGCATATATATATTTCTTTTTCTTCTCTTTTTTCCTTTTTCTTTCCAAAACGGGATATATGGATTGGTGGATGGATTTGACTAATTTTATTTCTGATTGCGCGAGTTTTGGGAGGTGCAGATCCCACATTCAAACCAAATTCTGGGGATTATTTTCTTTTCCCTTCTGTATAACTAGGACGTTTCGGCTGTCGGGTAAGCGAAAAAGAGGGACACAAATTGAGGAAAGGAGGGGGAGGGGAAGGACTGGAGATGGAGATAGTAGTAGTCAAAAGATAATAATGTAATATAATCAAAAAAAGGTGAAAAAAAAAAAAAAAAAAATTCAAGGGAAAGAGAAAAAAGCGGGAGGCAAAAAGTCAGGTTGAAGCGGGACGGGAGGAAGCAGAAGTGGAATAACGACAATAATAATAATAATAATAATAATAGTAGTAGTAGTAGTAATAGTAATACAACACCAAAGGCACCATGATATGGGGCAGTAGTAGGAGAGAATTAGTCGGTATGGGGGGGACTGTTCATTAGGTATTATTCTCGACCTCTCCCATCATCCCACAGTAATAGAGGAGAATCTTGCCTCTCAATTGAGACGGTAATGGACACAAGGTAGTCAAGGTATAAATCAGGAACTATTTTCTTAACTTTGACAATCATTATTTGGTATTACCACCTAGACAATGTTATCATTTACTATTGTTGTTGTGTTTTCCAAGAAATCGTCCCATCACCACTCGAATGGGACATATATTCCAAACTGCTTCCTATGTATACTTTGTACTAGTTATTGTAAAAAAGGGAGAAGAAGGAGGGATATGATAGAGAGAATGCTCTCGTTACTGATTGTTTAAATGGGAAAGCTTCTACATCTCCTCTTTTCTTGTTTCTCTACTCAGGATAGGGCGGGCATAATTAGTTATTTTGTCAAGGCCAAGATCCTGAATAATAATAAAAATAATAATACTAATTATAATAAAATACCTGGATACGAAATCGGGCCCTGTTAGTTTCGGGCTTTGGTGAGTACCTAACTACTAGATCCACCATAGGAGTGGGTGAAGTTTGTCCGCAACTCATGGGTGGCTAAATCGGATGAGGTGGGTAGTTAACTTAGGTAGGTAGTACTATTCTAATTAGTATTTCAGAGAAGGGTTATAGGCTTCTTTATTCTCTGCTTTTACAATAAATAATAACTACAAACTTATCCCCAAGAAAATAATACCTGGGTGAATAAAACAGAAGCTAATAATTAATAATGGTACCTAGGTACCTTAGTTAAATAGTAATAACTACTTAAGGATACAGTAGTCTGCCCATATCACTGCAGCGTGTTGGGTAATTGATCCCATCAAGATCCTGACTGTTATTATTGGAGCCCACTCCCCCCTTTCAGGCCCTCATTGTCACAATAATGGTCGAATCAGACTCCATCATTTCTAAAATGATTCACAAAATCTTAAAGGACTAATACCCATAGTTTCCATCCCTCCCCTCCATCCTTTTTCTTTCCTTCCCCCCTAGTTCCTTATCTCTACCACTCGAAATCATGAGGGAGGGGCGAGAGCCGGGTCGTAGACGGACATCATTATACGTACTAGGCATCGTTTATGGGCAGTATAATCCATTTTTCAAAGATTTGCTGGAAATCCGACAGACTATCAATGTTAATAATCCTTACTGGGAATATCCCAAGTCACATATTTTAACTTGGCGGTTTTAATATTAATATTAATAGCCAGTCGCATCCAACTATCAGATCATGACTGACATGGTTGTGGCCGGGTGGTCTGCACACTGCGGGTCATTGCGTTAGCACTAGGGGTAGTGGTCGAAGTGGACTTCAGTTTTCTCTTCCAGTGCTGATTGATATCTTTAAGGCCCAAATTACACCATAAAATGACCAATAATAATTTTCTTCGGGATGTAACTGCTTACCTACCTTAGGTAGTCGTACCTCATTCAATTTACCAATGATACTCCTGTTCCACTGGATCTACCAAACCCGGGAGGTACTCGAGGTAGTTAAACTCTCCCCCGTAATTATATGTGTTTCTAAAACGTAGACTATGGGAATTCGAATACGGGGACCCGTGAAATTGAGACCGAAAATGACCGTTTTTGGCGCCGTTTGCGGTTCAAACGGTGAAACCTATATATGTCTTTGAACACCTTGTTCTATGAGACTCTATCCTTCTTTTCTATAGCAATAAATAGGTACTAGTAGTCTTCTTCGATGTTTGCACCAGGAGCCGCCTCGTTTAGTCGCCAGTTAGAAGATGTCAAACCCTGGCAGGGGCTTTAACTTAAGCTAAAAGGCACCATGGGCCCTGCTAGAGGAAGCATCAAAATTTCACCTGATCTACCAGTTCAGCCCTAAATCTTTGTCGTCAAAGACAACCCTGTCGTTGAATCTCCAATGCTGAGAACAGACTTTCAGATTTTGCGGTAAAGGGCATCCCCATCTATCAAGTTATCAATAGCCCTTCTCTTAGATGCGCTTTGCTCCTTCAAGTCATCAACGGGGTTTCAATCTATTGGAGAGAGGAGAGAGAATTATGCCCTGATTCGTTTGTAGGGACCCTTGCATGTCGCTGCTGAGGGCTCTTTAGGCCTTACTTTCGTGATACTATGACTGATCTGACATTTTATATTGTTGTTCTGACTGAGGGTCCAAACTAGAGTTGCGGAATAATAAGATATGATTGAGAATAGTTGGGGACGGTGAAGAACAAAAAGAGGTGATTAAAAAAAATAATAATCAAGGGTCAAAAGAGAGGAGGAAAAAAATATAGAGGGAGAAATCAATAAATTTACTTTTAGGTTCTTCTATACTAGAATCACCTCATAGTTATACCTCTTCAAGTCAAGGAAGAAAAGAACTCTAAAGAATTTAGAGGAAAGAAAGTAACCAGACTTATACCAGCAACTATTTACTCGATACTATTATTTATTATTTTTTAATCTATAAAGATACCTAGTGACTACTCAGCTCTTATTCAGTTATATTTACTTTAAAATAGATATATTATAAAAACCCCACATCCACCTACTTTCTTTCAACTCACCTTTACTCTCCTTTATCTTCCATTTCACTACCTTTCCTAAATTTCCTGTTAGATGTACCTGGAACAGCTGGGTAATCTAAAGTATTTATTTTCTTTAGATATTTTTCCAGTTCGAGTTCCATTTCTCGTTCTTGAGATCAAAAAGCGACCTAAATTTCAGCAAATTTAGCTATTCCTCAACATAGAGTCATTTTCTAAATTCGTTAGTCCCTAGAGACACCCTTCGCCGAATCATCAATACATGCTTGCTACTATATTACCTGTATCAGATATACTTCACCTGGGAGCTCTAGCCGGATAGCTTCTTCCCGTATACCTACGCCGGACCAGGGGCCTTTCAACTCCTCCATAAGTTAATGAAACATAGTTTACTCTCACTTTAAACAAAAATTTGGGATCCACGATTACTGCGAACTTACAAACCACCAGGTAGTTGTGACAGTTCCTCGCATTACAATAATTAAAATAAAATAACAGTAATTAGCTAACTCAAGGAACAAGCTAAGAAGTAACTACCCCATAACTAGTACTAGTTAAAACTACTGGCCGAAAAATAGGAATTCTTTACTAATTGTGGAACCCCTGGGGAGACCTCAGCTGATGATGAAAAAAAAAAAAAGAGAATGAAGACCCAGCCCCTCATCTTCTGGGAGACTCGAGACGACTCCTGGAGCTAGTATGCCACCAACATTGATTAGAGTTCCCAGTCATGTTCACATATGTTCACGTTCCTACCCCTCAATGGCGGTAAAGCTTAGTATTATCAAATTCAAGCAGATTGTAGATAGGTTCCTACTGTATAGTAGCTAGGTAGTTCCACCCCCTGCCTTCACATCACAATTAAAATGAAGAATACTCAACCTAACTGTGACCTCCCTAAATGCCTATATTCGTTTTGATGGATACACACTGTTGCTTTTTGACCGATGATCGCGTCGCTGGCACTTATCCACCATGCCTTCGTTGGCCTTCCAGAAGGCAAAGCCCCCCGCACGAACCAGATATTCAGGCCCAATCGACCACTTTCTATTGGCGGTTCATCCCGTGAGCATCCCACGGATCTGACTCATGTCGTCAGTGACTTCCCACTCAGCTGAATAATTCAGTAATTGCGTACTAAGGTACCTTAGGTAGGTAGGGACGGAGTATTGTATTATTATTATTAGCAAATACTGCGAACTCCTTCCTCGGAGGCCCATGAACAATAATAATCTGTAAATAAGCCTAGTTGGTAAATCCGTATACCTTTCTTCACCAGCTCAAGCAAAGATTTGTTAATAATTGATGGAAGGCGTTCATTCTTTTTTCAACTTTATGCCAACTCACTACTTACTCTACTACTTTTGATGTTGAATTTTGCCTAAGTACCTACCTAGGCGGGAATGAGCTACCGCTGGGCATGTACAGTTCTTCCTCTATTTTATCTTAACAGAGGCTATTTACCAGTCATACAGCATAATGGAATAATACTATCATTGGACATGATGTCGACATCAATACGCGTCTCAATAATGATAGGGGCTTTCCTCTACCACTCCCAAGTCGGACCATTTGTTATTCCATTTCCATACGCAGTTATGCCTCAGGCATCAAATTCCTGATCGCCTGCTGACCGCCTGCATCATACCTATTGCCTGCTAGGTAGGGGAAACTACCTCTTGTTGATGGATGTATCATGAGGCCATGCGTGGTCATCAGCTGCCTTGAGTCCACCAGGTTATCAATACCTACCTACCTACAACCCAGAACGATATAGTTTACCTAATTATCCTCTCATCGCTTTGGAAATCACAATCGGCGTCATATATCTCCCTACTCCCATGTACAACGCTTGTTTCCTTGATAGAAAGCTCTCTTTGCCTCAAATTCTCCCGCCGTTTTACGCCAAACCACGACTCCCATCCCCTCCAAATATCTAGTTCTAACTATACATTTATTTCTGCCTCCCCCCGAATAATTTTCACTTGAACAGAAACACCGGCTTTCGAGCCTCTAAGTTGCACTCATGCTGTTTAGTATATACCGGATGGTCATCATTTGTCCCTACACATCTCTATCTAATCCACAATGATGGCATCAAACATCCTATCCCGGTTCCTTCCTCCGAACGGTTCACCATCAGTATATGAAGCGATCCGACAACATGATGCAGGATCTGATGCATCTGATGTAGAGGAACGTGCCGGCCTAGCGTTTGAGGATGATCCAATGGAGCAGTATGGCGCTCGTGAGCTTGATGAAGCTTTAGCTGATACTACAAGGGATGAATCGCCAAGCCCTAGCGATGCGTTTCTCACCCCACAGATTGTACAAAGAGGCCCCGGAGAAAGCTCCCATAATGTTGGCCCTCGCCGTCGCAAGGCTGACAACCCTCGGTGGATACACTCTGCTTCTCCCCGCCCAGAATTCGACGACGACAATCAGTCGAATAGTGAAGGAGGATATGATGACGATGACGACGATGACGACGATGATGTGCCTGCTTCTCTTCTTATGGAGGGGCGCCAGGATGATGATGATCTGAAGTCGCGGCTTCCACCTCCGCCACCCCATCACCATTCCAGTCATGACCCTTCGTCTCTCCCTGGTCCTTCGTCGCACCGTGAACACACTCGTTGGGATACCACAACTAGACACACAAGGCCGTCGCACAGTTTGAATCGAAGGAACCGCCCTAGGGGCGTTGGGGGGCTGTGGTCGGTTGGACGCCCAAATCTAGCCTCTGTCGATCCCAAAGAGAAAGCTATGTGGATGTGGGCAAACGTTGAAAACCTAGACAATTTTTTAAAGGACGTTTATACATATTTTTTGGGGAATGGGATTTGGTCAATTTTGTTAAATCGGGTTTTGAGCCTTCTGTGAGTCCTTTTTTTTGCACCTCCCCTTTCCGGGTATACACGAAATTGCATTCTAATCATTTCCAAATCAACAGAACATTTGCATTCGTTGTGGGATTTAGTATATTCCTAACTAATTGCATCGATTATCATAATGTTCGGGGGAGTAAGAACCTCGACGACATCCTTATCCAACAATGCACTAAGAAAATGTCCATGTCGTCCACTTTCTTGCTCTGGTTACTCTCTCTTTTCTGGATTGGAAAGGTTTTCCAATGCGTGCTGGATATCAGGAAACTTAAACACATGCACGACTTTTACCAGTATCTACTTGGCATATCTGATGCTGAGATTCAGTCAATTTCCTGGCAGGAGGTCGTTAGTCGGCTGATGACCTTGAGGGATGCAAATCCCGCTACTGCTGGAGCTGTCTCGGCGAAGCATCGCAAGTTCATGGGGAGCCAATCCAAACAACGAATGGATGCTCACGATATTGCTAACCGACTAATGCGCAAAGAAAACTACTTAATTGCATTGGTGAATAAGGATATATTAGATCTGACGCTCCCGATACCGTTTCTGAGGAACAGACAGTTGTTTTCCCGAACATTAGAATGGAACATCAATCTCTGCATTATGGATTATGTTTTCAATGAGCAAGGACAGGTTCGGACTTTGTTCTTGAAGGATACCCACCGCCGGGCCTTGAGTGAGGGTCTACGCCGCCGTTTCATCTTCGCGGGGATTATGAATATTTTCGTAGCACCCTTTATTGTCGTCTACTTCATGATGCATTACTTTTTCCGCTATTTTAATGAGTACAAAAAGAACCCGTCCCAGATCGGATCGCGACAATACACCCCACTAGCAGAATGGAAGTTTCGCGAGTTTAATGAGCTGTGGCATCTTTTTGAACGTCGAACCAACATGTCTTACCCCTTTGCAACCCGCTACGTGGACCAATTCCCGAAAGACAAAACAGTCCAAGTTGCCGGGTTCGTGGCCTTTGTTTCAGGTGCCCTAGCTTCTGTATTAGCCTTGGCATCTGTTGTGGATCCAGAGCTCTTTCTGGGATTTGAAATAACTCACGATCGAACCGTTCTCTTTTATCTCGGCGTCTTTGGATCCATTTGGGCGGTCGCCCAAGGAATGGTCCCTGAAGAGTCGAGTGTATTTGATCCTGAGTATGCACTTCTCGAGGTAATTAACTTTACCCATTATTTCCCAAGCCACTGGAAAGGGAGGCTGCATAGCGATGATGTTAGAAAGGATTTTGCAATGCTCTATCAAATGAAGATTGTAATATTCTTAGAGGAGATCCTGAGCATGATATTCACGCCGTTCATTCTCTGGTTTAGCCTTCCTAAGTGCAGTGATCGTCTCATTGATTTTTTCCGAGAGTTCACAGTTCACGTCGATGGAATGGGGTATCTTTGTTCTTTCGCGGTCTTTGATTTCAAGAAAGGAACCAACGTCATCCCTCAAGGAGATAGTCGACGGCATCACGCACGGCAGGACCTGCGAGCTGACTACTTCTCAACAAAAGATGGCAAGATGCTTGCTTCATACTACGGGTTTCTGGATCACTATGGTGCAAATCCTCGCGCCGCCCATACAAACCTCAAGAAACAGTTCCACCCTCCACCTACCTTCCCCACCCTAGGGTCTCCTTCAATGCTTGAGATGGGTAATATTGGGGATCGATTAGAAATTGGTCAAACCCGTCCTGGGCCAACGACCTTTATGGGCCAACAATCAGGGTTTGGAGCTCATCGATTCGGTGCCCCCAGTATGGCCGATGGCGCTTCTCCTTCTCCCTCAGTTCTTCTTGATCCACATCATCAACCTTCAGCGTCAGGGTTTCGATCAGGGAACCGCATTCTTCCTCATCAGCGCTACCGTTCTTCAAGGCCCCCCGCGCCGCATATCTCTGATCCTATTGCAGATGATAGCGAGACACCCACTGCCGCAACCCATAGCCCTACTTCTCGACCAAACGCACGACTCTTACACGCTGCAACAGGATCTAGTGGCGGCCTTGGGGCTGGTGACAGTAATCTGGATGATTCATGGAGAATGAACCTTGTGGGTGATGAAGACGACGATGGTGAGGCACAAGAGGGGGAGAATGTGGAAGCCATTGTGAAGGGGCAAGGCGTATTAGGATTAATCCAACAGTTTCAGAAGGCGAACCAGGATAATCGCGGCCGCACAACGGTTGGTATCTAGTGGTGGCCCAAATTGGATTGTATGCGGGGTTGAGAGGGCAACAAATTAAAAAATTTCTTGCGATGCAAGAATGGCTGTCATGGCCCAAACCGAGAGTAATTTACCGATTTTTGCACGACTATGCGGGTTCATAGGCTAGTCTATGGCATCCACGGCGTGTCCGAAGGAGTAGCCGTTAGCCTAAAGCGCACATTGCCCTAATGCAAGGCTGAAGGAAGTGACACAAGCCAACTGAATCTTTATCCCCAGGGAAAAGAGGGGGGGAAATCAAGAAAGAGAGAATCCCTCTTGTCCGTTTTAATCCTCTCCTTTTTTCACATTCCTCTTTTTTTTCCCTCTCTTCTCTTTTCCTCCAATCAAAGCGCCTTTTGGAAGATATCTCCCTTATTCCCTACCTCCATGATTATTAGGGCGATCTTGGCTCACTAGATACCTAGGTAGACAGTGAAAGAGCCTCCAGTAGATACTTATGTCTTGGAAGGTATGTATAAAGAACTATCTGCCCCGCTTCCAGGCTATTTGCAAGTGACCTAGAATTACGATGAATTTACCGCTTCTGTTTTGTTCATGTTGCTTTTTTCTATCTTTGATTTTATTTACCTTTTTATCTTATATAAATTTATTCCAATCTTGGGTTCTATCATAATGTCAGTCTACGACCTTTACTTTGCGTTTGGAAAACCGGGTACATATTTTCTAGAACATTCTAAAGGCTATCTAAGGTGGCATTTATTTATCATCCATCAAGCATCTAGGGCCGGTGGCCTAACCCCCAAGGTTTAGTCAACGAATGCCAAAATCCTATCACGAAGCAATCAAGAAGGGGCCCCTCCAACGCATGAAGACTCTTGCGTGCGATGCCAGCGACAATATATATATGGAGTGGATGATTAGTGCTGGGGGTTACCATTGGGGTACAGTTGCTACCTGTCTTGACTCTTTGGGGTTTGCCTCTTCTGTCTTTCCTTCAAACATCCTCTTATATTCCTGTGGGGGTAAATCCGATGATGCCTGCGCAAACGCATCCTAACTCAAAGACTACGACCTAATATTAGAGGCCCACGGCTTGGAGACGCATTACCCACACCTCTTGGCCTTCCTACAGGCGCATCACTATCGATGCCATGTTGCCTTTGGACCAACCATCGGTACCTATTTCGCAGTCAGTGACTCGGGTGCCACACAATGGATTTCCTCCCATATGCACCCACAGCCAAGCTCGCAAAATCAGATGGTGAAGATGGCAGCTCTAGGGGTGGACGGTTCGTTTGTGATTCTCTACACGAATGGTGAGGTATCATGGGCTGTGAGTGCAAGTTATCCCGATCTGGATAAGATTCTTGGAGGCACTCGACCAGGGGATGTTGTGGTACGCTTCGCCCTCTTTTTTTTTCTCTTGGTTTTATCGGCTTGCATGTCTTTCCCCTTTCCTATCGGCAAATCTCACCAAAAGGCTGAGGAGAGGAAAGAAAGAAGAAAGCGTAGGATATAACACAGAATTTTGCGTGGTAACTAATAATATGGCGGGAACGATGGAGAATGAAATAATAGTTTTTCGCTCTAAACCCGTATCGAGCCAATGAATACTTTATCGCTCTGGCTAGTGGAGTCGTACACATTCGCGCTAGCGGGTTATGTGAGAAACATATTCTCGACGTTCTCACTGCGTATCCAGATATCGAGGTGCTCACAAGTGATATGGCCAAGCCCCGACAGACCCTCACACGGATCCCCAAGTACTTTTCGCGAGCGAGGGCCAAGGAGTTTACCAAGTGGATTGCGAGAGAGGCGGTGCGGGGAGTGGTGACATCAGTAGTCACGGCGACATTTAATTGTACTGTGATGTGAAGATATCCTTTCCTGATAGACGTGAGGGAGAGGACTAAATAGTAGCACTGGATATTACTTAAACCAGAAGTAGTTACGTTAAAAATGTTTAGGTTGTGGATAAACTACATAAAAATCAAGAAAGGGAATAATCCGATGAGTTCTGATTTCAGGGGGAAATACTCCGTCCTCTAGATGCCAAGTTAGGGGTAGTTACTATTAATAACAAATGACTTAAGTTTAGTTTTAACACATGGCATCTTCTTCATTGCAGTAATATTAATAATATAATCCTATTAGTTATTGTTGTTGAATGAAATTGTGGTCTGGGGTTGACCTGAGCTTCTATTTTAGCGTGTTCAACTAGTCCCTAAGGTAATTATCTTATTAGGCATGAATGATTATTGACAAGATTTTGCCAACTAAATTAATTTCTAACTTAATAATGGGCCAAAAGGGTCAGACCCTCTTTTTCAGCCTTCTTTTTTTTTCTAGATTCACTATAGGTGAGTTGTTAGCTACAATCATCATTTTTTACTCTACTGAGAAACACCACCTAATACAACTTAAGATGATCTTCTATTTCTTCTTTTTCGCCTCTTTGAATCCATCTTCACAAGCTCCCAAACTAATTCCTGCTAGTCCCAACTCATGTCTCACTTCTGACCTTGGCTGTCTCCCTGAAAGCCTCAAGCCACCAGGGTCTCGGCACTTGGCATCTTCTCCATTCTCGCCATGGTTCGTCTCAAGATGACCATTGAAATTGCCCTCCCCATAATAATGAAGCCATTCAGACGAATGAGGATACTTAATACACAGGTCTTATTAGGTCGTTTCCAACTAGTCACTAGTTGCTCCCTCGATACATTATTATTGATTGTTATTACACGTTACAAATTTTCGATTACCAACTCATGTTACCCTGCTAATTCTTTTATTATTTGCGGACCCTGAAATAATCAAAAGATCTTTTTCTCATCCTATTGAGGAGGACGCCATGACCAAGAGATGATCTTCGTCCCCCTTCACCATCTACTACTATCTCTACATTCTTTTTAATTTTAATTTTTTTTTTTCAATTGTCCTTTGTTTCCTTTCCTTTTAATAACACTGTACTATTGATTTTCTCCCCTCTTCCTTCGGTTAGACCTGCTCTCTCTCTCTCTCTCTCTCTCTCTCTCTCTCGCTCTGTGTGTGTGTGCTTGCTTCAGCGCTGCGGCGCTCACTTTCCCTCTCATCCACCTCCCTCCCCTGAATCCCTTTTCGCGGCTTGCCTTGTTCACAAGGTTCCCTTGCTGAACTATGTTTCGTGCACGTCGATACCGAATTTTCCTGGTGTTTGCAGCCATCCTGGTCCTGGTTGTCCTACACTTTACAGGCTCCCGTGATCAATCCCCCATTGTACAAATTCCTCCACCTGCCGATCCCCGTCCTCCATATCCTGGACCAGATATCAAGAGTGATAGTGGCATTGATGAGAGCAGTAACCCCGCCATTCCAGTAGCACCTCCATCTTCTTCTGGGCAAGAACAACAAAAGAATCCACCACTATCATCATCCTCCTCTTCCTCATCATCATCATCACCTGAGCAGGAGCAAGAACAAAAACAGGACCAGGACCAATCTCCATCGCAGCTTCAACAACCATCCCAAGACCTCCCCAGCGATACCACTTCCTCTGTAGATAATCCAGGGTCGCAGGCTCATGAGCCTCTTAAGGGTGAGGATGCACCCACTATTCCCAAACCCCAACCCGGAGGGCACGGCCATAGTGAGCTAGACCCAGATCAAAAATCTCCCGAGAAAAGTACCACCATCTACTGGGAGAAACGGCCGGAGCAATTTCCCATCGACCAGGAAACCCTGATAAAGCTGCCCACAGGCGATTCGAAACCACTTCCAACAATCCAGGCAAAATTTGACGACGAGTCATCGGCTGACAAGATGAGTCGGTTAAAAAGGCAGGATGCTGTCAAGGCAGCTTTCCAGCATGCATGGAACGGGTATAAGGCCAATGCCATGGGGCATGATGAAGTCAAGCCTCTTCAGGGCGGTTATAAGGATCCGTTCGGTGGCTGGGGTGCCACTTTGGTTGACTCCCTGGATACGCTCTGGATCATGGGTTTAACAGAGGAATTCTCCATAGCGGTCGACCACGTCAAGAAGATCGACTTTACTACCACGACCATCAAGGAAATTCCACTTTTTGAAACCACCATCCGTTATCTCGGTGGGCTTCTTAGTGCATATGATCTTTCTGGACATAAGTATCATGTGCTGCTGGAAAAAGCTATCGAGCTTGCGGAAGTCCTGATGGGTGCTTTTGATACGCCAAACCGGATGCCTGAACTCTACTACAAGTGGTCTCCGTAGGCTCCCCTTCCCTCCCACCCCATAAAAAAAAAAGGCCGTTTGTGCTATAAGTAAAGCAGAGCTAACACATAGGTCATCTCTCCTCACCAGACAAGTCAAGTTAGAGAATCGTCGTGGCGATTCAAGGGCCGTGCTGGCGGAAATAGGCTCGCTCTCGCTGGAATTTACCCGTTTGTCGCAGTTGACCACGGATAGTAAATACTATGACGCGGTAGCCCGGATTACGAACCAGTTGGAGGCGCTCCAAGATCATACAAAAATACCCGGGATTTGGCCCCTTACGTTGGACGCCTCGGGATGCAGCAAGCCCTCGTCTCACGAACGAGGAATACCCAACAGACCAAGCACTGGACATGCGGTTCACGGAGGGACACCTGCAAACTTGACGGTTCCAGAATCGCATCGTCGAAGACAGCTACAGGATGATGCGCAGCCGGCAATCTACCACGAACCTTCAGGAACTACCGCGGAAACAAAACCCCCCAAAAAACCAGATACCAAGACTCCACTTTCAGAGAAGTCTTGCCATGGGGGTCTCAGCAGCGGAGGTTCTAGGGCGCAGACTTTCGGATTAGGAGCTCTCGGAGATTCGACATATGAATATCTCCCAAAGGAATATCTACTTCTAGGGGGGAGAAACGAACAATACCGTGATATGTACGAGAAGGCGATGAAGACAGTAAGGGAACATCTCGTCTATCGGCCTATGGTTAAGGGCGACCGAGATATACGGTTTATGGCTACGGCTCGTGTGACAGATGATGGAAAACCCGAGTATACCTATGAAGGAACACACCTGACCTGTTTTGTTGGAGGCATGGTTGCCTTGGGAGCTAGGTTATTCGGGATTCATGACGACTTGGAACTCGGTCACCAGTTGACGGATGGATGTGTGTGGGCGTATGAGAGCACCGCAACAGGGATCATGCCAGAAGCATTCCAGCTAGTCCCGTGCGAAAAAGTAAAATCATGCAAGTGGGATGAGGCTATATACAATCGCGCTCTAGACCCCCGGCTCGATGATCAACCGAAAACAAAATCCACTAGTAAGCGGTCTCCGGAACCGGAGAAGGGCAACTGGCATGTTAAGGCAACAGGTGAGGAGGACGAGGAGACAACTGAGTATGAAAAGGATAAAAAGGTCGACCACCACGATGAAGAGCAAGAGGCGGACGACGAGTATCTCGTGCCCTCGCACCAGGAATACGTTGCGGCGCGAATTAAGAGCGAGCGCCTCCCACCTGGAATTACCAAAATTTCGCATCGCAACTACATTCTGCGTCCTGAAGCCATTGAGTCAGTTTTTATCATGTATCGCCTAACAGCCGATCGCGATTGGCTGGAGAAGGGATGGGCGATGTTCGAGGCCGTCATCAAGTACACTAAGACAGACCAGGCTCATGCGACAGTCAAGGACGTTACGCTAGAATCTTCCCAGCAGGTAGATTCTATGCAATCATTCTGGCTTGCGGAAACCTTGAAATATTTCTATCTCCTCTTCAGTGATCCAAGCCTGGTTAGCCTGGACGAATATGTCTTGTAGGTTGACCCCTATGAATTCTGTCGCTATTTGGGGAACAATTATGACGAGTGAATTTGCTGACAACTCTATGCATTTTAGGACTACCGAAGCTCATCCGTTCAAGCTCACGGGCTACTGACTTTGATTACTTGATATGACCCTCACTGATGACCCTTGTTGTAAATGTATTGATACCACCACTTTAGGTGACCTTTTGAATATAGCTTTTTTCTAATGTTTAAAATGTACCTTTTTCCATCTGTTGATGTAACTGAGATTTCCCGATGTATGTATGTATGTATGGTATGTGCAAATTGAGGAAGAACCAGTCTATAGACATTGAAGAGACAGGTGTAAATAATACCATGAGTCTTGAGCCCAAGAAAAATACAAAATCCGATGAATGTGCATCAAGAGATTGAGAGAAAGAGGTTCATCGGAGAGGACGAGGGAGATAACAATAAATAATCCAAGTGGATCAACAAACAACAGGAATTCCCCGCCGCCGCACCGCCCAAATTATTAACTAATTTAATTATCCTCACTTATCGTCATTGCCAACCTTCTCTCTCTCCTCTTTCTCTTTGTTCTTCAACAACCTCCCTTCTTTCTCTGCCCTCCCTCCCACCTCCCTTCTCTTGTCACCACTACATCCATCTCTTCACCATCAAGGTCGGAAGCGTCATCGCTTTCTCTTCGTCCTTGCCAAGGCGTGACGGGCGCAAGACGGGATGAGTGCAGAGACTCGACCCGCCCGACGACGACGATCGAGTTGTGGGAAATGGAGTTTGAGGTCGCCGTGGAAAACGAGCAACAATTCTGGAATGGTGAGTTGACTTGATGCTATTGGTCCATTTATTTATTTACCTATACTGCTTGATTCCCACCCTCTACACACAAACCCTGATGTTGAGCTGCAGATATCCAAGATATTGTTTCCGCCCCTTGCTCCTCGGAAGACGTAATCGATAATGCATTACGATCCTATTTAAGTTTGGCCACGAAATACAAAGGTACGTTCTGGTTTGGACATCATCGTTATCGGGTGATAAGTGTAAACTTTCTGCATTCTTTTTTTTTTTTTTTTGTTGTTGTTGTCGTCGTTGTTGTCGTCGTTGTTGTCCGCTGTTGTTGTCCGCTGTTGTTCACCGTTAACCTGCCCCATTGATACATAGATCACTTTCTCCCGTCCGAGTTAGAAGTCACAAGATGCTCGTACAAACTACTCGCGTCCACGATTTTCGTTGCACATACAGATTATGTTCGACGACAGATGATCTACGGCCTACTACAGGTACGATGCGCCCCCTTGACGGTGTCTAAATTCCTCAATTAGAGCCAACAAGGCTGATGGTCGCGATAGGAAGATGATCTCGTGACCCTACATTTGATAGCGTCATTTCTCCTCTTCGATGGCCGGCAGCACGAGGTTTTGCTCCACATGATGAATGATGAGGGTGTGTTCCCGCGGCTATTGGATCTGCTTCAAACGCAAACGAAGCAGAGGGAGCATGCTTCGGCGGGCTTGCATCGCCTTTTGATGGATCTGCTATATGAGATGTCGAGGATACAGAGGATTAAGATTGAAGACCTTGGTGAGTTGTGGCTCTATGTAGAGGCTTGGGATTTGCAAGTCTTTCCGGATAAAAAACGGGTGGGGGAAGTAATCACTTGCTAACTCTTTCTTAGTTCTCGTGGACGATGGTTTCATTCAAGGCCTCTTTGATATTATTGAAGACTTTTCGTATGATGTCAATGACCCATATCATTACCCGGTCATTCGTGTGCTGGTGAGTGAGCTTCTTTAATACAATCTTTAGAAAAACTAAGCTTTTACTGATTCGCATCGGGTAGCTGGTCCTCAATGAGCAATTCATGATATCTGCGCATAACCCTGTAGGTGAAGGATCGCCGTCAAATTCCTTGACCAACAAGGTCATCAAGATTTTGTCGATGCATGGAAATCTATATAAAACATTTGGCGAAAATATTATCCTCCTCATCAATAGAGAAGGTACCCAAACCTCCCGCTTTTCTCCAAGTATACTGGGATTCTAACCTGATACTATAGCCGAAACTTCACTCCAACTTCTCACGCTCAAGCTTTTATATCTCATATTCACTACCTCCAGTACCTACGAGTATTTCTATACCAACGACCTACATGTCTTGGTAGATATCCTCATCCGGAACCTCCTTGATTTACCCGAGGAGGCTTCCGCGCTCCGACATACCTATCTTCGGGTTCTCTACCCACTACTGGCTCACACACAGTTGAAATACCCTCCCCACTACAAACGATATGAATTGAAACGAATGCTCAATCTTCTTGTCCGGGGCCAGCTCTCCGAGGATGGGACGGCGGATCGTGAGAAGATCATGCATTTCGACGACGTCGATGAGACGACCAAGCGACTCGTTCTCCGGTGTGCTGCGGTGGACTGGCTACAGGAGGAAGAAGCGCAGCAACCTTTGACAACATCCCGTACCCCTCCGAGAGAGGATAGTTTAATTCCCCCATCGTCAGCGACAAAGGTTACCGCGGCTACTTTTACAACAGACGCCAACGTTGGGGCTTGTCTTGAGTCTTCCCAGACTTTATCTTCCACAAGCACACGTGAGAGCTCACCCGATGCCCTATCATTGACTACTTTGGATGGACTAGACTCGTCTGCTTCCACGCTCGACTCATATCGCAAACCCAGCCAGGCGCAACCACTAGGGTTACATCTTGGTGAGGAGGCATCATCCTCGACACTCAGTGTGCATGAAGTTGCATCACAGCATGAAAAACCGGGGATCATTACCCCCAGCCGCAATAATGATACCAATGCAGCATCTACGACAATAACCCCCGCTGATCCCCATACTAGTTCTAACAAGCCCAAAATCAAACCTCTACCTCCTAAGGCTAGGCGATGGCGGGGTCGACGAGCGACTGGAGACGAGGAAAGTAGTCCAATTACCGCAGATATAATCACCGACAACAATACTCTGGAACAAATCAGCCCTCTGCCCCCTTCAACTCCAAAACTCGTCCCCGAGGTCGACCGGCGGAATTCAACTACAACTTCCGGTCTAGCCCCCCTGGTACTCGCACATCACATACGTCGTTCTGCCTCAAACCCGCCGCCGGCTGTTCCTCCCCCAAGACGATCGATTGCCCATCATAACCAACACCACCATCATCATCATCATCCCCATCCCCATATCTCGAGTCACTGTACTCCAGTAACGAGTCCACGGCTGCAACCACAGTGCAGTCACAGCCAAAAACCACCTCAGAAACCGGAACCTCCGAAAACACGTCGATGGGGTCGTGCCAAACATGCGAAGACGGATTCATCAGATCGAGGCAGCGCTCATGGCAGCACAAATAGCACTTCATCTCTCCCTTCGGAGTGTAGCACCCCTACTGAGATTACTAGTAATATGCACGTTACCCCTGAGCATCCCGAGACTGTTAGTGTGGAGGAAGCTCTACATAATGTTTCCCTGTAATAAGGTTACTGACTGTCCTCGAACGCCCCCTTGCAAAGCCATACCTAAGCTTCTGGCTCTTGGATTTCTTTACCTACTCCTCTTAGTATTAAATTACCTATAACCTATACTAATTAATATTTTTTTAATAACTTTTTTTTTTTGCGAACAACTAAGAGATGAGCCAGTCGCTTCACACCTAGATTAGTTTACCTACCTACCTAACCTATCCTTATACCAAATAATCTGGATAATATAGAGCTAGGGCATTGCTTGGCTTCTCGGAAAATCTAACTTAATCAAAAAAGAAAAAGGTCAAGTTCGAGAAAATAAAAACTGAAATATCAAGATATGGAAACCAAAAAAAAAAAAAGTCATCCTATTTAAGATATAAGATAGAAAGAAACAGGTAATAGACTACCTAACTAATATGTATGGGAGTAGTATGTGACAAAAAAAGATCAAAGTGATAAATAATTCTTCGAGACAAGAAGTGAGAAGGAAGAAAGAATGGAAGGTAAGAAAAGTGGGATATCACCAACCAACCAGACAAATATAGATGGAAAGGGAAAGGAAGGAAGGAAGGAAGGAAGGAAGAGAAAGTGAATAAGAGAGAGAGAGGGAGGATATTTCAACGCGGTTCAATACCCCAATACTTCTCGGCACCAAAAGAACCAGACCAGTCTGTCTTCCAGAGGTCATCAAAGGCACTGAAGAGGACTAGATTATCTGGATCATTCGCAAATGTGGCGCGTAGGCTTTCGATGGCGATACGGTGATTTTGAGGCGAGGGTACGGCGCGGCCATTGGGGTTACCATGATGCGGCCAGCCGGATTCACTGATCATTGTGCGTTTCCCACCCGCGGCGGAGGAAAGTCGTTGAGCTTGTTTACGGGCATAGTGGCCGGCTTGCTCCGGGGTTTGGTTGGCATCAAAGAAGGCATGGCAGTTGGCAGCGCAGTAGTCGGATGCGGTGCAGAGGATGGGATGCTCGATCATCTGGGAGAAGGTGTCGATGGTTACAACAGGGCCTTGGTATCCTGCACTACGGAGATACTGTCGAGCTCGATGGACAGCAAAGAAGACTTGAGAGACGGTGTTTTTGCCGCGGTTGATGAGCTCGTTGCCGATTGAGATTGTGTGGTAGATAGAAAAGTCACCCGCTGCGGCAGCGATGATCAGGTCAAGGGATGCTTCGAGGTTTTGCAGGTCGTATACCCCCGCAAAGACCTTCATGTTACGCTGTCTAGCGGCATTGACGACTTTACGGGTCTGGTCACAGTCAACGCCATAGATGCGGACGAAAGCATACTGGGTCAGCTTGTCCAGATCACTGTTTACCTGGGCTTGGGATCGACAGGTCTGGTCCGCGCTGTATGGAGAATATGAAATACCAAATCGACGCCCGTTGTCCACGTGTGTAGGTACATGGGGGGAGGGGTTAGCCACGTCAGTGGGTAGGGCAGGCACAAGCTCATTAGGGAGATCTAGATCAGGAGCAATTGCAATGGGAGGCAGTTCAGTTGGCGACTGTAGATGATGTCAGTATTTTGTTTTTCCCCTCCTTGGCTCTGATCTTTTCATGGTATTCTCTCAGTGGTGTTAATTGAAATACTCACATTGGTCATGGTGCTATCAGTGATGGTGATGGTGCTGGTTGCCTGCACTACTTCTTCGACACTGATAGTATGTCCATTCTGGTCCACATAAGCAATCACTTCAACTGGAGCTTGGTGATCCTGAGAAGAGACATCGCGAGTTCCAAGACGGTGACGATCTATCAATAATCCACATGTCAGCATCTAAACCCGTTCTCATGGCCATTCCCTCTCTATTTTGGACTCGGCGTACCGGATGGGAGTGCCACAGCCTGATAGCTCAGGATCAGCACCGCAGCAATGTGGATAATCCACTTCATTGCTGATCAAGTTCGCCGCGGATGTTGCAAAAGCTAGGTTGAAGCAGTTTTAATGCTTGCTTGAAATCGATATGAGGTAGCTGTGACTCCCTCGTCAAGAAATGACTAGATAGGAGGAATTAAATTAGGAGAGAGAGAATGCATGAGAAATTAGAAACTCATTGATATATGTATATATGGAAGAAGAATGTATCAAAGAAAAAAAAAAAGCCACTATGTGAAGCAGTCAATAGGCGAGATTCACTACAATCACCTCCTAGTGAAGGAGAAACTTGGTCAGTCACTTCATAAATGAAGGAAGACTCTCTATTATAGCCTGTTAGTAAGAATGTGTCCTGAGAGAATAGATCTCTAGGAATGTGAATTTTCATACCTTGTATAGATTCCAGCCATCTGGAATGCACTGCTGATCTGCACCCTGGTGTTTCCCCACTCAAGATCAGGTTGTGAAAGCTAAGATGACTGACTCGAAGCAATGTTCTGGGGACTATTATTATTATGCTAATAGAATGAGGGTGAGTGGAGAAGTAAAGTTCGGAGGAAAGGGAATGAATCTGAGGTGGTGTCTCGGACTTTCAGGTCCCTTGAGTGGATTATCCCTTTCCTCAATAAGCCACAATTCCACAAATCAAAATAAAAACACAAATAGATGAAAGCTCGATTCTGATTAAAATAATATATGGTCTAATAATGTACGCAATGCCGAGATAGGAGCAACAAAAAAAAAAAAGAAAAGAAAAGAAAATAAACACCACCCACCCCCACAACGCGGCTGGGGGGAAGAACACAAGGAAAAAGGGAAAGGTGGGTTCGAGCGTGTCCAAATATTCAGTATAAAAATCGTTATTCTTCACGAACATCGACTGGGAACAACCAGCACACCCACAATCAAGTACACTATACAGAGAAGAATGTATGATAAAGTGTCATCAGGGGGGGAGAATATTAATGGGGGAAATCCCTAAAAAAAAAATGATAATAATAACGGCACATAATAGGAACGTTGAGAATGTTCATGACCAAACCCTTGAGACAAGAGAAAAGAATTCATACAACCGTTACTTCTTTTTACTTAGTACCTTCGTGATGGCGTGGCGGATGGTTGTGCCGGCTTTTTCGGTCTCTTTCTTCGTCAAGCCAGTTGTGACGCATACTTTCAGGGCAGGAGGAACAATCTGCTGTGGCTCGAAGTTATCTTGGAGAGTTTTGAGGCGGGTGATCAAGACGCCATTAGCGAGACACTAGAGTTGAAGTAGAAATTAAAAGTGAGCAACACTTCACATAATTTGCAAATACAGCATGATGAAAGAGACAAGTTTCTTACCTCATCAACAACATCCTGAAGCAAAAATTGCTGATCCTCGTAAGAAAGCCTCTTAGCAGCAACCACTTCGGGCTTGAGCACAAGTATCATGATAGGGTTCTCAGGCGTACTGGTGCAGTATACCCAGTCACTGCGAGGATCAAGCTGTGACCACATAACCTTTGTAAGCTCACGCAGCTGGGAAATTATTTCCGGGCTATTCTGGAGAATGCCGATAGTTGCACTGGCGGTGGTAGATAGGAGGGCAGGAAGTGCTGCCGAGAAAGTGTAGGCGGCCGCAGAGATACGTTGGTGGTGAACAATCTCATCAGAGCCGGCACAAAAACCTCCTCCTGCAATCAGTGGGCCGGCCAGCGATCCCACAATCATATCAACTTCCGCAGCATCCACATTTTGGTGCTCCGTTATTCCCCGACCAGTCCTTCCAAGGACGCCGAATGACCAGGATTCGTCAAGAATCAGTCGGAATTTGTACTTGAGTTTGAGCTCAATCTTCGCACATAAGGGTCAGTCTAAAATTGGTAGAAGACCAAGGGATAAGGGAACACCAACAATTTTAGGAAGATCAACCATATCGCCATAGGACTCAAACAAACCCTCTGTAATGATGAACCGTCGAGTAAGAGGCTTCCTAGCCTGCTCCTTGGTAACTTTGGCAAGAACGCGTTCCAAGTCCTCCATGTCATTGTGCTCATACCAACGGACAATGCTGCGAGAGATTTGGATACCCTTTCGAATGGCAAAGCTCACGCCTTTGTCTGCAACAATAATGTCTCCGCGCTTTGAAAAAGCAGGAATCACACTGGAAATTGTCGAAAAGGCCTGTGCATAAATAATACAGGATGCAGTGCCCAGAAATGAGGCAACATCAGCTTCCGTTTTCATATGTACATCCTGCGTACCGTAAAACCCACGGGGTCCACACGGGCCAACACCGTAATCACGGAGGGTTTGGATCGCTTTTTCTTTGAGAGATTCGTTGGTGTTGAAATTGTAAAGATTGTAAGATCCGAGATTCATGACTGTTCGACCATTGGAAAGCTTTGACTTAGGTCCGACCGGGCTAACAATTATGTAGGGTTAGCATCACTATAGTACTATTTCAGGGGTAGAGAGGGGGGTTGAAAATTGGTTACCCAACAATAACAGTCCGCTTGTCGACTTCCATTTCTTCTAGAGCGGTCGGTTTGCCCACAAGTGGCTCCGGCGTCCACTCGTCTACCAAGTCATCAATCTCATCCTCGGAAAGTTGGACCACGCCCGGCTTGGTGGAATATTTTGGAGCGAGTAGGTAACGAACTGCGAAGAGGAAAAGAAACAACTCGACAGCAGAGCGGATTGGATCATTCTGGTAGCTGGATTTGACGTAACGGAGGAAAATAGCAGATCCGGGCACACGGTGGAAGAGGTTTGCAAGTTCCACGAAGTACTCCGAAAGGAGACGTTGAGTCTCTTGAAGATCCATGGGGGGTGGAGACCCGGAGAAAGAAAAGTCAAAAAAGGGGGAAGAGGGCGCTCGTCGCGCGATGACCTGAATGTGAGGAGAAGAAAAAGATAGTTTACAAATGAAAGGATACCATCTGAGCAACAATGAAAGATAATTGGCAAAGTCGCGATGGGGGGATAAATAAATAAAGTACGCCAGCATCGCGGTCGGATTGTCGCAGGTGCACCTGAAAGTCTGATTTCCGGACCCAGCCGACACGTGACTTCCAGCGTAGGAAGCAGCAATCCTTACAAGTGCTCAGTACAATAATAATAATAATGATACAGTCAGTGCTGGTGCTGGTGATGGTTCGGCTTTTACAGGGAACTACGTTTTTGGTTCAAAAGTAACATAAGAAACAGTAAATAGAAATTTGCTAGTCTAATGATCTCACAAAAACGACAGGATAACAAAACACCTTGCGAATACAGAATGAGTTGGCAAATATTGATCCATTATTGGTGATAACGAGGAAGCCGTCCACTAAAAGATTCGGGCAGAAAGCGGAGATAAAAGGGAAAATAGAGAGAAAGAGGAAAAGCTAATAGCAAGGGACTCAGCAGCAACGTCAAGGTGCTGAATAATTTATACAGCTCGTTTCATGTTCCGTTTCTGAATAATGTAGCAAAAAAAAAATGGAAAAATGAGAGGAGGCTCTAGTAAGCCGGCGACGGAGTTACGGCAACGAAACCGTCAGGAAGACCGGTACCAGTGTAGCCAGTAATTGTATCGTTGTTGTCTTTGTCGAGAGGCTGCATAAGGTCCATCGGGATGCTCGAAGCGTCAAAACCAAGATCCATATTACGAGCGATAAGTGGCGCGATGAGAAGGACGAGGAACAGGATAAGCATGACAAAGTACAGGATCGCAAAGCGAATCACCCGTCTCTTTCTGAGCTTGGATTGCTTTAAAGAATAGATTGGAGGACGAATTTGTCGGCTAATGCCTGTTAGCAAGTGCTTTTTGTGAAATTTGAACATAGGAGGTTCCCTTACCTTGGTCGGAGCCAGAAAAGAATGACGGAATGGAACTTGTCAACATAAGGAACACATAGAGCAGGCAACATGACGAAAAGAATCAGGTGACCCAACACAAAGTCCGCGGCGAAATAGCCCAACTCAGTAATCTTGCAAAGGAATTCACGTCCTGGCTGGGAGAGGGAGTGCCACCCCATGCTATACCACTTTCCGGTCCACCATGCGATGTTTGACTGGTCGTGCTTGAACTCACGAGTAAGAGCAAGGGAAATGATGAGCTTGTAAATGAAACGCTGAATAGCAGCCATAGCAATCATGCCCATGAGACAACGAGGCCAAGACCAGGATTCAAGGAAGAACATGACCTCAAAGATTGCGAGGAGAACAATGACTGCAATGGCGTGTGCAATAGCAGCGAGGACAGAGCCGAATTTCTTGCAACACATACTGAGGATGGGTCCCATACAACAGGCCATACCGAAGAAGACGCCAGCAACACCAGCATTGATACCAATTGGACCAAATGCGACGATTGCAATACGAACAATCGCATTCTTGGCACTTGCACCCGGCACACCCGTCCTAGAGTTAATGTAAAGGTAAGGAACAAACGTGACAGCGACCAGTACTAGTGGAGCTACAATCTCGCTGAAGAAGATATTGGTTATGTGGGCTCGAGGAACATCACCAGACCCCTTCTCCGAAGGCACGCCAAGGAGTTTGCGCTTGTAACCAGTGGTTCGGGTACGAGACAGGCGACAGAAACCGATCCAGGAAGAAGCGTGCGAGCGAGAGTTTCCACGGGAGAGCCAGCGGATGTAGTCGCGGTAGTCAATGAAGAAGTCATTCCAGGCAAACTGGTGGGGGTTGAAGAGGAATGGGGAAATGCAGAGAGCGAGAAGTGAAACCCAGAACCAGATAAGTGACGCAGTCCAAACAGTAGAAGTTGCGAACAAGAGCATGAGGAGGAGGCGAGCACCAGCATAAATTGAAGGACCAGCGAAACGGGAGTAAAGGACACCGAATGGGATGCGAGCTGTTGCGAAGCCACGGCCAGTAGCAATATATCGGGCACCACCAAAAGATAGATTTTGGTGAACGGCGTTAGCGTAAATTTGGCAGACAAACACCTCAAACATGAAGGAGAAGGAACCAAAATGTTTAGCCAAGCGTGTAGCCATACGCCAGAGTCCTCTCTCAGTCAGTTCTTGGACAGCTAAGGGAACGAAGGAAATGAAGAACACGATGAAAATAGAGATAACGCAGCGGTTCACCCAGTTGACAATCGGGATGAGAGGTGCGCAAAATGTGGGCCGTAGGGGATCGGTGATGGGCAGATCAGAGTTGTAAGCACACATGATGGTTTCGTGCTTGAGGGCTCCGAGATTGACGAGGACAATCATGAACATCTGCACGGACAACATGATGAACATATTGTTAAGATGGAAGCCAGGGTGTGCATAGTAAAATGACAGGAACCGATCAAGGGGTAACTGGGTGCCCATGTAATAGTATTCTCGTGAGAGCATTTGCTCTCCCATACCAGTACCGATCTTGGTTGTGAAGTTGAGAATGGAGCCAAAGCCGAGATCACGACCCTTACCGCATTGGAAGTATTCGCAATGCTTGATGCGACCACCGCGGATCATAGCGTTCATACCGGCGTAAATATCTTCGTTCAAGTGGAGACCTTTCTGGGCTTTGGAGATACCACCTCTAGTGGCCATGAAGATGCCATTCAAGAAATCAGGATGACCATAATGGAGTTTTCCGCCAATTTGAGCCAGGGTACGTGCGAACAGTGTTCCGAATGTTTGTTCTTTACCAGCAGCAACGTCACCTAGAACACCGACATTCTCAGAGAAAATGTATTCACGAGCACCAAGGATAGCAACGGGTGCCTCATCGGATGTTGGGACACCCGGGGTGTAGGGAGATACGTTATCTGTTGTCAATTCTTCAAATTCAGCAAGGACGCTGCGGATCTTCAAACACTCTTCGAGATAGTTATCCTGGTTGGCGTCGATAACCTGGATATATTCACCACGGTAGAAGATAATCGCGTGGTTCTGGTTGTCTGATTTACCGTCTCCGAGAATCGGGTTACCTGAAAGTTGGATCCTGAACTTGGGTTTACGCATGCCGCCCTCGAGCAACTCGCAGTGTCCATCAATCAAGGCCGAGTACAGGCGGGGTTCTTCGCCCTCGTTCACTGGGGGCTCCTCATCGAGATAAGCAATTTGGAGATCTGGATACGCCCGGAGAAGGAACTCGGTATTTTCACGTTCTTCCTTATTGAATTTCGCATAACGCTGCATGGAGACACAGATCTTGAACTTGCGGCGGGCCATGCGTTCAAGCTCACGCTCCAATTTTTCAGAATTGCCGCCGAACATTTGGACAACCTCAGGGTTTTCGACACGGTATAGGAGCTTGATAGCGCGGCTGTAGTTCATGAATCCAGAGATTGTTCTATAAAGAGTCTGAGAGCGAAGGGATGACCAAATACGGGTTCGCAGCGTGTATTCTGGAGCAGCTGACTTGAAACCAATGCAGTAGAATGGGAGATCATCAATTTTGCTCTTCGCGGCATCCTTCTCACCCTTCTCATATTCGCCGTTGAACTGGGAGGTTTCATCTGCGAGGATCTTTGTATCCTTGACAAAACAATCCCATTCGTGGGGATGAAGCTGCTTGAGGTATTCGAGAAGCGTGACACGAGAGTAGGGTTCATCTTCACGAATAATCTCACGCAGGGACAAAAGGATCTTTTCACCATAGTGGGGAATCAAGACAGTAAATGTTGGCATATTGTCGACCGGGAGAGGTTCGGGCATCGGGGTAGATAGCGACTGAGCAAAGAAAGAGATCCGGCGTTCAGCCTCGCTTCCAGCGGGGAAGAATTCCGTTTTGAACGATTGATCTTCTTGAGACACGAAGAAGGTCGGCGCCCGGAGAGTGCGCTTGCCTTCCTGTTCGGAGGGGACCTGGTGATACAACAACTTCTGAACGTGGTCGATGGCCAATAAATGCTCACGGTACATGGATATGATGATTGCGTTCCAAACTTGGGAGATCAACACTTTGGGTTTGTACTTGATTTCCATGTCCGTTGTAGCAAGAACCTTGGAGTAAATACGCTTTGGGAGGCGGGAAAAAATATTTCTCCAAGGGGACCAGATCGAAACACCCAAATAGAAAGACCTTGCAACAGAGAAGATGGTGTTACAAATGATGTACCACAAGTAACTGTCCAGGAAGAAGAGTGTCAGGTCCATGAAAAACATGAGGCCGAGAAGGATTTGCGGCTGAGCGTGGCAAAGTTGCTTTGGAATGTATGTAACACTGGCACACTGTCTAATTTGCATTGGCGATAGGATTCGGATGGGATCCTTGAAAGACAGCGTCAAGAAAAAGTAGGATTCACAGAGCTTTGCACCGAAGACACAAATCCATAGTCCGTAAGACATCCACATGTCGTTACCCTTCAGTTTCGGGAAGCTAGCGGTAAATGTTTGGCTGGCAACATATTGACGACCATGCTTCTTGAGGTAGCTACCAAACAGACCACCTAGGGGCATGACAGAACAGAAGAAAAATGTCGCAAGGGCAATGAAGAAGTGGACGATACCAACGGCGAGAGCAATCTTCGAGTCGAGTCCGGACGAAAAACCGAATACGAAAACACCGGGTGCCAGATTGATCACAAAGAGCACAATCAGGAACATAAGTCGTTTGCTAAGATGCTGAGCACCAGCCCAACGACGAGGCACATACAGCCATTCAGCCAGCGTAGCCAGGATCTGAATGAAGGCACAAAGAGCACCACCAAAACCAACAGCTGACCAATAACGTGAGCCAGGTGGTTTGTTGTTAAGCTGCTGTCGATAGTTGTGGGTGTAGAGAGTGGGGGCATTGTAAGCAGTAAAGAACCAGAAAGCACCAAGATGGATGACCCAGATGCGGTTGAAGTTGGTGATCATGTGGAACCACGACCGGGTTTCCTTGTAAGTTTTGAAAAAGGCCTTCTTCCAAACAATGTCCTTAAGCTTCGTCCATCTCTGAGCAGGTGGAATGTCAACCAGTCGAGTCTTGTCTTCGAATGCTAATCGCTCTATTCCTTCAGGGTACCAGAAGAGCTGGTTCATGTCATCGTATCCGATTATTTGATTATGGTCGCGTTCCCGGCGTACATACTTGCCATCCACGATCTCATAGCCCTGGTCACGGCAAAATTGGTATAAAGGCGTAATCACCTCATTCAGGTAGGTGAATTCCTCAACAGGCTCAACGCGGTTCTGGCATTCTGGCGAGTTATAGTAGTCATCGGCGCACTTGAAAATGAAGCACAGGCATTCGGGAAGAAATCGAACTTGATTCGCTTCACCCCAACACAACAGGAACAATGCAACCTGGCGGACTCGATCATGTTGGGACATCCTATTCATCCGGGTCTTCCATCTATACTCGGCTGCTTCCAAACTGTTGTCGCCCTCCAAAGCTTCCAATGTAGCGTCAACATTCTCAGGGTTCTCTTGCGCGGCTTTCTTGGCTGCCTTGCGAGCCTTCCTGGTTTTTCGGTCGCCTTTGCCGAGCTTCATGTTCGCAAATCCTACAGCATCATCCAAATCAAGATGGGCTGCAAAATACCACCGTCGATAATTTGCGTTATCGCCGCCGATATAATCTGCGTGCAGCGAGAGGAGAGCTTGGTTGGGGGTCATACGTGATGCACGCGAGTCAAGCTGGGTCAAGAGATGATCATACATGTTGCGCATGCTGTCCCGCTGGAAACCAAATTTGTTCACCAGGTCGATGAAAATGTCTTCAATCTCTTCCTTTGACACAGGAATTTGACCATCTGACGCCCATGCAGGATAAGGCTCTCGCGATCGCTGGCCAGCAGGGAGTGCATTGCCGTACTCCATTCCATAAACTGGAGTAGATGCTCCGGATGATCTGTTACCTCCATACGAAACCTGAGATGATGGCGGGCGATACCCATAGCCCCGTCCGCCATATTGACTGTCGGCATAGCTATTGTACCGCTCGTCACCACGGCCGTAATAGTCCATGTCAGCTGCCCGAGCAGTTTCAGACCTCATGGTAAAGTCACTGAAAGTCTCTGACTCTTCTTCTGAATCGCGACCACCACGTCTTCCTCTCCCTCCATAGCCCTGAGCATTTCCCTGATCATAGTACTGGTCGCCATAGTATTCATCCTGGTGACCTGCATCATAGTATCCGCCCTCTTGATGATAACCACCACCAGCAGCAGCAGGAGCTTCTGCGTTATAGTAGCCGCTACCAGAAGTTAGATAACAAATTTAACGAGCCAAGTACGATCCACATACCCTCTATTATCATAATATCCATCCCCGTAGTCCTGGGGGTCATAGTAATCTTGGCCTTGTTGATCATGGTAGTAAGCATCGCTTTGGTCGTGATGCCCCTGTTCATGATGGCCGTAGCCATCATCATATTGGCCCTGTGGGTAGCCTGACATAACGGCTGGCCACAATCACCTCGTCGTTAAAAAAGATTCTATTAGAGCCATCTCTTATTAGCATATGACGCCATCATTGACAACATCGAGATTCTCGCGAGGATAGACACATACAGGGGCAGTAACCCATTAAATATTAAAAACTTGGCAAGCTTGGGGAGTTATTGACACATGGACGAGCAAAATCTCAGTCTTTGTTAAATGGCAATCTGAGGAATTCCGTTCCCTTATTTTAATGCACTGGACGCGTCGAAAGTCAAGTCAACGCTAGCGTTCTCTCCTCGAGACGCCAAATCCTATCAATCGACTGATGTCCCACTTGAGCGAAGCCAAAAAAAAAAAAAAAGATCGTCTTTTTTCACTATCAGTCCGTTATAAGGCGTGAAGTGAATACTGCAGGTTGTCAAACGAATGGAGGAGGAAAGTAAAATAACGAAAGAAATGACTTTTCTAGTGAAGAAAGGGGAAATTTTTTTTTAGAAGGTTGGAGGGTCAAACTGTCTCAGCCGATGGCCTCCTCTTCTTTCCCCAAACGAAAACGAGAAGAAAGGAAGGAGTTTCGGTTCGGATTGTTGAGGTGTTTTGTCAAGCGGAAAACAATAAAAAGAGCGAAGCAGGACTCAAAAACAAGGTCGGTGAAGGGGCAAAAAAAAGAAAAGTGAAGCCGAAAAAGAAAAAGAAAGGAAGGATCCAAGAGGTGGATGAAGGGAGGGAGAAGGCTTGAGTTGGACAGTAATCTTCAAAAGGGAATCGATTGACCACCAAGGTAGGGAAGAGACTGGCTGGGGGGGGGGACTGTGGTTATTTTGGGATCTGGATCTACTAATTTACTGCACATCAGTGTCTCCTCCGTAAGCACCTGTATGTGGTACCTACTTCTGATTACTTCTGCGCGTATTGGGGAGGGCTACGTACGGTAATTAAAACCGCTAGCATGACTGGGGTACCTTACCAATCCTCGTAAGTAGGAGCAGGCAGAACTCCATCATCCACCAGATTTCCACGTAATACCCATTCTACGGTATTACTGCGCGCGGGCGACAGTATCACTGGAACTTCTCTCGTTGGTAATATTACCATATTTTATAGGCATTATTAGTCAAATTGATTGACCTCTGTCCCCTAGTTATTATTGGCGTTTTGAGTATTATTGTAGAGTTGACGATTTGCTGTGTTGGCTTGTCTCCCCCATTATTGGGCAACACTCTGCACGGTGTAGATGCCTTGAAAAATTTGTACCTTATTCTGCGGGCGTTATCCTATCCGAAGGGTAAGGTGTAACAAGGCAGGAAAGCCCTATTAAAAATGCTTTGTTGTCAATAACCTAAACTAACTAGTGGATAGATTCTTATCCAGAAAATGTAAATTTTGAAAGATGCCCATAAATTATGGTTCTCGTATCAAATAATCAGATCCTCAAGTTCCAGCCTAAGAATAATTTTATCCATGCCCCTGGCGTCCCTTTATTTTTATTTTTTTTTGTTAAAATTTTTTTCTCTCTTGAGATCTACTCTAAAGTATATTATTTTTTTTTTATTTGTAGAACAGGAACATTCAAATCTTGGGAACATTTGGAGGTTTCCAACAAATTACTGGAGCATGGGCCCGGGATTCCATGGAAGTCACCGGCGCGGCCCCTGAGCGCGGACCCACTTCCTGCCCTTCGAGCCAATTGCTAAGATTACAATTTTACAATACACATCTATCTTGATGGTTTTGTAACTGTTTTACCCAGATTGTTTACATTATTTTGTGCCTTTAGTTGGTATGCAGGTTTTTTATTTATTTATTTTTTATCTCATTCTTCGAGCTAGTATTCACCTCTAGTACCCATAGCTCCCACATCATGGAGACAGGCGAATGAATGCGTCGCCATGGAATCATTGTTATGATATCCCCAGCTAAGAGTTCTCGATCAGCCTCTTCACTCGTCTTCCACGATCCGAGTATGCTCCCTCGTCCCTTGTAAGCATGTGGCGTAATGATTTCCATTCTACAACTCTATATCAGATCAGTATTTTGAACCAAAAAAAAAAAAAAAAATACAAACGCCTGATCAAATACCTAAACAGGAAGGGTAGATATAGGGCGTTAACTAGTATTATTTGCCCGTACTCAAAATTTTACCGGTACTGGTCTACCAGAATTTATGCAGTGAGGCATATATACAATTTTCCCATCAGTTGGTTGGTGTATTAACCCGGTTGGGGTGCATTATCTTTGCTCCTAAGATCGATCACAGCTGCTGAGCCTCCGGAGAAGATAACCAAGCTGAGCACCCGAATCTTGCCACCACCCCAGTGGATTATGATATAAACACCAATCGTATGGTTGTTATTAATTAGGCTTAATCCATAGATAAATTTTTGTTACGCAAGCTAGGGCACCAAGGACTTATGCCAGCCACTTGAGTACAAATTGAACGTCTTTAGCTTGCCGTTTTTCATAGCCTATATTCAACCCACTTCTAGCCTCTTTAAAACTAAGCCTGCAATTTCTCCAAATGGCCTTATAGGACATGGCAGTGGTGTCTTGTTATTTTGCTGGTTCTAGACGGGTTTGGAGGGAGGAATAGTCCTCAGCAGTAACCAGTATAACTTCTAGTGCCTGGGTATCTCCCTCAGTCTTGAGCACCGACATACTCTTCAATGCCTGTATGTTCCATTCTTGTTGGAGGCTGGAACTATTGTCCACCAAGGCTTATTGACCAACATACCTACCCAAAGCATACATGTGCTCCCCGCTCCTATTTTTTCTTTCTCTTCATCTGAGGTCCTACTACCTTCAAGGGATCTCCATCCTCACGAGATTGCAGCTATTCACCCTGATAATAATAGATAATAATAAATACTATTACTACTATCACTATCCCAGACTAATTACCTGGTGTATGGTACGTATTGAACAGTAAATTACTTAACGATAAAATATATTACGCCAAATACGGGTATTCCTCGGTATCAGGCTTCTAAGGATAGTGTGTTGTTTCAAAAAAAGAATTATATGGCCAATCAATGAGGGCAACCATTGATTTCTTTGCTTCCCAAGTGACTAATAATCACACTAGATAATCAAAGAAACCCCACTCAAGCCCCCAACTTTCAGTCAAGTTGATGAAACCAATGGTTGTCCATTGGCCCATTATTATCACGCGTCTTCAATTGTTCTGGCAAAGTTAAATTCAATCAACAACACGCTTCAAAAGGCTCTAATCAAAAAGATCTACAGAATAGTGTACGCCACTTTCTTGGACAAGAAAAAAATTATACTTGTGTATAGAAAATGTAAGTTAATGTCTTGCATTCTTGTTTATAATGTTGCTGTTATATACTCGGGCCATCATCACAGCCATGGGTTTGTAAACCTAATTTCCCCCGCACACCCAAATAATCAACCTCAAAAGGTACAGTACATCCACGATACAACATCTCCATTCCACCCGGTTGCTTTATTATTATTATTATTCTTATGGGTGATGAAGTAGTTGACAAGTCTAGAAGTTCTCATGGTATTTAAATAGATACAGAGCCCAATTTCTTCTTTCTTATTTTCGTATATATTCATGTCCCTATCCCCACAAGACCAGTACTATTACCAGGTGCTAAATTATTGTTATTAGTGTTATTATTAGATACCAAGACTGTATTCAAAGAGTCAGTGGCTTTCGTATGAACCAAGTCAGTACTGCACTAAAATGTGTGGGTTTCGGTGTAGTTTCCAAAAATATCTTAAGACATTATCGTAACAATCAGTCTTGAGATCTCGAAAACCATGGAACCCACCAAAAGTTTCACGCCCACCGTGTACTACGTACTCCGTAAATCTGCGCTACGTACTTCATTTATTCTCCGTCCCTCAGTTGACGGCGCGAACCACCTCTAAACGGAGGGAGGGAATCCAGAACATCATCCTAATGCAGCCCATTTGGGTCAGGAAAACGCCTGCTGGTGGCGGGTATCATAATTCCGTGTTAGGAGATGCCGAAACTTCGGGATCGGAGCCTTCACAAACAATCTCAATGCTCAACTGTCGCCCTTGCAGACATTATTCAGAAGTCTCCATCAACTAGACAATTCTTTGTATGCCAAATTTAATTTATAAAAAAAAAAATTGTAATAAATAATAAGAACAAATATATGAGGGGGAGGCAGACAGCTAAAGTCCAAAAGATTTCCCAGCCTATATAATGATTATCAAGCAATAGTCCGTGTTCAGTAATAAATAGTGCTGACCAGATCTAAATCATCAAGCAAGATAAGGAGGCTCATGTCCTTTTCTCACTGTTATCTATATTTTTTTATAACTAAGCTTTGAGTGTATTTCAACATACGATTCCCCTCTTCTGTTCCATCGAGCTTCATACAGACTAACATTATTACCCAGGTAAATAGCCTCTTCCTATCCACAATACACACACACACACACAACGTACGTATGTTGATCTCGACCAGGTTGGTCAACCATCAATAATATTGAAACCAGGAAGCTGAGGTTTCATGATCTCTCGACCAATCCTAGACACCGAAACCATGGGTGGCGGTGCAAAAGTTGGTTTTATAAAATTGGTGCCTATTCTCCGCCAATAAAGTGACAACTTGAAGCAACTAGTGTGGACGAGTGGCAAGTTACCCACGGTCATAACAGTTAGGTGTGTCTGTCTGGCCCAGCCCAGCCATAGGAGGGGTCGGAAAACATGGAACTGAAAAGGGGTTGGTTTCAAAAATCAAGCCTGCTGGGTACAGTGGTGGGTCCCATAATCTTTTTTAAAAAAGAAAAAATATTTAATTACTTGGTAATTGTAGAAGGGTGAGGAAGTCTGATGCCGCCTATATTTTTTTGGTTCCCCTTTTATAGAGTTAGTTAGTTACTGAGAACTGTATTTCTAATAAATAATAATACCTCTAATGGATATAGGTGCATAAGTACTCCTAAAGTCAACAAAACTACATACACTGTTGATGCACCCGAGACCATCCCCGGTTTTAGTCATGTCCAAAACCCATCAACCCATCCCACTCAATAGGCGTTAAAAGAAGCCAGTATACTTTTACAATAAACGAATCCCTGGCCTACGCTAAAGTGATGATTTTCCATCATAGCCAGAGCTTGTTCAAAATGAAAGTGGGTGGTGTCTGACATCTTGAGCAATTTTTCAAACCCACCCTGAGCAAAGCAGGTAAAGATCTTCAAACAAAGAAGTTGGCCATTTCACCCATTTCAGGTATTTACTGCTAATACACGATATATTGCCTTTTTTGCCACGTCCAACGCATCAATTCATCAACACCATTATTATTTCATTGGTCTCTCCAAGCGCTGATAGCCGGCATAACTACGATAGCAACATGCTGCCAAGTATTTGTCCCGAAATGAACATGACGTCGATGAAAGTCTTCGGTGCTCCACGCATACCTGATACATTGGTTTGGATCGTGTCCAGCGACTCAAGAGTTCGGGAAGGCCTTTATCCTACGCATTGAAGTTAAAAAAAAAAAAAAAAAAAAAAAAGGTTTCTCATGGTTGGGAGGGGGGGGGGGGGGGGGGGGGGGGGGGGGGGGGGGGGGGGGGGGGGGGGGGGGGGGGGGGGGGGGGGGGGGGGGGGGGGGGGGGGGGGGGGGGGGGGGGGGGGGGGGGGGGGGGGGGGGGGGGG